>JBAKGM010000200.1:42690783-42712594 GCA_037177215.1 Asparagus racemosus | reverse complement strand
TTTGTAGGAATGAGAGAGGGGCAATTTGGTCACTTTAGCATTAGTTTTACACATGTCAGCTTATGTGTGGAGAGAGTCAACTTTGATATGATGTGAGATATGGGGAGTGGTAACAAAAGCCATGTGGCCAGCACATCGCCATTAATTGTGACGTTGACTTGTTGGCGTGGGGCTCAAGGCCAATCATTACAGCAGGAAGTTACTGTAGCACACGGCTGAGGGTATTGTAGCAGGCAAGTCGGCCACTCTAGCATGACGACTAGCAGCGCCTTTCGCGTCTGCCGGCACTGTAGCAGTCGGCGCTGCAGAAGTCGGCCGAGGTACTGTAGCAGGCGAGCCGACCTACTGTAGCATGACGGCTAGCAACTCCTTTCACGCTGGCCGACACTGTAGCAGTTGGCCGAGGTACTGTAGCAGGCGAGTCAGCCTACTGTAGTATGACGACTAGTGTTATGGTCATAACCACTAATAAGTGATTAAAAAGGGAAAGAGGGCATTAGCCTGGAGGAACACATCCGCTTGCCAACTTAGGACGGCACAAACCCCTGTGTCCAGCCTGCAAAACGACATACGCTCACCACCCATCAATCTTTGGACGACGCGAAAGGCGGTGATGGTCGTCCACTCGGCCAACCATTCACTCTAGAGGCTATTGGACGACGCGAAAGGCGGTGATGGTCGTTCACTCGACCAGCCATTCACCTTAGAGTCGTCCGCCACTCTCCATCCCCCCGAAGATCCGGAACGCCGGACCGTCAGCCTCTTCTCATTGTTTTGCCCTCGGGAACGACACGAAAGACGGTGCTAGTCGTCCACTCGGCCAACCATTCACTCTATAGGCCCTTGGACAATGTGATCACCCGTCTATTGTGCTTCTAGATCACCCGTCTTATGCGGATGGTTTTGATAGAATATGTTGTGTTATGTGATCTCAATGCCATTTTAAACCGATTTCGTTAGCTTAGTTTTCGCCATTAAATCAGGCCAGTATTGTCTCACACCTCTGGAACAGAACTAAATTGGTTTAGAGTCTTTAGACTAATTCTCAATTAGCTGATAGTAGCTTTTTTTCTTTTTTGAACAAGAGTGTAGCCACATTGACCCTGGAAATTTTTTACCTCCCCAGATAATTGGGTTTTTTTTTTTTGTGTAAGGAAGTTTGTTGCAACTCCTGCTCACCGTCTTTTCTTGCAAGGAAACGGTATCCCATAAGAGATGGTGACTTGTGAGGTTCAATTGGCATTCCTGTCCTTTTCTTTATTACACTACCTGTTACTACTCGGATTTTGTTGGTTTTTTTTTAAGCCGAGGACTCGAAGGCGTTCTATCTTCTACCTATAAACTAGGTGGGCCCCTACATATGTTTGGCCCATATTCAAAGATGGGCCCATTTGTAAAAGCTGAGCTTCGGAGTGGCGAAGGGATGCTGACGTCAATTTGAACCTGGTCCAGTAGTTTGGATTATTAAAAATTGTTTTTGATGGAATTTGGAGAATTAATTTGATAACATTTAAAGTGGGAATATTATTGGGTTAATTGGGAACGAATCCCCTTATTATTACCCAATTGCAAAGAGACCCCCCTGCAGTTCTACTTGTTGTGAAGGGACTCCTAATGGTATTGGCCTTAGAGCGACTACACATTCTTAGTGAATTTTTTCGACTCTTCTAAAAGTAATTAAAAAAAAAACCCAATTGGGTGTCTGTCCTCACCAATAGAACTATAGGGAGTCTATGTACCTCAAACATTTTGAACGATTTTAAGAGTAAATTTTTTTCTACTCAAGCGTTTATCTGCAACAAGTAACTGCAAGGGGTCTATTCGTAACAAATATAACTACATGAGATCTCTTTGCAATTGATAGGTACTGAAGGGGGTCTATTCATAATTAACCCAATATTATTTGTATTAGGACAGCTAAAGGTAATGATTTGTTCGGGAGATCTAGGAAAGTGGCCACTACGATTGGGTGCCTTGAGCCTTATGCTTGATCAATTATCGGCTGCATATAGTTCAATAAAATAGAAGAATAATTTTCGTAATTAATTGTAAAAAAGTACTTGAAAAATTTTCAGCCTCATTACTATCGAAAAATCTCAAGTAATCAATAAAACATACACCAAGTAAATGTTCCCACTTCCCAGTAAGATTATAGAAGTGCAAAAAAATATTTGTTTCCTGTTCAATGAAGCTTTTGTAGTTGAGAAACTACCACTTGTTCATAATCATCCGATCATATTGATTCATTTTTTAATGAAAAATACTTATATTCATTTGTCAGTCAACGTAAATATTATCATTTGTCCACAGTAACATAGTGCATATGTTCATCAATCACATTGGCAAGTTCTTGAACAATCTCCTTCTTAGATTTCTTGATACATAATTTACATCGTCTACCGAAACTTATTCCCAACAGATACCTCAATCAAATGCAGGTGTTCCTCCTCTGCCTCTTGGCCGGCTGCAGCATCTGCTGGTTCAACACCGTCTGCTTCGTCCTCTGCATCCGAAACTTCCCCGTGAACCGCTCCCTCGCCCTCGCCCTCACCGTCAGCTTCAACGGTGTCAGCGCCGCCCTCTACTCCCTTGCCGCCAACGCTCTCGCTGGCGGCCATGGCCGCGGCACTCCGACCTCCTACCTCCTCCTCAACGCCGTCCTCCCCCTCCTCGCCTCCGCAGCCGCCCTCGTCCCCATCCTCCGCCCGCCGCCGTCTGACACCACTGCCCTCCCCCCCGATGGGGCCCGCCGCGACTCTCATGCCTTCCTCCTCCTAAATGTCCTCGCATTCCTCACCGGGGTCTACCTCCTCCTCCTCAGCTCCGTCGAGTCGCCCGACCCCGGCACCGCCCGCCTCCTCCTCGCCGGTGCTGTCGCCCTCCTCCTCCTCCCACTCGGTATCCCCGGTCTTGTCTTCGCCCGTGACTGGGCCCGCCGCACCATCTACTCTAGCTTCAATGACGGTGACAGTGACGATAAAGACAGCGATCTGCAGAAAGGGTTGTTAGACGGAGGCGAGCAGACCGCTGAGGAGGAGCGAGGGGCAGTCGAGATGGTGCTGGGGAAGGACAGGTTGTCGGTGCTCGGGGAGGAGCACGGGGTCAGGCGGCTCGTCTGTCGCATCGACTTCTGGCTCTACTACGCCGCGTACTTCTGTGGAGCGACGGTCGGGTTGGTGTACAGCAACAATCTAGGCCAGATCGCGCAGTCATTGGGGCGACAGAAGCAGATTACATTGCTGGTTACCGTCTACTCTTCCTGCTCGTTCTTCGGACGGCTTGTATCTGCTGCTCCTGACTTTTTGCGAGGGTTGGTATTCATCAAACAAAACGTTCATCTCACTGAACAAAACATTCATAACAGAAGACTGATCACAAGTCCTAATTACATAAGAAACTAAATAATTTTCTAAACAGAACAACTCTCTAAACATAACTTGCTACATAAACAAAGTCCTGTAACACTCTCCATACATCACACCATACGAATCCTAACCTGATCGACGTTTTCATGCAGAAAGGTGAATTTTGCGAGGACAGGATGGCTGGCGATCGCTCTGATACCAACGCCGCTAGCGTTCTTCCTCCTAGCCGAGGCGGATGACGTCGATGGCCACGCGTTACTAGCCGGCACGGCGCTCATAGGCATGAGCTCGGGGTTCATTTTCGCCGCGGCGGTTTCAGTAACCGCCGAGCTCTTTGGTCCTGGCAGTGTCGGCGTCAACCACAACATTCTCATCACCAACATACCCATCGGCTCGCTTCTTTATGGTCTTCTCGCTGCGCTTGTTTATGACGCTAATGGAAAATATGGGCTCACGGATGTACTAGTTAATGATGGGATGGTGGTTTGTATGGGGAGAAAATGCTACGCGAAGACGTTCTTGTGGTGGGGGTTTTCGAGCTTGTTTGGGCTCGCTTGCAGCGTTGCCCTGTATCTGAGGACCAGAACAGCATATGAGAGGGCGGAGAGGAGTAGGGTTTTAAATGAGATACATGGGCAGAATTATCGATAAATATCGACAAAAAAGATCGATAAGGTCGAAGAACGAGAGCGGATTGGCGCGATACCGATCGAATCTGTGCAGGTTGACGATTTTTTGTTGTATTGGTACGGAGGCAAAAGAGCTGACCTCCTAATGATCATGTATTGTTGCACAAGGATTTTTTTTTAATACTAAATGTTATGTATATGAAAGTGTACAGCTCTTGCGTTGTGAAGGTGATGTTCGTAACTCGGTATGAGACTTTTTGTAAAGATGAACAGGTTGAACGCTGAAGTCAAGAGGAAGATGAGCATGTATGACACCAAGCCAGAACCGAAGTCAACACGTATGATGTATGCATTAGTTAACATCAACAACAAACCCGTTGAAAAATTGCACAACAATTAGACAGCTAGTGAAATTGAAAAGAATATTAAACCTTAAGTAAATAAACAAATAAATAAATAACTGCAACCTGAGATATTCAGAAGAGTTTCTCAGTAGATATGGACTTGAAAACAATATATGAAAGGACTACGTGATATTCATAGGATAAATTTCGGAGAAAACGTGATGAACAATATCGCAGGAATGCATGATAATATCAATGGAGTTACTTTGGCATTCCAATCAGTTGATTTGCAAGTCATCTTTTTGTTCGACATTTATTTGAATTGATACCATTACATTTAAACATGAATTTGTCAAAGGATTTGGATGATATTAGGTGCGTTGTCATTTTTAGCTACATAATGCGATGAAATTAAAACTGTGACTTCTGATGTTTGAGGGATGAACAGTGAATTGCAGTGCTCTGAGAGAGTCATAATAGCATTTTGTATGAGAGAAGCCTGGGAGATCAATACGATTCTAGGGATTAGACCGTGACAAAAGCAGATCTTCTAGGGACTAAAATTAAGGATCCGACTCATTCCATGAGAACGAAATTATCTTACAAACCTGCGCCAATTCTAACAACAATGAAGGCAGGGATTTTAGTTGTCACTGATAACAGCAGCGAAGGCACGAATTTTAGATGTCACTGATAACTCTATATCTTCAGCAGGGACATAGAGAAGACACAAGGCAGATAGCCATAGAAAAGGAATACGATACGGAGACAAAACTATATACAACATATTCATCAGTTTCCACGAGCTGACGAAGGATCAAGAAGACCATGATCATCGCCTCATCAGATATTTTGAACTTCAATTAGAATCAGAACTACTGTAGCCTGCAGACAATGATACGCATAGCGGCTACTGAAAGGACTTACATTAGGAACACGAGGCAATGCTTCATTATTTGATGGATTGCTATAGGCAAGAATCCCCTTTTTTTTTGGCATTGAGAACCATGTGAAAAAAACCAGTAAAACACTCAATAAAGGAGCTTCCTCAAGTGTGTTGTGAAATCCAATGATCATCAAAATATAAAGTTCTCAGTAATAAGGACTTGGAAAAAGAAGCTATGAGATGTTGAGGTCTCAGGAAAATCTTAAAGATCATAGATACAGCACTATGACCAAAACTGATGACTGATAGAACTGATGGCTGGTGGAATGTGTTGACACAGTTGGGTTAACAGTGGAAACCAAGCTGACGTACCATTTTTTTTCACTTGGCTTCACAAATGGATTCAAGAAGCACAAATCAACTGGACTCAGAGTAAAGGTATGAAATTCTAAATATTTTCTTTCTTCGATGCTACTTAAGGTTATCATCTCTCAACAAACCTTTAAAAATTACTCACCTTTTTCGATAGGGAAAAAAAAAAAAGATAGAGAGAAAAAAAAAAAAATCCTAGGATACTGCAGTTGAAGTTCCAACTACTCCTCAATCCCTCCTTAACAGCAATATAGGATTTCACAGTTAATTATCTCCAAATTTTCTGGTTACAAATCCCTTATATAACTTCTGTACAATCTATGATCTATCCCTAGTTCTCTTTTACTTCTTAAACAACCAGCACAATGCACAATTAATATATCCTGAAAAGGATATAGTATACTTCCCATCAGCAAATTAACTTCCATGTTCTCACAGACAATCTACCGGAGAGAAAATTTTCTTACAGACATAACATTTAGGTTTCTTCTCAACTAAAACTCTCTAGCTATTTTCCCCATTTACAAGCTTAAAATGCGTCCATCATAAATGCTCACAAATCAGAGGTTTTGGGATCAGGCAGAACGAAACATATTTAGTTCTATTAGAAGCACTGTCAAGACTCCTTCACTGACTGATATACCACAGACCTTTTTCTACAAGCACACATTCCTCATTCAACAAAATGTTTCAAATTTCTTCCTTTTTGATACTTCTCATAAGTAAAATACTTTCGCCTTAGAGTACAAAAGTCAATCACAAGCAATGACAGGTTCAACCTATTTATAGATCAAAGTTTCAGACAGCTTACCCTAATATTCACGCTTCCATTGTAAAGCTTCCATCTAGGATTCACTGATGTGCATATGGATACATAGCAATCCACTTGTTTTAGTCATGAACTGTAAAGGCAACATTACAGATAAAGAGATTGGATTTGATTTATTTCAAGTGCTATTATCTTTCCATTATGATTCAGAGAGAAAAAATGGGGAAAAAATGTTGCTTGAAAAAAGAATTATATGAGAAACTATTGTCGCGGTTGTCATTGACACTTTTTCCCCTAGTGAGTTCCCAAATTGATGGACTTCTGAACGAATTGTACATGATGCATACTTTTTATTGTATGAAGGTGCGTAGATCACCTCTGGTATTGAAATTAAAGGGTATCAGAATTTAGGTTGTGGAATTCAAATTGTTTGTTCTTCAATTTGGAGGAGGAACTTCGAACAACAAGTATACTATTACAAACAGTATGTACAGTCTTGTTCGTACCACAAGGTAAAAATTAAAATATGAATTAGAAGTAATGAAGAACTAAAGTATAAAAAATGACATAAAAACGAGTAATTGAACAAAACACAAGAAACAAACTTAAAAAAAAACGCACTATATATTTCAAAGATAATAGATCCTACACCATGAATTTTGTTGCTCCTCCCAGTGCAATTTGATAAATTATGCTAACACAGACGTAAACAAATAACGGCAAACAAATGAACATCCTAATAGTTCAAGTATTCCATTCAAATTCCTCCCTCATTCCCTCTTCTCTAAATGAAACTATCCTCTTATAGTTTACTCTTATTCAAACATGCGACTCAAATTGAAGACAACGCAGGTAAGAAAATACCACTTAGCTCGCCTTCTCTATCTTCTTGTTCTTCCCCATTGTTGTCGCCTGCGAATACAAGAACGTCCCAAACACCGCAATCGCTGATCCCAAAGCATTCAATGGCCTTATCGGATTCCTAAACACAATCAACGACGCAACAATCACCACCACCCTCTTCATCGTATTCCCCACTGAAAAAGTCAAAGGACTAATCTTATCCAATGCCTGATACGATGACTGATTGTACAAATGATAAAACACCCCCGACAACAAAACCCAGCTGTAAAATCTCCAAGGACTGCTTGACAACTCGATTGCCCTCTGAAATCCCCCAACCCAGTGCTTCCCTTCGACGAGAACGGCCACGGGGAACAAATAAATGAGACCAACTATTGATATCCAACCGTATAAATTCAGCCCATCGATGTGTTTGAAATCGTAAAGGCTCTGCTTCGAGTAAATGTTTCGAAGAACGAAACCCACGTTGCTGATCAGAGCTCCCCAAAGCCCTTGTGCATTGAAGGTAACCTCAGTTATAACAGCAAGAGAGCACCCAAACACGATAGGGAGAACTGAGAACCAGACATGAATTGGGTAATGTTGGCCAAAAAATGCGGAGAAAATGACCGAAAACACGGGCTCAGAGGCTTTGATGACGTGGGTAAATGAGACTGCGACTTTAGAGAACGAAACACAAGCTGAAATGTGCCCAACCGTGTGGAACAACGCAGGGACTAAGAGCGCAAGGAAGAACTTTTTGTTGACTTTCGGGTACGGCTGGATTCGGGTAATCCACAGAAATGCCATCCACAGAGACCCAACAAAGAGCTGGAACGAAGCGAGCAGCCATGGGTAGGGGAAGAGATTGAGAGCTTTCTTGTTGTAGATGTTGAAGATGACATTTTGAAAGTACCAGAGGCCAAAAACTAGAGCTAGCTGCAGCGTAGAGCTCGAATTCGAGCTTTCGGCGGCCTTGGGTCTGCTGGGACTGTCATTATCCCTATCATCGTCATCTTCGTCTTCGTTTTCTTCCGAGTTTTCAGGCGAGTCATCTTCGGGTTCTACTGATTTGGGCTTGATGGGTTCGTCGGGGTCAGGGTTTGGGAGGGCTCTGGGGACGAGAGAGGTGGAAATGAGGAGGGCGGGTCCCTTGGGGAGCGGGTGGGTGAGGGTCTTGGTGAGGGTAAGCGAGTTGGGTAGGCGGGCGGGTGGCTGAAAGCGGGTGGGTTTGTGGATGGGGGGCGAGAATGGTGGAAGAGAGTGCAAAGAAAGCATCTTTGAGCTCAGAGGAAGGAGATGGGTGCACTGAGAACAGAAAGGAGACGTTTTTATAGTGAAAAAAAAAGAAAAAAATTCTCTGCAACTCTAACGGAGAACAATAATTAGAGGAATAATTGATGGGTTTGTCACGGCACGGAGGGAGAGATCGAATTCAAGAAGATAATGAAGGTGGATGAATGAGAGAGATTGGATTATAGAGAAATTATATGGGATTAATTATGGCCACAAGCACGTGGGCCGAGGTCTGAAGTTGATGGAATCCAAGCGGGGCATGATGGGATCGAGGCGTCCTCTTTCCCTCACGACCAAAACCAAATATTTTCATCCGCGTTAGATTCGGATCTCGATTCATGGAGCTCGGACCTCGCGATCACGAACGAGGAAAATAATCGAATACATAGTATTTGCGGCGCGTTCACCAGGTGTTTGTTTTATTGTTCGTGAGGAAGATGGTTTCGGGTCCTTCTGAAAGCGGGTTGAACCCGATAGGAGACTCGGTATCCAATACCCCCTCGCCCCCGCCTCGCCCGGTCAGCCACACATAGATGGTTACCTCTAAAGAAATCACTGTTGGGGCATCCGACGATCCCGATTCCGATCTCCGCAAACAGGAGATCAAGATGCAAACCACAAGATAGAAACAATAGTGTTTACGTTGCGAGGCTGATACGTGGTTTAGGAGGATTAAACTTAGGTTTTTGGGTCCCTTAATTGTATTTGTGACTGTTCCTAGTTAATTTGAAGAGAAAAATAGAGTATAGTATTGTTGACTTTTTATGTGTAAAATTGCGTACCTTAGTTTGATGGAAATCTCCATTATTTATAGAGGGTTTACGGGAGCACATAAGTAATTTCGGCCGAGTGTGTGCAGTATTGATTGAGGCTCTACTTTGCATGTGCCGGTAGCTGATTGGCCGAGTCACCTTTGCATAGTGATGGCGACTGGGCGGTGAAGTGCAGGCAGTGATTGTACTTTCATTAAGTGACTTTTGATGATGCTTGTTAGGCCGTGCCGCTATTCGAGACGTATTGTGTCGGGTTCGAGTGGAGAGCGCCTTTTGTCTTGGAGTCGGACATATAGCAAGATTCGGGTCGGAAACGCATTTCGTCTAGGATCTGGATCACGAGGCGAGTCAACCAGCTTATCGCCCGGGTTGTGCTTGTAGATATTTTGGGAGTCGGCCAGTTAGTTAACACGCGGTCGCTCTTATTGGTCTTGGTAATTTCCAGGGTATAACAAATAGCAATCAAGAAGAAGAAACACTGAGATTTACATGGTTCAGTAGATCAATTTCGACCTACATCCACAGGACAACAATACGAGATATCTACTATGCATAAAAGAGAACATTATAAGAGAGATCACTCATTTCTCTCAATCTTTCAACCTCATATTAACGCAGCACAGAAGTAATAACCTCGGAATCCACCAATGGATGTTCTCGGAATCCCTAAAGAACGATCTCCGAATCCACGAAGAACTTCGAATCCATGAAGAAAATATTAAAGAGGAAATTTATTGATAAAAGTGATATGCCTCTAGGGCTTACAAGACTCTTCTTAAATAGAAAAACAAACTAGACTCCTACTATGACCCGAACTTTACAAAAAATAGAAAGAATACTATAACCCGAACTTTACCAAAAATAGAAATAAGAAAGCTCTTCTTAAAAGACTCCCTATGATTAGGGGAGTAAATCGGTCAAATTTAGAAGCAAACGGGATTTGCTTCCTAATCAAAACAGACTCTTAAAACATTACCTAAAATAGTAAAAAACGGACAAAAACTCTGATATCTCTCAATCCGGAGGGAATTTGGCGAAACGGACGGCGGCAGACAGAACAACGGTCGGTTTGGTTGACTCCGTCTCGAAAAATACGCGATTTACATATATAATCTGTCCAATTCCGACGTACGGTTTGAGAGACATGACTTGTTCTTCGTTGCAAGTTATTTTCCTCGACCGGGGCCGAATTTGGGCTTGTGACGGTCCCGTTTCTCCATAAATATGTTCGCAGCGCGTTCTACATCACATATGCAGAAACAACATCAAATAACTCAAAACAGATGAGTGATGCAATTTACCCGAGAGTTCAACAACCAAATAGTTCAGAACAGAGGAATTTCATTAAAAACACAACATGCATATCTACAAACATTTCCAAATCCAAACGTTGCACATATATATATATATATATGCGACAATATCATCCTCAAACTGTCCTTTAAGCTAATTTTCCCGAAACTAAGCCCACCCTTCGTCGACCATCCACCCTGATTTTGGCCGAAACAGCATTCCTTCCGGCTATCCCTGTCGCAGGCCACAACCCTACGCTCGCCGCCATATCCTTCAAATCCTTCACCCCCTCAAGAACCTCAATCACCTGCGACATCTTCGGCCTGTCCTTCGGTGTTGGGCTTACACACTGCAACGCTAACGTTGCAGTGACGCGTGCACCTCTAACGGAGTACTGGCCTGCGAGTCTTGGGTCGATGATGTAGCGGAGCCGGCGGCTGCTGGTCAAGTAGGGCTTGGCAAAGTCGACGAGCTTTTGTTCGGGTTTTGGTTTGGACCTGTCCATGGATCGACGGCCTGTTAGGAGCTCCAGGAGGACTACTCCATAGCTGTAGACGTCGCTTTTGGTCGTTAGATGACCTGAAATTTTAAATGTCATTCTAATTTTGTAAGAGATAATTATTGTTGTAGTTACAGTTGTTTGTTTCATCGCAGTTGTCGTCTTTTTGCGTCTGTAGAGAAAAATGGGTCATTTGTTTTCGGTTATTGCAAAAAGAGGATGGATCTTGGTCTGTGTGCAAAAAAAAAAAAAAAAAAAAAAAAAAAACTTTCTCTGAGAGTACAACAGTAGAAAATATTTCACTCGGGGCGTTTATCTGTCAAAATCAAACTACTAGGATAATAAGCACCAAAAACGGGATACTGCATTGGATCCATATATAATTCACCCTTCCTTATGTTGCTATTTTGACTCTTTTAAGTCTTTTTATGTAAACAACTGCAACTGAAATAACATTACAGTCACAGTAGAACAAGAAACCAAATTCACCTGTAACTATTTTTAAAAAAAAAAAATTGCAAAAGACAATTATAATTTTAATTTTTCACAAACCAAACAGCTCTTCACGATTGGTTGAATTATTCATGAATTTACTCAATTCACCGAATACATTCTCTAATATCACATAACTCTGACAAAAGTTCCATCTTAATTCTACAAGCTATTCTACGGCTCACTTGTTGTAGTCTTGTAACCTTGTAATCATGTGCTATATCAAAATTGGTACAAAATTATAGACAGCATTATGTTTTATCAAGGTACAAAAATTATGGAGTTTTATTTGTACCTGTCATAACATACTCTGGTGCTGCATACCCATGAGTCCCCATAACTCTAGTAGTAACATGAGTCTCTTCACCCTCAGGGCCCATTTTCGCAAGCCCAAAATCCGATAATTTCGCAGTGAAATCCTATTACACACAGAAACAACATCAAAATAATCGAAACAATTCACATATAACCAATCATTTGAATCATTCAAGTGTTACACTATACTGACAGCGTCGAGCAAGATGTTGGATGCTTTGAAATCACGATAAATGACCGGTTTCTCTGCTCCGTGCAGAAATGCGAGTCCTTTTGCTGCTCCAATCGCAATCTTCAGCCTTGTTCCCCATGACAGAGTTATTGACATCCCTATTAACAAGTAGTAATCATTACGAGATAAACAATTTCACGTATATACTATGATGTTTTATTAGAGTTTAGAACTAGAGTGTAGGATTGCTTTACTCTTGAAAAGATGGTTCTCAAGGCTGCCTCGAGGCATGAATTCGTAGACGAGGAGGCGCTCTTCGTCTTCGCAGCAGTAGCCAATAAGTTTCACTAAGTGTGGATGCCTTAGCTGACCCAGGAATATTACCTCTGCCTGCGAATAAACTTGTCTCAGTTTCTCCCAGGGCTCTATCCGAAACATAGTAACTTTTCTTAGCAAGAAGATTATGTATCATGTGCACATTGCAAGTTATTCATTCCTTTACGAATAATTTTTTCGATCAATTATAGTAGGACAATAGTTCATGTTACTTTTTAGTGCAGTATGGATCACATTGTGTTTGCATTGGATCCGAATTATTTTCCAAACTCTATCACCAATTATGCATATGATACCCTTGTAGATTTAGGGTTAAGTTCCAGAGATACTTACATCTTATTTACCTTTTCTGATCAAACTCTTCTATTCATTTTGATTAGGTTACTTTACACTTTCTAATGAATGTGAGACACATATTTAATAGTTCCTATCATATATTTCAGTCTGAAAAAATTGTAGGCTACATATAGACGCACAAAGGTTGGATACTTTGTTAACTAATACTCTTACCTGCAACATTATCTTAGTTCCCTACGTCCATCCACTTCTTTGACCCAGAAACAAGCTATGCTAGTCTAAATGAATAGAAACCAGGGTAAGTTACATATAACTTCCTCATTTGTACCTTCAGTAGCACTTATCCCCTCTCATCTTGTATATTAGCACTTCATCATCTTTAGTTCAGTATTTTGAGAAAGAAAAATTACATATAATCCCCTCTTACAGTAAACTATATAAGCAATGATAAATTCTGATTTACCTTAGATTCTTTAAGGAACATTTACCATAGAAATTAAGCACCCAAAAAGAAAAAAAAGAAAGGAAGAACAAATGTTATCAGAACACCCAGAGAGACTGGTGTTTTAAGTCATATACAAGAGACTAAAGAGACAATTAAAAAATTTTAACCGTCTTTCTCATGATTATGGAGGATGTATCCAATAGATGCTTGACATGTGATTTATCAAAAGAGGAAATTCCTTGGATCAGTACAAAGTAGAAGAGATTCATGCATTAGTGTATCGATTCAAGGGTCCTCTTTCTTTTGCCCCACCGTGCGAGCAATATACCTGCCCCCCAACACCCCCCCCCCCCCCCAAATGTTTTGATAAGATTTTTATTTAGAAAAGAAAAGACAGAAAACTACACTCACCAGCCACTCCCTGTGCCCCTGCAGCCCCTCAACATCCAAAATCTTGACTGCAACAGCCTGCGCTTTAAGCCCAGGCCGCAACTTATCATCAACATACCCTTTATGCACAGTCCCAAACCCTCCCTCACCAAGCAAATAATCACTGCAAAAACCTTGCGTTATCGCCCTCAGCTCTCCCACCGTGAATGCAAACAACCCAGCCCCAAAAGAATTCACAAAGTCATCGGTGTTGAATCGAACAGACGAGGAGCTGCTGAGATCGGAGAAGGAGAGTCGACGGAAAGATGAGGCTTCAGACACTTTCTTGGAGTATTCGGAGCGAGTTGGCCGGCAGCGTGTGAGGTTGTTGAGTGCGATGGGGGTGCCTTTGACGGTGCAGCAGTGGGCGGCGGCGATAGGCCGCCATGGTCGACGGGGAAGCTTCATGTCTGTTGAGGTTGAGAGAGGAATGAAGAGGCTGAGGGTGGTGAAGGAGAGGATTATAATGCGCAACGGTTGCCGCATTTTTCCAACTGCTCTCTCTCAACTGCTCTACTAGTGTGTGTACTCTATGAGTTTCTTTTTGTATAGTGGTAACTTGCTTATGCGAGATTACGGAATTCATTTTGTCAATGTCTAGGGACATTTTGTGAGCCAGTCAGTGGTCGATAAAGAACTTCGTTATGAAAATAGACATAGGTCAAGGTGCTGACCAATATTGGGTGCAAAATGGATATAGATGTTGGAAAGAGGTTTCAATTTGTGCATATCTTAACAAAAAGTTGAAATCTCTTCAAAAGATGAGAGAAAGCACCAACACTCTGAAGTTGTACTCATGAGCACTGTGGGCTATGATCTTATACTCTTAACATGCATTCACAAGGTGAGAGCTCTTTCGTAGATTGAAATTTGCACTTACAAACCTTGGTGGCATGTCTAAGGCTTTTGCGCACTAATCTTTAGAATTGTGATGAGAATTGAGGGTTATAAGATGATTCACTTGAATTTAGATCATTTTCATTGTTAATAGATAATAATACAAAGTCTGATATTCCAAATGGAACTATTTGTATTAGAAAGAAATTCCATGTTTGATTGGTTGTAAGTATTGTTTTCTACGCTTCATGTGTGAAATTTAGAAGTGCAAATGGTTTGAATACCGCTCGGATATGATATTTATCATATCCATATCCACTCACCATTCATGGATATGAATATAGATACAGATATGCCTAGGTAAGAAAAACACATATCATTATCCGCTAAAGTCATATATGGATACAGATATACATGCAGATGCAAAACAGATATGAGAAGACCAAATCATATAAAAAAAAATATATTTCATATGATACAAGACAGTTCATTAATATGTTTATTATATCTGAAAGTTTAAGATTAGATCTCTTGATCATCAAAATTAGTCTCAAATTCATTTATCCAAAGATTGAAACAATTACAGCTGTATGATCAACTTATATTTGAATATTTCGGATATGAATCTGGATATTGCACTTCATAACCATATTCGCTACCATATCCTATTGGTTACAGATTTGAGTAAATATATCAATATCCTAAGAAATATGGCTGCAGATATATGTGCAGATACAGATATGGTTTTGCACCCCTAGTCAATTTGATATGTAGAGGATACTATCATTCAATTATAAGTAATTATTGTCAGAGGTTTGATACGATCAATTTAAAACAGTGTCGCTGAAACTCTTGATTTTCCATATTCTCCTAGTTTTAGGGACTTAGGTTGAGAAATTTTATGGCTGCTTGTTTTCATGAATTTTACATCTTTACATTAAAAAGAGGGACCCACAAACTAAACATCATGGATTTTTAGCTGATACATTATTTGTTTGTCATTTTTTTTACACGGATTTGGGGTTGCTACATAGCATAAATAGATCAAATATAATTCTCTACAATTATGCTGATTTCAACTTGACTCGTGAATTTAGTCACACATCCTCAATAAAATTCATATACAACCAAACAAAATTTAACTGGTTTTTATTTCTCATGCAAATTCTCTTTAGTATCCATCACAAACAAACACGATTTTAATTATAGGATTTTCAAAATCCACTATGTGCATCAGATTAATCCACAAACCAAACAACCTCTTAGGCGGGGTTATTGTTTGAAGATTGTTGATTTGGACTCGGATTTTTTTTTGGATTTCAATTTAGGGTGTTATTCATTTCGGACTAGAATTTAGATATAAATTTAAAGTGTTATTGATATAGGACTAGAATTCAGATTGGAATTTAGAGTAGATATTTGTGGGGTCCATGAAGGATTAGTACCTCTGCCTTTTGCTTAAAGATTGCCATCTGACAAAGAATTAGGAGTGGTTGAATTGTAATGTACCGTGACGTAGTAGTGTAGGACCATCATCCATTTAATTGAAAACTTTTGAACATTGGTGAGCGGTGCATGTTGAATTTATTGCGATTAGGTTCACACGCATAAACTATCATATCCCTTCATAATAAATCCCAAACTTTTTCTTTTCTTTTCTTCCTTTAGGATCTTGGTTAGCTATGTAAATGGTATTAGGATTGGATATATAAGACAATGCTCAAGAGTGGAGCGCATATGTCATTCATTTACTACTCCACTAAAAAGGGGGTTAATCTTTAATTGGGCGTTGTTCATCTATCACACGTCTACGTCTTTAGGGTGAATACTAACGGGTAATTCTCTTTGGGCTTCACTGTAATGCAAATTTGTATGCGAATTAGTGTGAGGTTTCTCAGCTTATTCCTTGTGAAATTAAAATTTAGAATATTGTTCGTTTGAGATGAAGTACAAGGGAATTTTTAACAATTTGTTTAAAAGATGTTTTATGTTTCTAAGTTTGAACAAACCCCCAGATGTTTCACAAAACCCTCTAAATATATTCCAATTTCTTTGCGCGTTAATGGGCCGGCCTTTGGTCAAATGGGCCTCTCTATAAATGGGGTACAAGCTTCAAGGCCTAGTTTCCCATCTTTTCACCGACACACTTTACATGGGCGATTCACGTGTCTGGAGAAAAAGTGCGCTAGATCCGAAGTGTCCTGACCGAAATCTATAGGCCCTCAAAAGTCCAAGATCCAAACAGCAAAATCAAGAAGCCGTTCTCAACCCCACACACCCTCTCTCTCTCCTACGTGTCACTTCCTCATTCGTCCATTCCCTTCCCCCTCCTCTCGTCGAGATGTCGTCGCTGGCGGTGTCGCCACCGCTCCTCGCTCGAGTCCGGTCACCGCCTCCACTCGTCTCCCCCTCTCACCGCCTCCTCTCCTCTCTCGAGTCCGGCCACCGCCCCCTCTGCATCTCGATCACCTCCAAAACCCTAACCCCCTCCCTCCTCCTCCGCCGCCTCCCTCCCACCTCCGCCGCCGCCGATCCCGTTCCCGCCACCGAGAAGGTGAGCGCACCGCCCTCCCCGCTTAGTTATATGGAAAAAAAAAATCTAACCGCCAATGTACTTAGGATTTTGATTCAAACTACTTGCAATGGGATTCGATCACCGCGAAATTCGCCGCCGCTGCGAATGCGCCGTTTCTCCTCCTTCAACTGCCTCAGATTGCACTCAACGCTCAGAATCTCCTCTCCGGCAACAAGGCCGCTCTCTTCGCCGTCCCCTGGCTCGTGAGCAAACCCTAGTTCTTTAATTTCCGCGCAAACTTCCCTCTTTATTACTTTTCTGTCTAAATTATCACCAATGTGGCAGGGGATGTTGACTGGATTGCTCGGAAACCTGTCTCTTCTGTCTTATTTCGCGAAGCAGAAGGAGACGGAGGCGGTTGTGGTGCAAACCCTAGGGGTGATCTCGACCTACGTGGTGATCGCACAGCTGGCGACGGCGGAATCGATGCCGCTGCCCCATTTTACTGTGACCTCGGCGGTCGTAATCTCGGGCCTGTTCTTGAACTTCTTGAATTACTTTGGGCGGCTGAGCGAAGGGGTTTGGAGGGCTTGGGAGGATTTTATTACCATTGGGGGGCTCTCTGTTCTCCCTCAGGTAAAGCAAACTGAAACGACGACGGACTTGGGTTTTTGATTTGGATAGTTCGTTTTAATTGGTGTTTTTTTTTTGGGCGCAGGTGATGTGGTCGACGTTTGTTCCCTTTGTACCGAGTAGCATGTTGCCGGGGATGATCGCCGGCGTTGTGGCGGCTGCAGCTGTTGTTATGGTATGTTCTACCTTTTTAATTGTTCGTCTTAGATTCCGCTGGTTGTGTTGCAAGGAGCATTGATAAGTTGCATTTTGTTAATGTTGTAAGCTATTTGAACTATGTCAGCTTCTTAATTGCTCTAATAAATGGTTAATCCCTCAAGTCCTCCGGTGTTGTTTACTGTATGTTGGTGTCTTACCAATAAATCATCTGGTTGAGGGATTATTTGAAGTTCTCTAAAAAGTTTAAAAAATTGCAAATTATCGCTAGTGATTTCTTGCATTTAAAATATTAGCATTTGTTTGTATGCCAATAGTTCTTCTGGCAGTTCTTTTTTTAAAAAAATTTCTGTTTGAGCTTTTTTAGATTTGTTATAGAGTGAAGTTGAGGTATCTTAATTTGTTAAATATCAGTACGGGTTAATGAGGACTTCCTATAGAGAAGGGCTTGAGGAAAAGATATATGTCTAGTCCCCCACGTTTCCGTTTTTGGCAGGGAACTCTATCAAGTTCATAGCGGGTTTGTTGACATGTTGTTACTTCGGGATATTCAATTTTTCTAGGTTCAATTTTTCTGATCTCCTTTTGTTTGCATAGTCTTTTGTCATTTCAGTGAGAAGTGAGAAAAATCTAGTGCACGATTGAAGATCGTTATTACTATCTGATCATGGTTCGTCGTCTTTTTTTCTACCGCAAAAGATTTTAGTTTGTGGTCACACCTTGATTCTGCCGTAACTATGACATGCAGGCACGAACAGGGAAGCTTTCTGAGCAAGGAACAAAGCTTGTTCAGTCAACATCTGGATGGACTGCCACTTTACTTTTCATGTGGATGCCTGTTGCACAGATGGTATGCCACAAATTGAGATGTTATTTTCTTCATAATCTATCCATTAAAGGAATTGGAGCACTAATGTTCTTTTTTTTCATTTTTTCATTTTTACAGTGGACAAATTATCTAAATCCAGATAATATCAAAGGCTTATCAGCTTTCACGATGTTGCTTGCTATGCTCGGAAATGGTCTCATGATTCCGCGTGCCTTGTTCATTCGCGACCTCATGTGGTATACTTTTGCCTCATTGTTCTCATGCTATAGATTGAAAGAGCACCCTTACTGTATTATTCTAAATTTTTATTTTTTGACTCTCCCATCCATTTACCACTGAGGTCTGGCTCTGTGGTAAGGTGGGGGTTTGGGTTGTGGGAAGTCTCAAGTTTAAGAACAGTCTATGGTTTGTAAAATAATTTAATGAATTATAATGTAGCCATTTTCGCGGAGGGATCTTTTCTAAGTAATGTGCATTAAGTTGGTTTTTGTAGAGTTATACACTTTACGTAAGTAATAAACTTGAGTGGATCGTATCCAATATTTTGCAGCAGAGAAGAAGAAAGAAGCCTCTCATCATATTCTGGCTACCTTCATCATAAATTAATTCAAGCAATCTGTCTGACATATCAGTCATGTTTATTTCACATCTCTTTTCTGCTTGAAATTATTGTGCTTGAAATTATTGAATGAGAATATACTGAGTCTTTTACTGTGTAAATTAAAATTTTGTCTTGGCACTCCATAGGAGCTTCACAAAATTTGTTGCTGAGCAATGACTGCCAGCCCCATTCATGCTTATATTTAGTATATTAATGTTGTTAATGAAAGTATCACACTCATTTCAAATCACATAAAATTGAGTTATATGATGCCTTATTTCAATTTCTAAGTATAGTGGTGTATTTAAGTTGTCAGCGTTATGAGCTATCTGAGGATAATGTCCATTATGCTTCAAGGAGTTCAATCATTTTGAATTGCAGGTTCACTGGTTCTGCCTGGGCATCTTTCCTACATGGGTGGGGTAACCTGCTCTGCATGTATTGGTAAGCTCCTTCCCTTTTGAGGCCTCAGCTGCTGAAGTCTTTCAGATAATTTCTTTCTAAGCGATACTTATTTTAGCATTTTCTTCCAGTTTCAGAAGTATCAGCAAAGGATTTTTCTTGGCAGCAACACTTGGATTTTCTATGTGGATAGGTTTTTTTTCTTCGCACTTAACTTCGTATCTTTAAATGCTATTTATGACAAAAATTTTAATTAATCTTTGAACTATGCATTCTTAACATCATATATCATGTTCTTTGTGAAAATCATTCTTTAGAACCTTTATTCATGCTGAAGTTATGTTCTGAGAGATCAAGGCACATGCATTTAAGATTAAGCTATATAAAAGGTCCATACCTGATTATGTCGTTGCTTCCTCTATATGATGGCATATTTGGCAATACTCAAGAATAATTTGTTGATAAGCACCGCGGGTGACCCAGATGGTTAAAGAGGTTCCAATATGGCTCCCACGATCTTGGGTTCAATTCCCGGTGGCTTCATTATCCTTAAAAAAAAATGTTGATAGCATTTAGTTCTTGAGGCAATAAGAGCATCTGCCGTTGATCCTTGAATCAAATGTACAAGTCACCGCGCATAACGTTGTTCCGCGCTGGTTATGTCTCAAATTATGACAAATCTAGCATTATAAGAGGCCTGAAAGAGTTTGAAGGGTTGTCATTTAATAGGTTTTCATAAACTTGGAACTGTTGTGAGAGTGTAATTCACTTCATGTTTTTTATTGCTGACATAATGGTGTAATTCTCTTGGATCTCTTTTATTCAGGACTGACTCTCTGGAGAGATGCTATAGCCTATGGAAACAGGTCTCCTATGAAATCCTTGAGGGAGTTAGTTTTTGGGCCACGACGGGATTTGCTATTGAGGTGATGCTTTGGTGTTGGTATTCTGGACCGTTGATCACCAGATACTATGTTTTCTACTGGAGATCATAAAAAATAAAAATAATTCTGCACATGATGGAGGTGATTCCTGGAGCTTGTTGTAACAGCTGTACTTATGTCTCCTTCCAGGTAAGCTTCACTCAGCCATAATACTAAGGGCATACGCATAGGTTTTGTTGCTCTTGTACTCGTATAACAGATGTATATCCATAGAGCTATCTTGTTTCATCGATCGATGTAATAATAACTGAAAGAAGTATGTAGAATAAAAATTTCTTTCTAGTGCCAATTGATATAGCCATCATCATAACTGTGTCTCTCTAGTGCATTTCTCTTCTACCTACAACTATTTTCTATTTGTCGTTGAATATGGGGAATTTTGGGCAGTTGCTCGTTTGGTTATCTCAGTTACCTTCTGAATCTTAATAATAGTTTCAGTATGAATTACTTGCGACATAGACATGGGAAGCACAGAAATAACAAACTGGATGATCTAAAGGTGATAAATTTGCTTGTAATATTTCATGTTCCTTCTGCATGGAAATTAGAATTGGAACTGAATGATGTCAAGAGCTCAAAGCCATTTTAGAATTGCTGGTTAATTCGTACGAGTTTATTTTGCCTGAAACTGGACCATTATTCTTCTGATCTTTGCGTTCTTTTCACAATTTTGGGATAAGCTTTGAACTTCCTTTTCAAAGCAAGGCAGGCAGGGGGGTATGTAAGTGAAGTTCTGAAGTGTAAATTTTCATCTCAGAATATCACCCTTCTTTCTGAAATAGTGTGCGAACCTTGGTGCAATTTTTTTTAATATTGCTTCATATGAACAAGAGGAAATGAGTTTCAAGCGAAGATAAGCCATTGGTTGGGGGTAAAGTGCAAATAAAGGTTTCATGTTAGTTGTTGTCTTGTTGACATATTGATTCTTTTTTCCTCTTACTTTTTGAAGATAGAACTCTGAAGATGGTGCAAAGAGCTCCAACTCATTAATACAATAATGCAAAAGAGAGCTTATGAAGAATTTCATAAACTGCCAAGGAAGAAGAAAGCTCAAGACTTTTGGCTGGCACCGCATAAACTTTCAGACCCATGCGAGTAAAGAAAAATACTTGTATGGCCTCAAACTTTAAGGGAAAAAAATTGAAAACTAGGAAAGATGCAAGTTAGGAAGGGGGAAAAAAAAAACCTAACTTGCATCTTTTCTAGATTTACACTGAAATCCATCTCAAAGCCCATTAGGGGAAAAAAAAAACCTTTTCCCCAAAAAAATACCAAATTGAGAGCAGAGAGAGCACTGATTATTGATTTAACCTAAAACCCATTTCTAAAACCTCAATTA
>JBAKGM010000200.1:42674959-42685620 GCA_037177215.1 Asparagus racemosus | reverse complement strand
AGAGAGAGAGAGAGAGAGAGAGAAATGGTTTCTTATTGGCTGATGAGCTTATATCTTACATGCGTTAGTCTAATGGGCTGTTGAAAACATGATTAAACTATATTGATAAGTTTAGATAGTTTTAAATCTTCTAATTATGAGTGTTAATTTTACAGAAATATAATGACTAGAGATATCTGCCTATATAACTTTATGTACAAATCATATGATATACAAATTGCCGTAGGAGTAATGTATTGAGCAAGCTCACGAAAGAATCTCAATTCATCATCTCATTTTGTCACACACCTACACACATAAATTAATGGATTCGGATTCTCGCCACTACTTTTCACTAAGAAAAAGTAGTGGAGGAGGGACCACTGCTTTCAATCCAACTGTTGTTTGTTTAATAAGTGGTTATGATTCACCTTATTTACTGCAAAATAGACAAACAGGATGCCTTGTCATGACTTTTGTTACAATTTTCCTTGTTTCGTTTGCATTGAAAATTTGAGAGTTGGAACTGAATGATGCGAATTGAGAGAAGCATAATCTCCTTCCACAACAAAGAGATGTTGTGTATTTGATTACTTTTCTTATGTAGCTCGCTGTAGCTCTTTGATTCTCTCAGCCTATGAATATTTTCCCATGAATCTTGATTCCTCCCCATCTCATTTTCTATTATAAGAAGCTTTTGGATGCAGTTTACCCAGAAACAGAAGATGACATGCATATAAATGAAACATCAAAATTTCTCAGGCTTATGTTTTTTGCATACAGATTACTGCAGTTTCTCACCTTTCTTTCTCATACTATTTTTCATCTCCACTCAGGAGCAACTCATCAACTGAAGAAACATCCATCCTCGCCGACGCCTGCTTCACCCACTCAACCACCCTCGCAGCCTCCCTGCTCGCCTCCTCCTCCTCCTCCATCGCTTTCTTCAGCTTCAGCTGCTGCTCCTTCAATGAGAAAGTACTGAAATCTGTAAGAATCTCCTCGCTCTTTCCCCACTCTCTGTTGTCATCAGGTCTTGAACCCTTGAGCCTTTTCTTTGCTGTCCTTCTAGACAAACACCCGAAGCAGAAAAATCGCCGTCGTGGTGGTGATGGTGACTCCCTCAGTTTTTGGTTTGAATTCATAGATAAGAGGTCAAGAGAAGGAAGAAGGTTGAGAGAGGCAGGAGGAAGAAGAATTGAGATTATAGAGGTGGAAGAAGGAAAATAATTATTTGGTAAATGATTCCTTATAAGAGTCTGATACAATCAAGATTCCTTAATTATTTTTCAAGATCTACTAAATATTCGTAATATCTTCCTTATTGACATGGTTAATTAATTTTGCACATTTATTTCCTAGAATTGTTTGTGAAAACGACAACTTGTTGGGGTCATGGGGTAGGAGGAAATTAAGGAACTACACGCCAGTAAGGGTGACATCATATGATTCTTTGAAAATGATAATTTTTGTCCCTTGGGAAAGCATCTTGGTGTGAAAATGATGAAGACTTATGTGGAATCAGACATTTTCATGTGGGAAAAGGGGTCGTGAGTAATGAGCGTGAAAAGTATACAGAGAGCAATCGTGTCATCAACTGGTCAGGCCTAGTTGTTCATTTTGTTCAGGACCCCAGCGAAACTATGCCCATCGGTTTAGATGGTATTCAGTCGTCTGAAATGTGAATTAGACAATTTGATGAGTTAATTTTACAGAAAACATGTAATGATTAGAAACATCTACCTATACAACTCAGGCGCGCACACGTGCAAATAATGGGGCATTGGTGACGACTCATTTTGCTAACCAAGAGATAGGGTCGTGGTGAGACTCATCTGGGTAGTCATATCAAAAGATGTGGACCTCACCATCCAATCTCTTGGTAGCTTATTTATAAAATGAGCCGTCATCTCATAACTGTCAAATTTGCCCATTTTCATCTATTTCAACCAATGCCAATCAAATTTTTTCCCCTTAAAATTCCCCATTTTTATGGACTATAAACCAATTTTGTCGATATTCATCAGTTTTGATCCAATGATAAATAATTGGAGTACTTCAAAATTTTCAATTTTCATGGACGAACCCACGATTTTAGTCTAATTTTACTAGTTTCGGCCCATTGATAATTAAAATATCTTTTCTCAAAATTCACTGTTTTCATGTATTATACACAAATTTCACCATTGTCATCTTCAGCACAGTGACAATTAATGGACATATTTCAAATTCGCAATTTTCATAGGCTGTAACCCACGATTTTGTCCATTTTCGGTTGCTAAAATCATGTGCTATAACCCTCAAGTATTTGTCTATTTTCATCAATTTCAATCCAGTGGCAATCAAATGGCGTATTTCAAAATTTAAAATTTTCGTGGGCCATAATTGATGATTTTTATCCACTTTTATCGTTTAACCCCCGTGACAAATAAATTTTATTTTCTTTAAAATTCATCATTTTCATATGCTACAACCCACAATTCTGTCCAATTTATTTGTTTTGATCCAAAGACAATTAATTTGCATTCTTTAAGATTCGTAATTTTCATAGACCGTTAAAACCAATAATTTTTGTCCATTTTCCTTTATTTCGACACAATTATAATTAATTGATGTACTTTAAAATCACAATTTTTATGGGTAAAATCCATAGCTTTTATTGATTTTCATCCGTTTTGACCCAAAAACAATTAAGTTTTCTTTTCTTAAAATCCACCATTTTCATGGACTATATATAACCCACATTTTTGTCAATATTCATATGTTCTAGCTGAAAGAAAAACAATTGGAGCACTTTAGAATTCTTAATTTTTATGCGCAATAATTCACGAAATTTGTTTAACTTTGGTTGTTGCGATACAATAACAATTAAGTTTTTTCCTCAAAATTCACTAGTTTCATGTACTATAACCCACAATTTTTTTTCATTTTTATATGTTTTGGCCTAATGACAATTAATTAGTAAATTTTAAATTTGTATTTTCGTAGGTTATAATCCATGATATTTATCTATTTTTGATCATTTTGATCCAATGATAATTATATTTTCTTTCCTCAAAAAAATTCACCATTTTCACGTGTAATTGGTGTATTTCAAAATCCACAATTATCATGGGCTAAAATGCATGTTTTTGTCCATTTTTTAAAATCATTTCGACACAATGATAATTAAGTTTTCTTTCCTCAAAATTCACCCTTTTCATGGGCAATAACCTACATTTTTATCCATTTTCATTTGTTTTAATACAATAGCAATTAAATGGCATATTTTAAATTTATACTTTTCATGGGCACTAACCCATGATTTTTGTCCATTTTTGATAGTTTTGACCTATTAACAATTAATATTTTTTCAAAATTCACCATTTTTATGGACAATAACCCACAATTTTGTCCATGGTCATCTGTTTGGCCCAGTGACAATTATATTAAAAATTTTAAATTCACAATTTTCATAAGCAAAAACCTACGGTTTTGTCCATTTCCGGTTGTTTTGACCCAATAACAATTAAAGTTTTTTCCTCAAAATTCACTATTTTATGGATAATAACCCATAATCTTGTCCATTTTCATCTATTTCGGCCCATTGACAATTAATTAGCATATTGCAAGTTTGCAATTTTCATGACTAAGCCTATGATATTTGTTCATTTTTGGCCGTTTGGAACCAATAGTTATTAAAATTTCTTTACATGAAACTCACCATTTTCATCTGCACCAACACTTTTTTTTCCATTTTCATTTGGTTTCGACCCATTGTAATCAATTGGAGTATTTTAAAATTTGAAATTTTCATGAGTTTGTAAATTATGATTATTATTCATTTTTAATCGTTTTGACCCAATGGTAATTAATTTTTTCTTCTAAAAATTATCTATTTCATGTGCGATAATCCATAATTGTTGTCCATTTTTCATCTGTTTTTGACCCACTAGCAATTAATTGACATCTTCCATGGTTGGCAACTTTCATGGGCTATATACCAATGATTGTTCAATTTCATCTACTTCGACTTAATGATGATTAAGTTTTCTTTCCATAAAATTGAACACTTTCATGGACTATAACCCATAATTTTAGTCATTTTGATCTGTTTCTGCCCAATGACATTAATTGACATATATTTCAAATTTATAATTTAATGGGCAATAACTCACAATTTTTATCCATTTTCCGTAGTTTTGAGAAACTGACAATTAGCTTTTATTTCCTAAAACTTCACCATTTTTTAGACAATAACATACAATTTTGTCAAATTTAATCGGTGTTGGCCCAATGACCATTAATTATTATATTCCACATTCATAATTTTGGTTATTGTCATTCGTCCAGCAGAACGATAATTAAATTGTCTTTCTCAAAATTCACTATTTTTTAACGCTATAATTGCGATTTTTTTGTTCATTTTCATCTATTATTTCATTTGATGTCTAGCAAATAAGATTATATATCTTTGTTATCGGCTAACCCCTTGATTCAAATTTTGTTTTGAACCATGCAACTCATTTAGACTTTGGTCTAACCCTCGTGAATTTACATTATGCCGGGTAAAGAGAAAGTTCCAGGTGACGCCAGCAAAGCCTATTTCAATAATCAAGATACTGTCAAGTAGATGCCATGCAACATCTAGACATCGAACTCTTTAGATTATTATTCATTTATTTCTATAGATTCATTATTAGGGATATATTATCTAGATTATGGCCGTTTCAGCCGAAAACGTTGTAGTTTCTTATTTCACACTCTTGGCGATTACCTATTCAATTGTGGGTTGTGGCTAGCTTATCTATTTGCTTCCGTATTGTTATCTAAGATAGTTGTATTTGTGATTGGGTATACCGGTGAGATGTATATATTGTGGATGTTTGTGATATTGTGAAAGCAGCTTTAAGAGTATTTATGGAGAATTTTTCATTGTCTTGATAAATATTTTGCTGGCCAGGACATTCTTGTATAGGTAATCATTTATAAATTCATTAATATTACCTAGGCATGACAAAAAAATAGATGAATTTGGATTAAAAACATAAGTTATAGCCCTAATAATTATGATTTTGAAGTCTGCTAATTAGTTGATGTTGGGTTAAAATACATGAGAATGGACAAAAATCGTTAGTTGTAGCCCATAAAAATTGTGAATTTTGAAGTGCATCAATTAACTGCCATTGACTTGAAACATATGAAAATGGACAAAAATTATGCCATTGATTTGAAACTTATGAAAATGGACAAAAGTTATGGGCTACTACACATGAAAATGGTGATTAGCTATTGGATCGAAATGGCTAAAATAGATAAAATTTATGGGTAATAGGCCATGAGAATTGAAACTTTTAAAATACACCAACAAATCGCCATTGGGTCAAACCAGACAAAAACAAACAAAAATTGTGGGTTATAGCGCATGAAAATAGTGAATTTTGAGAACAGAAAATTTAATTGCTATTGAGTTAAAACGATCAAATGTACAAAAATCGTGGTCATAGCTCATGAAAATTACAAAATTTGAAGTACATCAACTAATCGCCATTAGGACCAAACAGATGAAGATAGACAAAAATTTTGGGTTATGGCATATGAAATTGATGAATTTTGAGGATAGAAAATTAACTGCTATTGAGTCTAAACGATAAAAAATGAACAAAAGTTATTAATTATAGCCCATGAAAAATGTGAATTTGGAAATACGCCAATTAATTTCCATTGGGTCAAAACACATTAAAATGAACAAAAGATTAAGGAAAATAAATTGTGGGCTATAGCAAATAAAAATGGTGAATTTTGAGGAAATAAAATTTAACTACCATTGGATCAAAATGGAAAAAAATCGTGCGTTATACCCATAAAAGTTGCAAATTTTGAAATACGCACCAAGTAAATGCCATTGGGCCGAAATAGATGAAAATAGAATAATTGTAGGTTAAAGTGCATGAAAATGGTGGTTTTGGAAGAAAGAAACTTTATTTGCTATTGGGTCAAAATAACCAAAATGGACAAAAATTGTGAGTCATAATCCATAAAAATTGTAAATTTTAAAGTATGCAAACTAATTGCCATTGGTAACAAGTAAAAATGGACAAAAAACATTAGTTATAGCCCATGTAATTTGGATTCTTGAAATATAAAAACTAATTGCCATTGGATCGAAACAGATAAACATGGACAAAGATTATGGGTTATAACAGAAGAAAATGGTGAATTTGTAGGGAAGAAAGTTTAATTACTATTGGATTGAAATGACCACAATAAACAAAATTTGTGGGTTATAGCCTGTGAAAATTGTAAAATTTGAAATACGGCAATGAATCACCATCTGATTGAAACAGATGAAAATGAACATAAATTATGGGTTATACCGCATTAAAATGGTAATGTTGAGGGATAAAAAGTAACTATCCATGTGTCAAAATGACCAAAATGGACAAAAATCATGGGTTATATAGCCCATAAAAATTTTGAAGTTACAAATATGCTAACTTATTGCCATTTGATTGAGGCAGGTGAAAATAGATAAAACTTTTGGGTTATAGCACATAAAAATGGTGAATTTTGGTAAAGAAAATTAAATTATCATTGGGTTAGAATGTTCAAAATGGAAACCAAATCTTACGTTATATAGCCCATGATTCAAATTTAAACACAGCAACTAATCATTGTTGGGTTGATACAGATGAAGATAAACAAAAATTTGGTTATGGCACATGAAATGGTGAATTTTGAGGGAAAAAGTTAACTGCCATTGGGTCAAAATGATAAAAAATAAAGTACAATTATGGTTTATATCCCATAAAAAGTTTGAATTTTAAAATAGACCAATCAATATCCATTGGGTCAAACACATGAAAATGAACAACAGTTTGAGTAAAGAAAATTGTGAGTTATAGCACATAAAAATTATGAATTTTGAAGAACGAAAATTTAACTACCATTGGATCGAGATAACAAAATGAACAAAAATCATGGTTTATAGCCTATGAAAGTTGAAAACAAATAGAAATGGATAAAAATAATTGGTTATAGTCCATGTAATTTGTGATTCTTTAAATACACAAGTTAATTGCCACTGGATCAATTAAATGAAAGTGGACAAGAATTATGGGTTATGACACATGAAAATGAACAGTTTTGAGGAAAAAACTAATTGCTATTGGGTTAAAATGATAAAAAATGGATAGAGATTCTGGATTATAACATGTGAAAATTGTAAATTCTAAAATGCACTACTAAACTCCGATTCGTCCAAACACATGAAAATGGAGAAAAGTTTGAGGAAAGAAAATTGTAGGTTATCTAACATGAATGGTAAATTTTCAGGAAATAAAATTTAACTACTATTAGATTGAAATAACCAAAATGGACAAAAATCGTGGGTCATAGCTCATGAAAATTATAAATTTTAAAATACACTAAGTAATCGTCATTGAGTCAAAAGAGATGAAAATCGAAAAAAATTGTGAGTTATAGTGCATGAAAATGGTGATTTTTGAGGAAAGAAACTTTAATTGCCATTAGATCAAAATGATCAAAATGGACAAAAATCATGAGTTATAGTCCATAAAAATTACAAATTTTAAAGTATTGCCAATTAATTGCCATTGGTTTGAAATAAATAAAAATAAACAAAATCATTGGTTATAGCCCGTGTAATTTGCGATTCTTGAAATGCACAAAATAATTGTTGGTTATGGTACACGAAAATGGTGAATTTCAAGGGGAAAAATTTAATTGATATTGGGTGTAAACAATAAAAAGTGGACAAAAATTATGGATTATAGCCTATAAAAATGTGAATTTTAAAATACACCAATTTATCTCCATGAGTCGAAACACATGAAAATGGTAAAAAGTTTAACGAAAGAAAATTGTGGATTATAGCAAATAAAAATAGTGAATTTTGAGGAACAAAAATTTAACTACCATTGGATTGAAATGACCAAAATGGAAAAATCTCGTGGATTAATTGCCTTTGAGTCGAAGCAGATGAAAATTTTCTTGAAATACAAAAGGTAATTGGCATTGGATGGAAACTAATGAAGATGATAAAAGTTGTAGTTTATAGTGCATGAAAATGGTGATTTTTGAGGAAAGAAAATTCAATTGCCAATGGTCAGAAATCATAAAATAGCTCATAAAATTACAAATTTTAAAGTATTTCATTTAATAATCTTTGGACTGAAACAAATAAAAATAAACAAACATTGTTAGTTACAGCCCATGTAATTTGCATTTCTTGAAATATACAAAATAATTGCCATTGGGTCGAAACACATGAAAATAGTGAATTTTGAGGGTAGAAAAATTAATTTCTAATTGATCGAAATAGCCACAACAAATTTTATTTTTGGGTTATAGCCCTTGAAAATTACAAACTTCAAATAATGCCAACTAATCACTGTGGGGTCGAAATAGATGAAAATGAACAAAATTGTGGTTTTAGCGCATGAAAATGATGAATTTTGAGGAGAGAAAATTTAATTACTGTCTTTATCATTTTCACACGAGGAGCTTTCCAAAGTGAAAAAAATTTTCAATTAAAAAGGGATCAACAGATGTCATACTTATTGGCTTATAGTTCCTTAACCCAAACAAGTTGTGGTTTTCATCATAAACAATATTAGGAAATAAATTGGTACAAATTATTAGTCGTATCAATAAGGAAGATATTATCAAAATTACAAATAAATCATTTACCAAATATTTATTTTCACTTTCTATTTACCAAATATTGTACAAATCATAAAGAAATCATTTACCAAATGTTTATTCTGTACAAATCATAAAGAAATCATTTACCAAATATTTATTCTCTTTCTGTATAAACCTAACCCTAACCCTAACCCTAACCTTAGCCACTATTAGTGGAAATATCTAGTCGTTTTGACCCATTAGCAAACAATTTCACAAAGGTCAAAATTGAAGATTTTATGAGCTATAACATATGACTTTTGACCATTTGTAATCGTTTCAATCCATTGGTAACAATTTTCTAAAGTCCAAAGTATATGATTTCTCGAGCTATAACCTATGATTTTGGCCATTTTTAGTCATTTCAATTGATTGAGAAATAATTTCATAAATGCTAAAATTCATGATTCTATGAGTAATAACCCACAATTATTCTACAGCTTTAGTCGTTTTGAACCATTGGTAAATAGTATTTTCATAGTCCAAATTTTACAATCTCATGAGCTATAACCCATGATTTTTGGGCATTTTTATTTGTTTCAATCTGTAGGTAAATAATTCTGCAATGTTATAATATTCTATTTTGTGAGCTTTAACCCATGGTTATTAGACATTTTTAGTCATTTTGAATCATTGTTACATAATTTTATGAAGTCCAAACTTCACGATGTCATGAGATGTGACCCACGATTTTTTCGCCATTTATAGTTCTTTCTCCCATTGGCAAATAATTACGTGGAGGTTTCACAATCTATAACCAACGATTTTTTGCTATTATTAGTTGTTTTGACCCATTGGTAAATAATTTTGTGAAAACTAAAATTCAAGATTTCATGAACCATAACCCATGACTTTTAGCCATTTTTAGTCATTTTAACCCATTGACTAATAAATTCACGGAGGCCAAACTTCACGATCTCATGGCCTAATAACCCATGATTTTTTTGCCATTTTCGTTGTTTCGACCCATTAGCAAATAAGTTTGTAAAGGCCAAAATTCATGATTTCCCAAGCTATAACCCTTGAGTTTGATCATTTTTAGTCATTTCAACTTGTTGATATATAATTTTGCGAAGAGCAAAATTCATAATATCATGAGCTATTACCCATGATTTTTTTGCCCTTTTTAGTCAATTCGACCTGTTGGCAAATAATTTCTCAGAAGCCTAAATTGATGATTTCATGAGCTATAACTCATGATTTTGGCCATTTTTAGTTGTTTCGAGCCCTTAGTGAATAATTTTGCTGAGGCCAAAATTTATGATTTCTCGAGCTATAACTAAAGTTTTTTGGGCCATTTTTAGTCATTTACACCCATTACTAAATAATTTCACAGTGGCCAAAATTCACTCATGAGCTATAATCCATGATTTTTGACCAATTTTAGTCGCTTCAACTTGTTGGCAAATAATTTTGCGGAAACCAAAATTCACAATTTCTTGACTATTGCCCACAAATTTAGCCACTTTTCGTCTTTTCAACCAGTTGTCAACTAATTTTTCGATGGCCAAAATTCGTGTTTTTGTGAGCTACCAATGATTTTTGGCTATTTTATTCATTTTTATCCTGTAGGCTGTCTAAAAATTATTGAAGACAGCCCATATACAGACGAAATATGATCGATAAGGGTTACCAGTTGACGACCCCCACGATGACAAAGGAGAATCAGAGATCACAAGTTGATAATCCCCTGAAAGGAGACCGCAAGTAACGATCTTTCCAAGACAAAACGCAGGGTTCACCCCTGCGTTCCAATACAAAACGCAGGGTTCACCCCTGCGTTCCAATACAAAACGCGGGGTTCACCCCTGCGTTCCAATACGAAACGCAGGGTTCACCCCTGCGTCCCAATATAAAAACGCAGGGGTCACTATACAAAATGCAGACCTCACCTAAACGCGGATCTCGCGTTTGACTCGGTCAAACACGTTGTAAACGGTTGTGAAACCGCTTTGCACGATCTCAGGAAAGATTTGGGGGATCAGTTACATCCCATA
>JBAKGM010000200.1:42659975-42674859 GCA_037177215.1 Asparagus racemosus | reverse complement strand
AAAACGCAAGGTTCACCCCTGCGTGCCAATACAAAACGCAGGGTTCACCCCTGTGTTCCAATACAAAACGCATGGTTCACCCCTGCGTTCCAATACAAAACGCAGGGTTCACCCCTGCGTTCCAATACGAAATGCAGGGTTCACCCCCGCGTCTCAACACAAAACGCAGGGTTCACCCTTGCGTTCCAAATACTAAACGCAGGGTTCACCCCTGCGTTCCAATACAAAACGCAGAGGTCGCGGCCCAGGAACGCAGACCTCGCCCAAACGCGGATCTCACGTTTGACTCATTCAAACACGTTGTAAACGGTTGTGAAACCGCTTTGCACGATCTCAGGAAAGATTTAGGGGATCAGTTACATCCCATAATCCTCTATAAATATCTAGGAACACAGATAGAAGAAGGGGGTCAGTTTTTTAACGAAGAAGGGAGATCTCGAGCTAAGAAGACTCAGGCTCTTGACTTCGGCCTCTGAATCAAACTCATTTGGCGAGTTCATCAGCGTTCCAAGGATTCAAGACGATTGGATCGTCCACGGCATACAAGACTCAAGCTCCCATCACTACCGTGAAGACCCCAGATTAAACAAAAGGGAGGATCTTTGTCGATCTTCCCTTCTTTTGTAAATCGGAATTTCTGATAAAAGAGAGTTCGTGAGAAAAGAGAGTGATTGTATTCCAATCTTCATTAAAAAGATCCAATACATCTTATTCTTTTATCCTTACATTCTCTTTAATTTTTTCCGACAAACATATCCATTGGTAAATAATTTCACGGTGGCAAAAAATCATGATTTTGTGAGCTATAGTCTACGATTTTTGTCCATTTTTAGTTAGCTCAACCCAATTTCAACTATTTTCATGGTGCCAAAAATTCATAATTTCATGAGCTGTGATCTATGATTTTTACTCATTTTAGTCATTTAGATCCATTGGCTAATGCATTCGCGTAGGCTAAAATTCATGATTTCATGAGCTATAACCCACAATTGTTAGACATTTCTAGTCATCTCGACTAACTGGTAAATAATTTTACGGAGCCTAAAATTCACAATTTCATGAGCTGTAACTCATTATTTTTTACAATATTTAGTCATTTCAACCTGTTTGTAAATAATTTAGTGGAGGCAAATAATTTCATGAGCTAACTCACGATTTTTGGCCATTTTAGTTGATTTGACCAGTTGGCAAATAACTTCGCTATAACCAAAGTTCACAATTTTATGAGCTATAATCCATAGTTTTAGCTAATTTTAGTCATTTCGATCCTTGACATATATTTTTGTGTAGGCCAAAATTCACAATGTCCATGAGCATAACCGATGATTATTGGCCATTTTTAGTCATTTCGAACCATTGGTAAATAATTTCTAGTTTCCAAACTTCACGATTTAATGAGAACCCATGATACTCGACTATTTCTAGGCATTTCTCTCATCAGCAAATAACTTAAGAATGTCAAAATTCATGACTTTATGAGCTATAACTCATGATTTTTGGCTTTTTTCATTGTTTCAACCCAATGGTAAATAATTTCATGAAGGCCAAAATTGACGATTTCCTGAGCTATACCCCAAGATTTGTGGCCATTTTTAGTCATTTCAAACTATTGAAAATTAATTTTGCGGAGGCTAAAATTCATGATTTCGTGAGCTATAGGCTACGATTTGCAGCTATTTTTAGTCATTTTAACCCGTTGACAAATAGTTTTGCATAGATCAAATTCACACAATTTTATTAGCTACAACCCAGGATTATTGGACATTTTTAGTCATTTCTAGCCCTTGATGAATAATTTCGAACCATTGGTAAACAATTTCGTGATGGCCATGTTCACAATTTCATGAGATATAATCCAAAAATTTTGGCTATTTTTAGTGGTGTTGAACTGTTGGCAAATAATTTTGCGAGGTCAAAATTCATGATTTTATAAGCTACAACCCATGATTTTAGTGATTTCAACCCATTGGCAAATAGTTCCACAGAGATCAAAAGTCACGATTTCATGAGCAATAGTCCACGTTGGGCTTTTTCAGTTGTTTCGACCCATTGGCAAATAATTTTACGGTGGCTAAAATTAACAATTTCATTACCTATTACCCATATTTTTAGTCATTTTTAGTTGTTTTGTCCCATTATCAAATAATTTATTGTTGGCATAAATTCACGATTTTGTCAGCTACAATCCACAATTTTTGGCCATTTTTAGTTGTTTCGATTGTTTATCAAATATTTTCACACTAGCTAAAATTCACAACTTCATTAGCTATCACCTATATTTTTGGCCATTTTTAGTTGTTTTGACCTGTTCTCAAATAATTTGTCGGTGGCATATACTCACGATTTTGTGAACTATAACCCATGAATTTTGGCCATTTTTAGTCATTTCGTGAACTATAACCTACAAATATTGGCTATTTTTAGTCATTTTGTACTATTGACAAATAATTTAACGGTGGTAAAAAATCATGATTTCATGAGCTAACCCATAAATTTTGGCTATTTTTAGTTGTTTCGGCTCCTTAGCAAAATATTTTTCAGAGGCCAAAATTCACGATTTTGTGAACTATCTATGATTATTGGCCAATTTTAGTTGTTTTGACCTGTAATCAAATAATTTTATGCAGGACAAAATTCACAAATTCATGAGCTATGTAACCCATGTTTTTTTGTCACCTTTAATCATTTTGATCCGTTGGTAAATAAATTTTCAGAGACCAAAATTTATGATTTCAGGAGCTAATACCCAAAATTTTTGGCCATTAATAGTCATTTTGACCCGTTGTTAAATAATTTCATGATAACCAAAATTCATGATTTTGTGAGCTATAACCCAAAGTTATTTCGCATTTTAAGTTGTTTTGACCCATTGTAAAAAAAATTTGCGGAGGCCAAAATTCACAATTTCATAATCTATAACCCAAGATTTGGCCATTTTTATTAGTTTTGATCTATTGGCAAATAATTTTACGGAGCTCAAAATTCAGAAATTCATGAGCTATTTACCACAATTTTTGGCCATTATTAGTTATTTTGACGCGTTGTCAAATAGTTCTGCAGCGGTCAAAATTCACGATTTCATGAGCTATATCCTAAGATTTTTAGGCATTTTTGGTCTCGATCCATTGTTAAATAGTTTTGAGATAGCCAAAATTCATGATTTCATGAGCTACCCATGATTGTTGGCCATTTTGATCATTTTGACCCGTTGGCAAATAGTTTTGCAAAGCTCAAAATTCACAATTTTATGTGCTATATCCCATAAGTTTTGGCCCATTTTAGTTGTTTTGCCTTGTTGGTAATAATTTTATGGAGGCCAAAATTCACAATTTCATGAACTAGAACCCAATATTTTTGTCCATTTTTTGTCATTTCGACCCATTGGCAAATAATTTTGTTTAGTCTAAAATTCACGATTTCATGAGCTATAACACACGACCATTGGATATTTTTAGGTATTTCGACCCATTGGCAAATAATTTCACGAAGGTCAAAATTGGAGATTTTATGAGCTAGAGCCCATGACTTTTAGCCATTTATAGTCTTTTCAACTCGTTGTTAATAATTTTTGGAGTCCAAAATACATGAGTTCTTGAGCTATATAACCCACGGTTTTGGTTATTTTTAGTCATTTCGACCAATTGATAAATAATTTCATGAAGGCCAAAATTCACAATTTCATGAGCTATAACCTATAGTTATTGGACATTTTAAAGCAATTTTGACCTATTGATAAATAATTTTTTCATAGTCTAAACTTCACCATCACATGAGCTATAACACATGATTTTTGTGCATTTTTAGTTGTTTGGTCCATTGGTAAATAATTTTACAGGGGCCAAAATTTCTATTTTGCGAGCTTTAACCCACTATTATTGGATATTTTTAGTTATTTCAAACCATTGTTAAATAATTTTGCCGAGTCTAAACGTCATGATGTCATGAGGTACCCATGATTTTTGGAAATTTATAGTTGTTTTTCCTATTAGCAAACAATTTCGCAAAGGCAAACATTCACCGATTCATTAGCTATAACCAATGATTTTTTACCACCGTTTGTTGTTTTGACCCATTGGCACATGATTCCATGGAGACCAAAATTCACAAGTCATGAGCTATATACCCATTTTGTACCATTTTTTGTTAATTTAAAACTATTGGTATATAATTTCACGAAGGCCAAAATTCATGATTTCATGAGCTATTTCCCATGATTTTTTGCCATTATTTGTCATTTTGACCTGTTGGCAAATAATTTTTCAGAGGTCAAAATTGATGATTTCATGAGTTATAACCCATAAGTTTTGGCCATTTTTGGAAGTTTTACCCCATTGGTAAATAATTTCACGGTGACTAAAATTCATGATTTCATGAGCTATAATCCATGATTATTGGCTATTTTTATTTGTTTTGTCCCATTGGTAAATAATTTTATGGTGGCTGAAATTCATGATTTCGTATGCTATAACCCATCATTTTTGGCCATTTTAGTTTTGTTGAATCATTGGCATATTATTTCGTGGAGGTGAAAATTCATGACTTCGTGAGCTAACCCATGATTATTGGCCAATTTTAGTTGTGTTGACCCGTAGTCAAATAATTTTGCCGAAGTCAAATTCCACAATTTAATGAGCTAAAATCTATACTTTTTTTTGTCATTTTTAGTCATTTTGACCTATTGGCAAATAATTTCACAAAAGCTAAACTAATGGTTCTGGGAGCTAAACCCAAAATTTTTGGTCATTGTTAGTCATTTTGACTGATTGTTAAATATGTTCATGGTGGCCAAAATTCATGATTTTGTGAGTTATAACTCACAATTATATCCCATTTTAAGTTGTTTTGACTTATTATAAAATAATTTTGAGGAGGCCAAAATTCACTGAGGTAAAAATTCAAGAATTTATGATCTGTTTTCTATAATTTTTGGCCTTTTTAGTCGTTTTGACCCGTTGTCAAATAACTTCGCGGTGGTCAAAATTTACAATTTTGTAAGCTGTGTCCTAAGATTTTTGGCCATTTTTGGTCATTTTCAAGCCATTGTTAAATAATTTTGTGATAGCCAAAACTCATGATTTCATGAGCTGTAATCCTTGATTGTTGTCCATTTTTGGTCGTTTTGACCAGTTGGCAAATAGTTTTGCGAAGTCTAAAATTCACGATGTTATATGCTATAGCCCACAATTTTTTACCATTTTTAGTCATTTTGACAAGTTGATAAATAATTTTGTGGAGGCCAAAATTCATAATTTCATGAGTTATAACCCAATACTTTTATCTATTTTTATCATAATCAGTTTGCCATTTTTAGTCGCTTCAAACCCTTGGTGAATAATTTCGCAGAGGCTAGGTATCATGATTTCTAGAGCAATAACCAATGTTTTTTTTGCTATATTAGTCGTTTTGGCCCATTCGCAAATAATTTTGTTGAGGTCAAAAATCACTTCATAAGCTATAACCCATAATTTCTTGTTATTTTTAGTCATTTCAACCTGTTGACAAATAATTTTACGGAGGCCCAAATTCACAATTTCCTGACCTATTACCCACAATTTTTGGCCATTTTAATTTATTTTGACTAGCTATCAAATAGTTTTGCGGTGACCAAAATTCATGATTTCGTGAGCTATAACCAAGGAGTTTTGGCCATTTTAGTCATTGACCCATTAGCAAATAACTTTATGGGGCTAAAATTCCTGATTTCATGAGCAATAACCCATAATTATTTGCCATTAGTGAATTCAACCTAATTTCAAATAATTTTGCGATGGCCAAAATTCACAATTTCATGAGCTATTTAATCCATGATTTTTGGTTATTTTTAGTCATTTAGACCCGTTGGCTAATAAATTCACGGAGGTCAAAATTCATGATTTCATGAGCTACAACCCACGATTATTGGACACGTCTAGTCGTTTCGACCATTGGCACCATGTAGGTCAAAATCCTTGATTTCGTGAGTTATAACCCGAGAGTTTTGGCTATATATAGTATTCTTGACCCATTGGTAAATAATTTAGTAGAGGCAATCATTTCATGAGCTAACACATGATTTTTAAACATTTTTAGTCATTTTGACCCGTTGGCTAATAATTTTGCTATGACCAAAGCTCACAATTTTGTGAGCTATAATCCATATTTTCTAGCTACTTTTAGTCATTTCGATCATTAACAAATATTTTTGTGAGGGCCAAAATTCACAATTCCATGAGCTATAGTCACTGATTATTGGCCATTTTTAGTCATTTCGAACCATTGAGAAATAATTTTGCAGATTCCAAACTTCTTGATTTAATGAGATATAATCCATGATATTTGACCATTTCTTCTCTCGCATTGGCAAATAATTTAAGGACGCCATAATTCACAATTTTGTGAGCTATACCACATATTTTTAAAGCTATTTTTAATCATTTCGACACGTTGGTAAATAGTTTTGTACATGCCAAAATTCACAACTTCATGAGCTAACCCATGATTAATGGACATTTTTAGTTGTTTCGAACCCTTGGTGAATAATTTTGAACCCTTGATAAATGATTTTGCGGAGGCCATGCTCACAAATTTGTAAGACATAAACCATGTGTTTTGGCCATTTTTTAATCATTTTGACCCATTGGCAAATAATTTTACAAGGTCAAATTCATGATTTTGTGAAGTATAATCCATGATTTTAGGCCATTTTGTGTTGTTTCGACCTTTTAGCAAATAATTTCATGGAGACTGAAGTCCACGATTTATGAGCAGTAGTTCATGATTTTTAGCCATTTTTAGTCATTTTGGCGATTTGGAAAATAATTTTACGGTGGCCAAACTTCGCGATTTCATTAGCTATTACCCATATTTTTTGGCCATGTCTAGTCTTTTTGCCCCGTTGCTAAAAATTTTTTTGGTGGCATAAATGCATGATTTTGTGAGCTATAATCCATGATATTTAGCCATTTTTAGTCATTTCAACTCGTCAAATAATTTCACTTTCACCAAAATTTGAGATTTCGTGAGCTATAACCCATAAATTTTGGCCATTTAGAACCATTAGCCAATAAATTTGCGGTGTCCAACATTCTTGATTTTGTCAGCTATAACTCATAATTATTGGACATTTCTAGTCATTTCGACCATTGGCAAATAATTTCACAGAGTAAAAATTGATGATTTTATGAGCTATAACCCATGAGTTTTAGCAATTTGTAGTCATTTCAACCATTGGAAAATAATTTTTTGAGCCCAAATTTCATGATTTCATTAGCTATAACCCACGATTTTAGCCATTTTTATTCATTTCAACCAATTGGCAAATAATTTCACAAAGGTCAAAATTCACAATTTCGTGATCTATAATTCAGGATTATTAGTTATTTTTGGTTGTTAGAAGCATTGATAAATAATTTTTTAGGGTCCATACTTCATGATTTCACAAGCTAAAACCTATGACTTTTTAGCCATTTTTAGTTGTTTCTATCTTCTGGTATATTATTTCATAGAAGCTATTACCCATAATATTTTTGGTCATTTTAAGTCATTTCGACTAGCTATCAATAATTTTGTAATGGCTAAAATTTATAATTTCTTGAGTTATGACCCACGATTTTTAGCCATTTTAGCCATTTCAACCCATTGGCAAATAATTTCACGGTGCCTAAAATTCCTTATTTCGTGAGCTATAACCCATGATTTTCGTCTAGTATTAGTTAATTTGACTCAATTTTAAATAATTTCATGGTGGCTAAAATTCACGATTCATCAACTATAATCCATGATTTTTTGGTGAATTTTAGCCATTTAGATCCATTGGATAATAAATTCGTGAAAGCTACAATTCATGATTTCATAAATTATAACCCATGGTCATTGGATATTTTCTAGTCATTTTGACCCATTAGCAAATAGTTTCACGAAGTCCAAAATTCATGATTTCATGAGCTAAAGTCCATAGTTTTTTGCTGTATTTAGTTATTTTGACCGGTTGGTTAACAAATTACCCGAGGACAAAATTCATGATTTCATGAACTAGCTCCTGAATTTTGGCCATTTTTACTCATTTTTGACCCGTTGGCAAATAATTTCACTGGGACCAAAGTTCATGGTTCATGAGCTATAATACATGGTTTTTGGTTAATTTTAGTCATTATATTTTTGTAGAGGCTAAAATTCACGATTCTATTAGCTATAACTGCCCAATATTGGCCATTTTTATGAATTGGCTCACAATAGATTTTGGCTCACAGAGGCTATTTTTAGTTGTTTTGACCTGTTGAAAGTAATTTCACTGCAGCCAAAATCCACAATTTCTTGAGCTATTACCCGTAAAGTTTGGCCATTTTAAGTTCTTTTGACCAGTTGTCAAATAATTTTGAGGTGGCCAAAATTCATGATTTTGTGAGCTTTGACCCATGATTTTTTTTGCCATTTTAGTCATTTCGATCCATTAGCAAATAATTTCACTGTGGTCAAAGTTCATGATTTCTTGAGCTATAATCCACTATTTTTAACCTTTTTAGTTAAGTTAACCTAATTTCAAATAATTTCATAGTGGTTAAAATTCATGATTTCTTGAGCATAACCTATGACTTTTGGTCATTTTTAGCTATTTTGACCCATCAGTTAATAAATTTGCGGAGGGCAAAATTCATAATTTCATGAGTTATAACCCACGGTTATTGGGCATTTCTAGTTGTTTCGACCCATTGGTAAATAATTTCACAGAGGCTAAAATTCACAATTTCATTATAACCCACAATTTTGGCAAATAACCCACAACTTGGCCATTTTTAACCATTTCAACCAAGTGTCAAATAATTTTGCGATGGCTAAAATTTATGATTTCATAAGCTAGCCATGATTTTAGCCATTTTAATCATTTCAACCAATTGGTAAACAGTTTTGTAGTGGCCAAATTTTATGATTTCGTGAGCTGTAACCCACAAGATTTTGGCATTTTTAGTCAATTTGACCTAGTTTCAAATAATTTTATGGCTATTAAAAGTCATGCTTTTATGAGCTATTACCCACAAATTTTAGACATTTTTGGTCATTTAGACCCGTTGTCAAATAATTTAACAATGGTCAAAATTCATTATTTTCTTAGCTAAAGCTCATGTTTTTTTTGGTGATTTTTCGTTTTTTCGACCCGTTGGCAGATAATTTGATGATGGTCAAAATTCACAATTTCATGAGCTATATCCTACAATTTTTAAGCATTTTTAGCTGTTTTGACCCATTGGCAAATAATTTCATGGAGGCCAAAATTCGTGATTTTGTGAGCTATAACTAACACTTTTGGCCATTTTTATCATTTCGCCCAACTGGCAAATAATTGCATGAAGGCCAAAATTCACGATACCATGAGCTATAATCCATGATTATTAAATATTTTTAGTCATTTTGAACCATTGGTAAATAATTTTGTGGAGTCCAAACTTCATGATTTCATAAGCTATAATCCTTGATTTTTTTACCCTTTTTAGTTGTTTCGATCCATTGATAAATAAAATTCTTATCGATATTAGAATTCATAGGGAAGAAAATGGATTTATGGATGGAATCAAATATGCATTATTTATAGAAAAAGTATTTAGTTATTGGGAAACAATCAATATACTTCTAATGTAAAATCGAGATCAACTAGGATAGCTATAAAGCATTAGCTCGAACTCTTCTTTGGTGTCAAGGTAATAGCCATGAATAGTTATCGACTCCCTAAAAAGATAGAAGAATGGAACATATTATGAGACATACAATGCATCATAGACATATGATCATTACACTTTAATCGAGTGTCTATTCCACCTCTTATAGGGAAAATAACTTAAAGCAAAATACTTAATAACACGACGACACGTTTATACAAAACTTCTACCCCAAGCTCATGCAATGGAGCATAATTTCACAGAGGCGAAAATATTTGATTTCATGAGTTTTAATCCACAATACTGGACCTTTTTAGTCACTTCAAACCATAGTTAAATAATTTACGGAATGCAAACTTCACGATGTCATGAGATACCCTTTAATTTTGGCCATTTGTAGTCATTTCTCCCATTTGAAAATAATTTTGTGGTGGCTAAAATTCATGATTTCAAGAGCTATAATCCATGCTTTTTGGCTATTTTTAATTGTTTCGACGCATTAAAAAAATTACTCTACAGAGACTACAATTCATGATTTAATGAGATATAACATATTATTTTTGGTCATTTTTAGTCATTTTGACACATTGGTAAATAATTTAATAGAGGCCAAAATTTATGATTTCATAAGCTACAACTAACAATTTTTGACCATTTTTAGTTTGACCCGTTGGCAAATAATTTTATGATGACAAAGATTTATGATTTCATGAGCTATAACCCACGATTTTTGGCTAATTTTAGTCATTTCAACCCTTGTCAAATATTTTTGTGGAGGTTAGAATTCATGGTTTTGTGAGCTATAACCCACAAAGTTTGGTTATTCTTTGTTGCCTGTTGTTAAATAATTTCACGAAGGCCAAAATACATGATTTGTGAGCTTATAACCTATGATTTTTTTGGCCACATTTAGTCAATTTGCCTAATTGGCAAATAATTTCATGGAGGCAAAAATTGATGATTTTATGAGCTATAACTCATGATTATTGATAGTTTTTAGTTATTTCGACCCATTGGTAAAGAATTTTCTTGAGTTCAAAATTCATGATTTCATGAGCTATAACCCATGATTTTGGCCATTTATAATTATTTCAACCAATTGGAAATAATTTAACGAAGGTCAAAATTCATGATTTCATGAGCTATGATTATTGGACATTTTTAGTCATTTTAAACCACTAATAAATAATTATGTGGAGTCCAAATTCATGATTTCATGAGGTATAACATATGACATTTGGTCATTTAGTTGTTTTGATCGATTGGTAAATAATTTCAAAGAGGCCAAAATATTTAATTTCTAGATATTTAACCCACGATTATTAGATGTTTTTAGTCATTTCGAACCATTTTTAAATAACTATGAAGAGTCCAAACTTTACGATGTCATGAGACATAACCCACGATTTTTGGCCATTTGCAAATGTTTCTTCCATTTGCAAATAATTTCGTGGAGGCCAAAATTCACCATTTCAAGAGCTATGACCCATGATTTTAAAGCTATTTTTAGTTGTTTTGACCCATTAAAAAATAACTCTATGAAGATCAAAATTGATGATTTCATGAGCTATAACTCATGATTTTTGGCCATTTTTATTTGCCTCGACCCATTTGCAAATAATTCCATGGAGACTAATATTTATAATTTCATAATTTATAACCCATAATGTTTGGCTATTTTAAGTCATCTTGACCTATTAGCAAATAATTTTGCGGAGGTTATAATTCACAATTTTTTGAGCTATTACCTGCGATTATTGGTAATTTTAGTCATTTTAACCCATTGGCAAATAAATTCACAAAGATTAAATGCATGATTTCATAGGCTATAACTTATGATTTTTGGACATTTTTATTTGTTTTGACCCGTTGGCAAATATTTTCACGAAGATAAAAATTCACAATTTTGTGAGCTATAACCTAAGATTTTTAGCCATTTTTAGTCTTTCAACCCGTCCAAATAATTTCACGGAGGTCAAAATTCAAGATTTTATGAGCTAATTCTCATGGGGTTGAAGCTGCTAAAAATAGGCAAAAATTATGGGTATTCGCTCATAAATTTTGAGAATTTTTTTAACTCACCAATTATTTGCCATTGGGTCAAATAGATGAATATTGACAAAATTATGGGTTATAATCCATGAAAATGGTAAATTTTAATAAAAGAAAACTTAATTTCTATTTAGTCAAAATATATGTCAATGGACAAAAATTATCAATTGTAGCCCATAAAAATTGTAAATTTTGAAGTACGACAATTACTTAGCAAATGGTCGAAACATAAGAAAATGGAAAAAATTATTGGCTATAGTTTATAAAATTGAGAATTTTAAGAAAATAAAAATTAGTTATCATTGAATCGAATCTACCAAAAATGGGAAAATTCGTGATTTATTACCCATAAAAATTGAGAATTTTTAAGTATTCCGATTAATTTCCATAGGGTCAAAAAAGCTGAATATCTACAAAATCGTGTAATATGGTCATGAAAATGGTGAATTTTATGGATAGAAAATTTAACTAACATTAGGTCCAAAAATTCAAAAGGATGCAAAATTTGTGGGTTATTATAGCCCTTGAAAGTATGCCAATTAATTGATGTTGGGTCAAAATAGATGAACATGGAGAGAAAAAATGTGTATTGTAGCCTGAAAATGTTGAATTTTGAGGAAAGAAAATTTAGTTACCATTAGGTCAAAAGATCGAAAATGAACAAAACAGTGGGTCATTGCCCTTGAAAATCGTCAATCAGAAATATGCCAAGTAATTGTCATTTGGCTTAAATGTTAAAAATAGACAAATTTTCGGTGATAGTTTATGAAAAGTAGTGAACTTTTGGGGAAAACTTAATGGTCAACTACAGAAAATGGAAAATTTGGAGGTTATTTCCCGTAAAAATTTTAATTTTTGAAGTACAACAATTAATTAACATTAACTCAAAATATATGAAAATGGACAGAATTGTTGGATATGGTGCAAGAAAATTGAGAATCTTATACAACACTAATTAATGAACATTGGGTTGAAATGGATGAAAATGGATAATGTTGTCGATTAGAGCACATAAAAAACTTAATTGTTATTGGTCGAAACAAATGAAAATGGACAAAGTTACTGGTCAAAGCGCATAAAAATTGTAATTTTTTAAATATGCAATTAATTGGGTAGAAGTAGAAGAAAAGAGAAAACATTATTCGTTATAGCCCATGAAAATTATGAATCTTAAAGTACACCAATTAATTGTCATTTGGTCAAAAGAGATGAAAATTAAAAAAACGTTTTGAGCTATAGCTTATGAAAGTGGTGAATTTGAAGAAAACAATTTAAGTTAATAGTGGATTAAAATGACATGGACCAAAATTGCAGGTAATTATCTATAAAAATTCTAAATTTTAAAAATGCAATTATTTGACGCTGGATTAAAGCAAAAGAAAATCAATGAAACTATGGGTTATAGTTCAAGAAGTTGGTGAATTTTATGGAAAGGAAACTTAATTGTCATTAGGTCGTAATAAATAAAAAAGAAAAAAATTATGTATTATAGCGCATAAAAATTGCAACTCTTAAAGCATATCAATTGGTTCTCATTTGGTTGAAATAGATGAAAATGGACAAAATTTGGGTCATAGCACATGAAGAAGTGAATTTTTAGAATTGAAAACTTATTACCATTGTGCCCAAATGTCCAGAAATACACAAAAATCATGGGTTATTATATCCCATAATAATTGCGAATTTTTTTAACATGCCAATTAATTATTGATGGGTCGAACCAAATGAAAATGGAAAGCACATGAAAATGATGGATTTTGAGAAAAGGAAGGTTAGTTAGCATTGGGTCAAAATGACCAAAATGCACAAAAATCATGGGCTATAGCCCATAAAAATAGCACATTTGAAATATGTCAATTAATTGTTATTGGGTCAAAACATATGAAAATGGAAAAATATTTTGAGTTATTGTCCATGAAAACAGTGGATTATTTGACATTAGGTCAAAATATATGGATAATAACATAATTGTGAATTATAGTCCATGAAAATGATGAATTTTTAGGAAAGAAAACGTAATTGCAATTGGTTTGAAACAAATTAAAATGGAAAACAATTATGAGTTATAGCTATAAAAACTGCAAAATTTAAAGTACACTAGTTAACTGTCATTGGGTCGAAACAAATAAAAATGGTCAAAAATCTTGAGTTCATAAAAATTACAATTTTGAAGTAACATTAAAAATTTGCCATCTGTTTGAAATAGATTAAAATGATTTGCATTTACAATATAGATCGGCAAATCTGTATTTTTAGAGGTGTGTGTAAATAAGTTATATAAGATGATCGGTAACGTCCATCCTAATTTGCACACCACATAATCTACATGCAAAAAAATTATATCATTTAGAAAATTTTAATTATTATTTTTAGCTATATTCAAAAGGGACGACTATTAAGATAGCTGCCTAAAAAAATCAAATTATTAATGTGAAATACTCTTTTTCTTTTCTTTCTTTCACATGATATAAATTAACCGAAGCTGGTGTATCACTATAAGGGTGGGGACTGGGTCAGGTTTACCCGTAACAATTAGTAAGCTAGCCTGTTCTAGGTTGGGTTTGACCCAGCCTGTTGGCATTCAAGTCAGGTTTGATCTAGTTCGATCTCAAAGTGAGCCCTGTATGGATCTATATCTGAAACCTTAGGCCAAAACCGGCCTACAAACCTGGCCTAGCTTGGACCAGACCGCAACCCGATACAAGCCCGAACCTGCATATAACCTCATATTAACATTAGTTATTTGTAACTAACTAACTATTAATAATAATTTAGTAACTAACTAGCTATTAATAATAACTTAGTAATCACCCAAATTAATGATATAGTTAAATATGCACGTTTTTCAAGCAATAATTGGTAGGTCGAGCTCAACTCTTCATCAAGAAGCAACAATATCCCAATCAGTCAGTCAAAATTCATCTAAATCATGTTTTAAGAAAAGATAAGCACAAAAATTCACGGAAAAATATAAAAGTTAGGAACATGAAATACTCTTATTTCTTTTTCTTTCTTTCATGCGATAGGTCCATGACTCCGAGAAAAATTACTTCCCATCCTAAAACAATAGAAACAAAAGGGGTAAAAATTCAAAATAATAGGGAAAAAGAGCAGATCTTTTTATTGAAAACACATATAGATGAAGATCTCCACCACATTATTCATTCAACTATGATTTCACCACCAAGCAATTTCAAGGCTAA
>JBAKGM010000200.1:42633177-42650009 GCA_037177215.1 Asparagus racemosus | reverse complement strand
ATAATTAAACACAATATCTAAATATGTAAAATATCATTTAGTATTTTTAACATTGAAAAATACGTATCGAAAAATCATGGTTGTTACATCATCAATCCAAGTCATCTATAGTCCTGTATCATCCACCTTTTGGCGAGTTCTTTTTCATCTTATCCACTCTTTGGAGTAAAGTATCTTGTTGATTATTGATCAATGGTTTCCCTCTAGCACTATTAGAGAAGACTTATTTTAATCCTATTATTTGAGATAGTGGAAGTTTGATCCGAACTAGGTCCTGTGGTTTTTCCCCTTAGTTGGTTTTCCACGTAAAAAATCGGTGTGCCTCGTTTACTATTTTTGCTAGTAGTTTACTTTGCCTGTTTTATCACACAAAGAGGGGAATTTTAGCTTCCACAACTTAATAGGTGTTTTCCCAACAGATTGGCAGCTTACAAAGTGACCATATTAGATCAATACACATTGTATAGAGAGAAAACGAATAAATTGCTACTTTATGTAAAAGTTGAGAGTTCAATAATAATATAAGGAGTAGTTGTCCTGTTGTTAGTGGTCTCTGCGATCATCACTGCGGCGTGGGGCGTCATAGTTTCTGCCGTCGCTGTTGAATTCGTCCTGTGGAGTCAGATCATGTCGTTGGTGACCATCAACGCAATTTTGAACTCCTACAGTGCTCAAACTCTCCATGGCTGACGCAAGTCGATTTACGACAGTCTTAATTTGATTGAAATCGGTCTTCAACTTATCGAACTCAGTTCGAGAAATAGGGGCTTCGTGCCTGCCATCATATCAGAAAAACAAGTCTCTGATACCAATTAACGCAGCTCAGAAGTAAAAACCTCAGAATCCACCAAGGGCTATTCTCTGAATCCACAAAGAATGTTCTCCGATTCCACGAAGAGCTTCGAATCCACGAAAAAATATAATAATAGAAATTTATTGATAAAAGTGATATGTCTCCAGGGCTTACAAGACTCTATTTAAATAAAAAATAAATAAGACTTCTACTATGATCCGAACTTTATCAAAAATAGAAATAACAAAAGTCTTCTTAAAAGACTCTCTCTTATTAGGAAAGTAAATCAGTCAAATTTAGAATCGAACCGAATTTGCTTCCTAATCAAAATAGACGCCTGAAACATTACCTAAAATAGTAAAAAAATTGACAAAAACTCTGATATCTCTCAATCCATAGGGTATTTGATGAAATGGATGGCAGCAAACCAAACAACGGTGGATTTGGTTCACTCCGTCTTGAAAACAATACACGATTTACATATATAATTCATCCAATTCCGACGTACAGTTTGAGAGATATAACCCGTTCTTCGTTGCAAGTTATTTTCCTTGACCGGACCCACGTTTGGGCTTGTGATGGTCCCGTTTCTCCATATGTATGTCCGCAGTACGTTCTACACCATTTTGAACCAAATAATTGGTTGTCATAATTTGAAAAGCTCAATACAGAAGGTATAATCGGTATTCTTTTCACAGTTTGATCTCTTTATAACTATCAACAATAAATTTTTTATTTCTTTTCTCCTCACTTATGAGTTATGACCAACATTTGTTCCGTTCAAAGTGAAAAATCCTCACGCGACTAATTTATGATAGACTGTCATTAGTCAACAATCTTGCGAAGAGGGTCGCTTACACAATCTTGCATGTTTCTTTGCAATAATAGTTCATAATTCAATAATTATCTCTTTATTGCTCTTTACATATTAAAACAATTTTCCGTCAATTATTGCTTCAATATTCTGCTTCCATCTTCAAACATAACACTACATCTCTTTAAGAAATGAGACGCATCTATGCTGCTATTCCCACATTTGGAATAGAAAAGCATTGAGAGTGTTCCCAAATAAAACCTTAAACATTTTTTGCTTTCCTATTGTACAATCATCTAACATCATGTGGATGGATTACATGACTAATGCTTTCTCAAATCTAGCACTCACCATATCCTGGTGATTAAATGGATCAGTTTTGTCTAATCCTTCCTCATATCTCTGCCTATCATACATCTTCATCCTCCCCCTTCTTCCCATATATTTGGCATCTATTTTCTCTACTTAATAAATCTCTTATAAACTCAAATTCATTACATAGTCATTAGAAGTGCAAATCGATCATATGTCTCGGTAACGAGAACTTGTATCCAATACAAATCACTATATATCCGCATGTGTATCCTATCAAGTATGGATATTTTGTATGAATATGAATATAAAAACATTTTTCATTCCTAATTGACACCTACTAAAACATTAACTCAACCGAGAGGGCAGTGGGTCCCACTGCAATTGGCCCAAAATTGGCCCCACAAAGCCCACCCCATGACAAGTCCTAACTGAGAGCAAGCGCACTTCTCAGACCACGCGGCGCATGGGAAGAGAGAGCGTTTTTGTTCTTAAGCTCCTCTCTCTCTCTCTGCTCTTAATTTTGCTAAAACAGTTTAAAAATGAGTTAGTTGCACTCTAAACACTACACTACAAAGCAAAAACACAACTCCTCTCTCAACCTCAACAACAACAAAAAAGAAGAAGGAAAAGAAAAGAAAAAAGTTCAATGAATCTCATTCAATCAAAGGTCTTCCTCTTGTTTCCATTTCTTACATTATTCAGAGAGATTCAACTCCTTTAGAAAGAAATAACACAAGGGGTGGATCCTTCCTAAATATTGAAGGTAAGCATGAAGTATCTTTGACAAGTATTAATTAAGTAGTAATAATTAATTGGAAGCAAGCAGATGCATTATAAGATTAATAGCCAACCAAAAAAAAAAAAAAAAAATCCTCCTCTTGCTAAAGATTTCTCCTCTTATCTCATTGTTCTTCATTGGGCTTATCAACTCTTACCCTTCATTCTCCTCCTCTGTTTCTTTCTCATTCTCCTTGAGTTTGTTTAGTTCTTTCTTTTTTTTATTTGGGTTTTAATCTTGTTTAAAAGTACTAATCTTTGTCATTAGTTTTACTGTTAACCATAGTAAAAAAAAATAATAATAAAAAGAGAGGAGCAGAAAACATAGGGATGGCTGCTGAAGGTACAAGTTTGGGGAATCACTCCAATCTTCAATCCTTTCTCAACTGTACAACTCCAACAATCCAGAGCCTCTCAATTCCAAAGGTTCTCTCTGTTCCCCTATTTTATTTCATTTTTATTTAATTTTTTTATAGCAATTATGAAGTGTTATGTTTGCTCATTAAAATTGATGATGATTTGTTCTTTTGTTCTGGAATTTATGGTGTCAGTAATTATGTGCATGCCCATTTTTAAGGTTAATAGTTCTTTATAGATAAAATTTTTGGAAACTTGTAGATGAATTAATTTGATGGGTTGAATTTGATTTGGGATTATTTTTTTTCCATTGTTTTAACCAGTATTTGAAGCTTCACTGATACAATGTGGAATAATGCTTTGTAATTTCTTTTTATTTGCTAATTTTTTGTTATTGTTATTGTTATTGTTATTTGCGCCTAAATGATGTCTTACTGTCACCAATTCAAATGATCTGTTCCTTAACTAATTTATAGCATCAGTGATAAGATATTAGTAATTATTTGCAAGCCCATCTCTTATGTTAATAATATTTCGTTGTAGATAATTTTTTATTGAGGAAATTTAAATAGTTTTATTGGATTGGTAGAATATAGATGGGGGATTTTCTTCTCTCCGTCCGGGTAGTGGGCTCATTTGAATCTCAATGTGAAATGTTACTGTCATTTACTTTTGATTGTTACCTTTATGGTATTTTAAATGTCAAAATGAAATCTTATGGTTACCCACTATTTAATATAACCCTTTCTTTATTCCCAAATCTGTGGTGTCATGTTAGTAATTATCTGCATGCCCACGTTTTTAGATTTATAGGAGTTCTTTATGGATAATTGATTGGAATATGTTGATATAGGATTTCTTTTTTCTTTTTTTTTTTTAAATAAACAGACAGTAATTGCCTCAATTCTTTCAACAAGAGCATAAAATCAGAGAACTCAAGTACTCCCATGCTCACACCCAGAGCCTATCAATGCCGGAGAATATTCGAGCCATGCTTGAAAGTCTTTCGAGTCAATCACCTTTCTAGCTTGCACATGAACTGTAACATTTCCAGTCATTCGAGCAACACTACATCTATATTGCTCAAGCTCTTTGCTATGCCTTCAAATATCATCAACAATATGTCCAAAAATAGAAAATATTGAGCTTGACTTTGAATGACACTGAAGAAATTTTCAGAGTCATCCTCAGAATGTGTTTGGCAAACTAAACAAAACTGGGATTACTCCTAGCTTAGTTTTGTGCTAAATCAGTTTTCTTTGAACCAGCCTCTCTGATCCAAAAGAAAACTGGTTTAAGGTCACTATTTTGGCCTATGAAAACAAGGCCAGATCTGGCTCTGTTGTTTGCTAAACATAAACTCTTTTTAAAATTAGGCTAGGTTTGAACCTGGACCAGTTTTAAAAGATTGCCAAACACACCCTCAAACACAACCTTTCTCACACCAATATTTAGCACGAGTAATTTTGGACCACCAGTAATTTTGGAAATGTCACCCATCTCTGTTAAATCTAACCCTTATGTGAAGACAAAAATTCCCTTCATTATTTAAAAAAAAAAAATCTGTTTCAATCCTCCTTAATGAGGGGTTTTTAGATGGGCGCCTTAGATCTTCCATAATTTTAAATTAGTACTTTAAACCATTGAAATTGCTGATAGGTCTCAAATGATAAGGGCTATTGCAATTGGATCTTTCTATTAGTTTTTAAATTAAATTTGTAAATCATGGTTGAGCTTAGTTCGTAACCCAACATGATGAATTACTAAAAGACCCTCAATGATCATTTTTGAGAGAAGAAGACCGTTGAGAAAGATGTTGGAGGAATTTTCACTGTGGGAGAAGATGAAAGATATGGCTTTGGATTTTAGTTTGCAGATTTCACATATAAATCCATTAAAGAAATGAGTTGTTAAACATAATTGAGGGATGTGATTGGAACTTTCATGCAAAAAGTTATACCTGCGTGAATATTCCCTCAGATCAAATGCAAGTACCTTTATGAATTAAGGGATCAATCAGCAATTTCAATGATTTGAGGGACTAGTATCGAATTATGGAACATCGAGGGATCAATACGAAAAAGTAAAACCCCTTTCAATAATGGCCTTTTCCGTGTAAACTATCAACATCCTCAATTTTGCATATACTACCATTTTCTCTCTTTTCTTTTTCCTCAATAAACCCTTTTCCGTCTTCTTCTTCCCCCAAAAACAAGAGGCATTTCCTCACCTTGGCATCCCAAAATCCCATCAAGTTCCATTTCTTCCACCTCAAATCAATCTCATCAACAGCAAAACAGCAAAAAGATCAAATTTTGAGCAACAAAAATTCCATCTTGGTACCTCGAGATGAGGGAGATTTGGACCCCGAAAAATGAAAGGGCTTGACATCACCCACCTCAGATTCCTCCTCCTCATCATAATCATCCTTCAACTCACTGAATCAGCTTCAAACTCATTCTCAGATATGGGTAATCTCAAAAGATTTCTTATGTTTAAGTTGGATATAAATGGGTATGTCAAAGCATGAAGAAGAGAAAAAGGTAGTTTTTTTTCTTTCTTTTTGAGGAAAGAAATGGGTACTAATCTCTGCTTTCAGTTTTCTCTTTAGATCATTGGAGTTTGAACTTTTATTGTGGGTGTATTGCAATTATGTTTCTTAATAAAGTAGTTTGTTTTCTGTTTTTTTTTTTGTTGGGTAAATTAAAATTTTTATTTTCATAATTCTTAGTTCTGCTTGTGAACAGACAATGCATAAGCTTAATGTTGCTTTCTTGCTACCTTTCATTTGCTGAAATTTTCCTTTTGATCCTATAGTTTCATTTATATAGGGAAACTAATTAATATTTCTTAAGTAAATATATTTTTAAGGCAAGGGTTTGGTCTGTGATTTTTTATCGATAATAAAGAAGACGATTATTTACAACAAAAGACACATTCGTGAGGAAGGAAGAAAAAAAATCAATGACATTATGTTCCGCTTCTTCTTTAACGATGAACCTAATGCGCACATGACTTTGGTTTGCTAATGTAGGCATATGCTCAAGGCATCAACAGCCGTCGGCGACCAGCTAACAGAGGCAAGGTTGAGTTTTTTAGGCTTGCGAGTCTCTGGGAGCAGTATGCTGAATGTAGTGCCTATGGTCTTGGTATTCCTATCCGTCTAAACAACGGGGAGCCTGCGGTCCAATACTATACTCCGTACCTGTCAGCAATTCAAATCTACACAACAAACCCCATTGTTACATCCAGGTTGCTGATTAAACCACTGTTTTCATGAGATAGAATTCAATTGAAATTAATATTTTCAAAATATTGCAGTGATTCATTGGTCTTTGGTTTTGACCACGAGGGTTTAAGGCCACAAAGAGAGCGAAATGGGCATTTATACTTAGACTTTATCGACAGCTCTAGTCCATATGACAGGTTGCCGCTCTTTGGCAAGGTATATTCCTGTGTCTTGCTTATTCAATTTTTTTCGTTTTGAAGAATGGCAAAAAGGCTAAAATTTGCTAAGATAGAAGTATGGCTTATTTGATTGACATATAGCTTTATGTATAGGTTACTTAGTGGTAGCTTTGGTGTTTTAGGTACTCGAGATTGCTAAGGTGTATCCAGGGTTGTCAAATTTTAGGAGTGCTGATCTTTCGCCTGCTAGCTGGATGTCAGTTGCCTGGTATGCGTTTTCGTGATAAGCTATTTATATTTCTAAAAAATTGTAGAATCTGCCTTTTAGAGTAGACCTACTATGGGAAAAATCATGTATATACAAGCATTATACTAGGAAAACTTATTTTCTTACGATTTAAACAAAGAGACTGCAATAGTAGTTCTAACAGTTTTACTGTTTTTTTCTTTGGTTTAAACTTTAGGTACCCGATTTATCAAATACCTCCACAAAGGAATGCACGGGATTCTTCGACATGCTTCCTGACTTATCACAGTCTCTCCACTTCATTAGAAGGTGTGTTCATGTTCTTTAGCAAAGATGCAAGAGAAACAAAGCATGTAGTTATATTCTACTTCTCTAAGCACCTCTTGTGTCACATCATTTTATTTATAAAATTTTATTTCCTGTCATGTTTATTTTTTTTTATCTCGTCAAACATTTTTCATGTGTTATATATGTTATGTATATCTGCCCATCTAATTATCATGTAGTTAATACCTCACAAATTGGTTTTCCTATATGTGATCTCCAGATACCACCAAAAAATAAAATAAAATAAAATAAAACAGAAGTTAATGATATATTTAGACAGGAAACTGAAACTATATTGGTCGGATGGATATAGAAGACACTAAAGACTACTAATTGTCTTAATGGCAGCCAATGATGCTTGTTCACTCCCTTTTTCCTAGAGGTAGCATACTTTGGTGATCCTATTTCGTAGAAATTACCAATTTATGTATGTGTGCGTCAACTCTACGAAAATGCCATACCAAGTTGGTGAAGAAGCACATGGTGATGACAATCATGAAGTTCCACAGAATGATGGTATGCATGAACGTCTGAGGAAGAAGTTGTTGCCTTCAACAACATCTAGCTATTACACTTGGAGGTCTTCAAGAGAATGTGTTCCATCTTAGAGTAACTCGTCTAGTGACTATGTACTACTGATGATGGGGGAGAACCTGATATGCACACAGAAGCTGTTGGAGATGAACTCAAGGAAAAGTGGATAGAGGCGATGCCAAATTAGATGAATTCACTTCTTGATAATTGCACGTATAAGCTGGCATGGTTGCTAAGGGCAAGAAAGCTTTGAAGAATCAATGAGTTTTTCGAGTGAACTAGGATGAAAGTTGCTCTCGCCCATGATACAAAGCTAGACTGGTGGCCAAGAGATTCAATCAGAGAAAGGGATCAATTTGAGGAAATCATTTGTCTCATGGTGAAAATGTCTTCAACCCTATTTTATGTTGGGTTTGGCAATGAGGCTTGATTTAGAGATTGAGAAATGAATGTTGACGACTTCATTAGGGAACTTGATTGCAAGAAGATGGTGTCAGATCACTTTTGTTGTGGAGGATGATTGCTTCAAGAATCACTAAGCTGAAGCATGAGTTAGCCAAATCTTTTGCTATTAAAGACTTAGTAAGGCTAAGATGATATTTGGATTGTGGATTAGCCAAGCTAGAAAATATAAGATTGATGTGATTGTCTCAGGATAATACATCCAGAAGGTACTTTTATAAGTGGGGCAAAAAGTGTGAGCAATCCTCTTGCGACATACTTTAAACCACACCATCTTGTCCATTGACAAGCAAGGGAAAGAAGATATGTCAAAAGTCCCATATTCTTCACAGTTGTGAACTTAATGTATGCGATAATTTGCACAAGGTCATATATTTCTCATGTGGTTGGTAAAATTAGTCAGCTGCTCTGCAATCTGGATAGAGGACCTTGGAATGTAGTGAAGTGGGTTTTGAGGTATGAGCTTCCGTTTGGAAATTGAGTTGCAAGAGCGTAAAGCGAGGGATGATTGGGTACATTGATTCAAACGTGGTAGGATATGTCGATTCGTGAAAAGCCACTTCGGGTTACATTATCAAATTTGCAGTGGGGAGTTATGGCTTGGCAAAAGAGGCTACAAAACGTGTTGCTTTGTCAATATTGAATAAGAATTAATTGTCATGACAGAAGCTTATATGGAAATGATTTGGGTGAAGAGATTTGTGATGGAGCTTGGATTTTTGCATGAAAAATACCGTTTATTGTTTGATAGTCAAAGGCCGATTTATCTTAGTAGGAATTTTTATGCAAGGCCAACCACATTGATATGAGGCATCATCATATTTGAGATGTTTTGGACGAGGAAAAAGTTGATTTGGAGGTCTATACAGATGACATTGGTGCCGATACGTTGACGAAGATTTTGCTGAGGTTCAAGTTCTTTGTCGGAAGATTACCATGATGGAGGTTACTCCTCACTTAGTTGGCAAGAGGAACATTTGTTGGGTAGGGGTTCCCTTCCTATGCGGAGAAGCTCCGATTTTGATTTTTTTCCTATTTTGGTAGGATCCTCAATTTGAATTGTTTCCTAAATCGTAGGATTGATGAGATTCTCCTTTGAATTTTTTCCTAAGATTTGAGACATGATGTAATCTTATTTTGAATTGTTTCCTAACTTTAGGTATTTAAATTCTAAGGCTATGAAGTCCAACTTTGCTCATATGGAGGGTGACGTATTTAAATTCTACGGTTATGAAGTCCAACTTTGTTCATATGGAGGATGATGTATGACAAGAAGAAACACTAAAGTAAAGAGAGAAATGGAGGGGAAGATTATGCGACTATTCATGGTGGTTGTTCATCAATTTCGTCGGTAAATTTATTCCTTGTTTCTTTGGATTTGGATTATTGCATTTCCACTTTGTACACTAGGTATAAACTTCTCTAGGGCTTCTAAGAATTTCAACACGATGAGTTTCAATGGTGCGATCATCCCAAGTCTTTTTCCCGCAAGGGTTTTCCTCATTATAAATTGCTTGGGTTCTTTTGTGATTGTTTGCTCTCATTTTTCATTTATTTCTATTCTTTTATCACTTCTTGCAATTTCGGTAATTGAAGGTGATCGATTCCGCTTCTCAGAATCCACAACAATTTCCAAGTGGTTGTAAGTGCAATATGACACTGCACTCTATAGCGGGAGGATGTTTTGGCCTAGAGTTATAATAACCTTATTATTAGTATATATCTTTTCCGAGTCTATCTTGTCCAAGTTTTTGGAGGGTTAGCTAGCTTGTGTGTATATTATTACTAGCACTGCCGCACATACAATAGACATTAAGCTTATTTACTCTAAATTTTATTTAAAAAAGGTTTGTGCATCAAAGTACTTAAAGTTTTACATCATGAAGTTCAAATTTCCTAAAAAATACTCTAAAAATTTTAAAATATTTTATAAATGTAATAATGTAAGATTATTATAAATCTAAGATTTGATGATGTAGTTATTGGAGCATGAGAATATTGTTATCCCTTCATTAAATATCAATTAAAATCATTATAGAAAATTATTTTTTCCCAATAGTATAAAGTATAAGGACTTATTTTAAAACGTTCTACCATTTAAGATAAAAGTATATGCTTTAAATTGATCATGGGTTAAAAAAAATAAAAAAAATAAATACATATAAATAGAAATATATATATATATATATATCAATTAAAATCATTATAGAAAATTATTTTTTTCCAATAGTATAAACTATAAGGACTTATTTTAAAAAGTTCTACCATTTCAGATAAAAGAATATGCTTTAAATTGATCATGGGTTTAAAAAAATAAAAATTATATATATATATATATATGTGTGTGTGTGTGTGTGTGTGTGTGTGTGTGTGTGTGTGTGTGTGTTACAATTGACATATATTAGTAATTGTTTTGGAAAAGAATCTTATCATTTCTATTTAATATCTCTTATCACATATAATATGATAAGTATTTAATTATTTGAGTTCAAATTTATTCATAAGGCATGATTTAGAAGGTTCTAGAAATAAGAAAAGAAAAGAAATAAAAGGGCAAAAGGCTTTCTTGTAAAATTACAATTTTATGCTCTCAACTACAATAGGAATGAGGGCATGTCCTTCGTTCCTCCAAGTTTTCACTACCCTCACAAAGATCATTATATATTAGTGTAGGTAAGAGCGAAAGAGCAAAATTCAAAAGATATTTACTTCGAAATAACTTGATATTTGTAAACTGTAGACCAAATTATATTTTCCTATGAAAATGTATGAATCAAAGTCGCGCAAGTTTTGCTAAGTTGATGGTTTCTAGCAAAAAATTGAATTGTTTATTAAAGATATGTTACTCTTTATCTTTCCAAATTAACTAGAAGATTGTCTTTGTTACATAATCCAATGTTTTTACTGGTCTTGGTCGATATTGATTGTTCTCCAATCATGCAAACATTCCAAATTGGTGCTAGGTCAAGAGGAGATTTGAAATCAAGTGAAAATTAGTCCTTATACTCATATCCATAAATAAGTATTAGGATAATTCGTTTGCATTGGAGCAAAGTGCACAATTAATGGACAAAAGATACCATGTTTAACCAGAATTATGAAGACTATCAAGAAGAGCGAACCAAGCATGTATATGACACTTTAAAAGAATTGAAGACACTTTGTAACAAATGGTTGTTTGCTTCGAGTGTAAATGTCATTGCCTATTTTACCAAAGATGAGTGTAATCAATATAGATACTTTACTTGATAGGTTTTATAGTTGATAAGAGGAAATTGTGTAAGTTATTTTATGTGAGATATTTTTATTAAGGTTACAAAAAATTCTAAGTGTCCTAGGCGTCGGACCCAGTGCCTAGATTCTAGTCGTCTAGACAGGAGCTTAAGGCCTAGGCATTTAGCTATATTTTTTATTTTTTAATTATAATCAATGTTATCACAAGCGCTAAGCACCTTTAGGTGCTAAACTAGCGTCTAGCGCCTAGGCACTAGGTCTAGGAGAATTTGTTTTTGTTCAAGTAGTGGTGAGGGAGGTTTGTTGAAGATTGAATGAGTTGGAGGAAGTGTTCGTAGTTGGTGGAGGAGGGCGGAGGAATGCGGAGGAGATTAGAGGACGTGGAGGCAGCAACGGAGGAAATCATGACTAAGACCTAGCAGTGCAGTCCGCGTACGCAGTGTCCACTCCCTAGGCGCTCTTAAGACATAGGCGGACGGAGCCTAGGTAGTCTAGGTATTGCCTAGACCTACATTGATTTACATAAACATGTTCCTAATCGAATAATAAACTAAAGTGAACAATTTATGTTTGGGTAAGGCTTGTTCCCTATTAATAGGGTAAAACATACCTAACACGATTAACATGAGAGCTTATTTTTTGTTCAATTAATTAGAAGCTTCCTCATCCAATCAGCTACTTTACGAATCGAGTTGTATGAGCTTAGGCTATTCATGTCATCAATTATTTAACGAGCTTAAAATTTTCTTCAAGCACAATTCATTTAGCTATCAAAGGAATCTAAGTGAGTTCCTAATGAGCTCTAACACAGCGTCGAAGAAAAACATTAGAATCCACCAAGTGACTTCTAGAATCCATGAAGAAATTTTAGAAACGATGAAGAAGATATCTGTCGAATCCTTGAAGTTATTTGAAAAGATGAATTTATTGATCGAAAGTAATACCTCTAGGGGTTATAAATCTTCTATTTAAATAGAACATAACTAACTCCTAGGCGGTCATAATTTACTGAATATAGAAAGTACCAAAGCTACCTTAAAAGAATCCATATGATTGAGAAATAAATTAATCAAAATTTAAAATTAGTGATAACTAGATTATACTTTTCCTAACTATTCCTGCATTTCTACACACAAAGATTGTGGGGTGTGTGATGATTCATTGGTGGCAATCCAAAGTGGAAGGACCCCACACTTTTGTATGTAGTAGTGTCGTAATTTGAAAGTGTAGTTTAACTACAATTATCCAAAGTTTAATTAAAACCAAATCCTTTTCCTAATCCACATATGCCTACTTTATTACTATAAATAGCAAAATGTCTGGAAAATGACACTGCCAAGGGAATTTTGCAAAGTAATCTGAGCCTTGCAAACCGAATGTCGATGGGTTTGTTTTGGTTGATTTGGTCTTGTAGAATCATGTAATTTTCATATATTATATGCCTGAAAACGCTTTCGAGATTGGGAGATATTTCTTTGCGGACAAATCAATGACCCTTCTAGGCCTCTGCTTGGGCTTCTAGTGGCCGAAACGCTCTATGAACTCGTCTGCCACACGCTCTATATCAAACTTGAACCAAACAGTGAACTTGCCGAACCCGTATACAACCCAATTGAAAATCACAAATATATTTTAAAAGTGAACGCAATGATAGTAAAAGTATTAAATCTCTTAGGATTGGACTATGAAAATCGAAACAAAGCAGTAGCATTAAATAGCAAGTCTTAGTGAAAAGCTCAATGGTTCAACACGCTTGCACCAAATAATAACCTATTCTCCCAAAAAAAAAAAAGTGTTTATTTACTTCTTTCTTCCTTCATATCTATGTTCTTTAAATTTATATTTTGTTCATTTGTGCATATTTTCTTGTCTAAGAAAATTAGATGTTATTAGGATTGTCATCAATGTAGCGTGGTGACTTCTAGAGAATATTCTCCCTTCTCTGTACTTTTTTTCTGTATGTCTATGTCGGTTTATCAAATTATGTGCATGTCACTGATATCTGTGTTTATGAAGCATAAGTTTCCATGAATTTCAAAAATGGTTCTTCAAGTTACATGTTTTGTGATCAAGCCATGTGAGTCATTTCAAATTCTCTTTTATAGTTAAGTTTATGGAGTTTACTTTTTCTATGAAGCTCCTGTAATCATCTCTTTGTTGCTTGTAGTTGTGCTTCTAGGATAACAAAGATTTGATTTAGTCACATTTGAAAGTAGTTCTTTCTCTAGTTTGATTACCACTATCAATATTTCCAATGTTATTCAGATTTCCTCCCAAAAATTGAAAAGCCGTACACTTCCAAATCTGGAAGGAAAGGTCCAAGGTACAAGAAAGAGAAAGTCAGCAGAGAAATCTCAATTCCATCTTTTGGGCTTGCTTCCTTGAAAATGCAAGGGAGTCTCTGGGAAGTTCCCAGAACTGAAGATCCTAAGTTCGTTAAGCTCTACGACGCTGCAGACTCTTGGCTTAAGCAATTGGGAGTTCAACACCATGACTATATTTTCTTCAGGAATCGCTCTTCGGGGATATTAGACCTGTCTCGCACTCAGGTTTGTTCAACACCTTAGAATTTTGAGTTCTTGATGAAAGTTGGAGAATTCATATGGGTGGGTACAAGGGTTGATCAGCAGTAGAGAAGTATTAGACCCGTAGTTTTTGTTTTCATGAAAAGACTATTGAATATATATTAGAACATAATAACTGTTAATTGTAAGGTTTGCAGTACTTGTAGTTTATAGAAAGTGCCGGTTCATGTAAAGTCATGGCTGCTGCTGTTTGGTAAATCTTGACATTTTCATCTTATAGAACTCGATTTCAAGTATATTTTCTAATGAAATTTGGCCTTAATTTTGTACGTTTTAGTGACCTGATCAATTTCTTTAGAATATGTTTTACAGGGAAATATCCACTGATTTCCAAAGACCAGTTTTCCTATATAGTTGTTATCTTGGTGAAATGGCCTAATGTTTCAGTTTAGCAGGTATTGAGATTTTGAGCATGTGATATGCACGTGCATTGTAGATAATCTGCAAAGTTGGTCTCAACAAAATAGTTTTTTCTACTTTATATGAATGTGTGTGCAATTTATTTTTTTTTTTAACCTGAGGCTACTTGTCTGGTAAAAAGTTCATTGTTTCATGCTTAGAATATGTGAAAGAAAGGGGAGCGTTTTTTTTTTGTGTTACTTACTAAATTTGTAGTTCTTCGGTAACAAAATGCAAGAGACTAGACACAACATCAGGCGCAGACAATAGCTCTACTTTACTTTTTTTGCTTTTTTTCTTCCTTTCTAAATTTTACACTTTGTTTTCTTTTCACTTTCAGCAAACTAATAAATTGAGCAACGGCTACACTAATTTACGTTAGCGTGCCATTGGACATTAGTATACCCTCTTCTTTTTCGGCGACAAGACATACATCTTGCATGCATGAGGCCCCATTTTCACCTTTATCTGACCTTGGACTGATGATGCAGTTGAATGCTAAAAAAAGTAACGTAAGTTAAGAACCTGCATAAAATCGTTAAAATGGAAATAATTAGTATGTTCTCATAAAAATATTACCTCCCACAGATCTCGAGCGTCAACTGTATCGTGTGATTTCAGGCCGATATCTGAAAATTTTGCAGTGATTGATGCTTCTGATGATCCCCTGTTCCAAAGAACAACAGCTATTCTACCACCAGCGAGAGGACCAGCCCATACCTTAAAAAGAGTACATAAAGAAGCTTTTTAAGTTAATATACTTTATGTAGACATATAGTTATATCTTGATTAATTCGAAACCATATATGATACCTCCAAGCCTCCATCCGATTTGATTTTCCTCCCTTGAACTCCAAGTTTATCTAAACACCAAATGAATTTATTAAATATAAATTGACAAGAAAATGTGTTCGGGGCCTTCTATTTTTATGCAGCGGCAACTGATCAAGCCATAATTCAATAAACGTGAAGCTGGTGTCTTCCTCACATAGCTTGAATAAGGATACTATTTTCTTCAAAAACTAAATAAAATTGGCTCATTTATTTTTCTTTTATTTATGTTTTTTACCTTGGTTAACTGCAATGACCTCCGAGTTGCTAAGTATTTCATGAGTCTCATTGTCCATTGAACGGATATCACAACCAATAAGCAGAGGAGCCTGCATCCAATTTAAGCAAGTGAAATTGATGAAGTTTTTTCAAATTTCAGCTAATAATTAATGTGGAGTTGTAGTCTGATATGTACCTTAGCCAAAGCCCAAATGCTGAAATGTGACCGATATTCTTCGGTTGTCATCCCTCCATTTCCTACTTCAAGCATGTCAGGATCTGAAAAAACTTGGAAGAATTAGAAAAACTTTGTTCTGAAAAAACTCGGAATAATTAGAAAAACTTTGTTCATTCACTACGCTACAATATCTTGATTAATTAGACTCTTGAGATGTTACCGTTCCATCCTCCAGGTTTTGCATAGGATGCCCATTTGTCATTCTCATCGGCTAGCGATGTCATACTAAAAGAAAGAGATAAAAATGAGTTTCCGAGAAAAAGAAAAAAGAAAAAATAAAATACATTATAAGATTTTTTTTAATAAAATGTTAAAATTTTATACCTGTCCCAATTATCTTTTATATCTCCGGTTGTCCTCCAGCTATTTCCTATGTTGCCAGCCCATGTAGCTGGATCATCTTGACCCCTGCATATTTTTTTAAAGAAGACTTTATTCGAGATTATGTTTACTGATTAATATTATTTAATATAACATTAGATTATTCACTACAAATAAAATCAAGATTAAATTACCATTCACACAGAGAGAAGAAAATGTTCCTTCCAGAGTTCTGCAAAGCATTGCTCATCTTGGCGTATCTGTTTCGTATCAACAACAAGAAGCATTTCAGAATCGATTATACAACTAAATTGCTAAAAAAAATTGAGCGGTTTAATTTTATTATATTGATTGAATTTAGATATATAATTACCTTTCTTGAGGGCTAGTACCAGGGTTGTTACAGTTATCATATTTCAAATAGTCAACTTCCTGTAAAGGAAAATATATATGAAGATAATAACGCATTATTGTAATCTTTTCTGATTTAATTAAATATATCAAATTTGTGTATTGACTAAAATCTCGTATACCCATGAGGCAAAGGTCTTTGCATCCTGGTCTTCATGTCCAAGTGACCCCGGCATTTTTTTGCTGCAAGTTTGTGTCCTGAAATTTTGAAGCTAAGGTTCAATAGAAAGGAATAAATGAAATAACATCATTATCAAAATAAGAGTACCTATTGTAAATTTAGATTAGTAAATTTAAATTTTTACCCGGCATCGCTGTAAACTCCAAGCTTTAGTCCTTTGTCATGCACATAATCCGCAAGAGCTTTTATGCCTGAAGGGAATGTCGATGCCTTGGCAACCAAATGACCCTGAAGTTCATTAATTAAAGCATGAGATCAAAACAAAACTCAGATAATATCTCATAACTACTAACTTTCATCATGTAACTGTTAACGTTCAATGTATAACCGTTAACTATCAACCTACAACTATTAACTTATATTGTATAGCTGTTAATGT
>JBAKGM010000200.1:42615036-42633150 GCA_037177215.1 Asparagus racemosus | reverse complement strand
TGCTATGATTGAAAAATGTGAACCCAAATACTTTATTTTTGCAGCTTTGTGGCAAAACTACAAAGCCAAGAGTAAAGTATAAGGAAAATGATAAGTTTGGCACTAGCTCAACAGTTTCAAAAATAATCTCTGCTCAAGTGGTCAACTTCATGTTATCTGTATACGTACGTTGAATTTGAATAGAAATGAACGAAGATATATAAATATGCCGATTCAGGAAATTAATACAGCGTTCAAATCCTAACCTTCATGCTCAAATTTTTTTTTAATAAAAAAATTATATGGAATATGTTGATCTAAATGATGCAGTGACCGCGTTTTCGACTCCATGATTTGAACTAAAACCAATTCTGAGTCCTCAGTTTGTTGCTTCTTAATTAGGAGACAAAAAGTTGCTTGGATTGCACTGAAAGAAACAATAAAAACAAAGGAAAAGACAGCTACAGAGTTGGAACCCTAGTGATCTTTTTATCATATTGAGCGTTAAAGTTCATCAATTGAGTGCTAAAGACAGCTGAAAAAAAAAAAAAAATCGGTCTAAAATGATAAGTTCTGTTCTTGACTTATTTTGAAAAATGTCAAAGGGAACTTATAATGTGCATGTGATTTTTGTATTTACCTTAGAGTCTCTGTCTTGTTCAGCCCAGCAGTCATCTGATATATTTTTTGGAAAATTACAGGTTAATATAAATTGTACTTATTGAAACTATGTGCAAAAAATTTTCGAATGCGGATATCTGAAAATTTTACCTAAGTTTACGTAGTGATACCCCAAGGATGCCAAGCCGGTAGAGACCATTGCGTCAGCTATATTTCCATAATCAAAACCCGCGATTAGAACATTAAAGAAGAACTTATATCTTAACTAGAGTACTTGGGATGACAAGAATGGTAATTAGCACTTGACATGCATTTTTGCAGTTCCAATTCTAAAAATATTGGTACGTTTTGTAATGATTATCATTGTAATAATTAAGAAGACATGAAACTTATTCAAAGTTTGATAAATCAGTGACTACATAAGATAATACATGAAAAACAAATATATGTTAGGGACCTAAGTCATTTTGATAAAATAAAGTATATCTCCCCACAATCCATATGATTTTTTAAAACGAATTCATCCATGTTCAATAAAATTAAAGTAAATATAAAGTTTTTATTTTCATGAAGAACCCCTTAAGGTAAAAGTTAAAATTTTATGAAAATGGTAAAGTATGTAGTACTTGCATGATTTTTTTTTTTAAACATTGAAAATTCTACTCCAAAGGCAATTTTTATTTATATTTTTTTTGAAAAACAGTTGCAGTCATACCATTTTGTTATTTGATCAGATAGTTTCACGTATTATATCCTATTTTTGGTGTTTTCACTTAAAAAACATAAAATTACATAAATTAAATGCTATGATTACTCACTACATCATGTCCTCCAAAATCTTTGGACACTCGATCATGACTTTTTTTAGGGGGGAAAAAAAGAATATAATTAACTCGACGGGAAGACAACGGCGTCCATGCACGCTGACAAGTCAACATGTCAAATATTAAACTATTTAATTAAGAAGATATGTCCACCTGTTTCCTTGATCATCTGCTCGTTTATGTCACAATGAAAATGGTTCCAACTGTTCCAACTGATACCAATATCACAAAACTCATAACATCAGTACATAAAATACCCATGAAATCAGATATAAATATTATATATGCAAATAAAACTATGATACTATCATCATTATTATTACCCCATCTGAGGAGTTCGGCCAAGGCCATTCTCAATGAGGTCTCTACCCTCTCTGATGACCCGACCTCCGGTGACAGTCGCCGACATCAGCAGACCGGTGAGCAAGAAGAGCAACCTGACCCGGTCCGGCCCATACTCAAACCCGGCCCATAATGAAGCCATGATCATAATATAACAACACTAGAAAATGATGCAATATTGGTGTAGCTAATATTGAAACTGTTAATGAAGTGCAGGATGCGGAGAGCTCACCCACCCAATTTATAGGCCTTTGGCTCTCAAAGTGTGTTATTATTTCTTTATCTTTAAAATATATTAATTAATTATATATTTTTAAAAAATGTCTTTTCTTTTTTGTTTTGGGTTTCTAGATCTCATTCAGAGGTGATTACACGCCAAATGCTAGGCTGGCTCCCAAACGGCGGTTCTTCTTGTATGCACTCCACTATGTCAACAAACAGCAAGCATCAAAGCATACCATCTAGGGATATAAAGCGATATGAATATCTATTGATATATTTACATTTTTATTCGGATATATATATTCGAGTGTTTGTACAATCAGATCAGACAGCTCAAATTGTTTTGACTTGAAACTAGTGGGCCGGAGACCGGTTTCAGTGATCTAGAGGGAGTCCGGTTTTCATCAGAACCATCCGCATGCAAGTGAACAGTTCTGATAAGATCTGCAATCTCTAGCGGTGTATAGTGTAACTTTAACTTTTTAATATGTGAACTCTAATTTAGAAATTAGCTTGTTTTATTTACATACCTTTTGTTCACATGGCCTATATATTTCTTTTCCAATCTTATCATTTATTCTCATATTTGTATACCTTTTTCTCTAATCTGATTTGTATATGTACTTTATATGGTAAGTATCGTATGCGATCTATATCCGATCCACTTGCACCGGTACTAGGATTCCTTTACATGAGCCTAGTGATTGGAGAAATATGGTGTTGTGTGTTTGAGAGGAGAGAGCAAAGTGAGAGTGTAGAAAGATAGCCCATTAAGGGACGGTGACGAAAAAAAAGGTCAGAATTGACTTGAGTTTTGTTGGATACAAAGCAACCAACAATTCGTTTCACATTTGGACATTGCATCAAGATTTGATGACTAAGACCAAACTTTTGGGCCATAGTGCACAAAGATTGGTCGGTCGCAATAATTGAAAATGTAATAATTTTGAAAAAAAAAAAGGAAAAAAGGGAAAATTGGAAAAATGAAAAAGAAAATGAAGATTGGCAAAGAACCTAAGGACATTGCCCATTTATCTAATTGCGCAAGGTATGCCTAAGAGTTAGATCAGCAAATTTGTCGATATTATGCAAATGTAGTTTATAGACTAAGGTTGAATGGAATAATGACACTTTAACAAACTTCATTCTAGTTTTGTTCAATTTTGTGTAATAAGGCATTATGATCGAATATTTTCTTAGTCGCGACATTACATAGGTGATGCGCATCCAATAGCTAATTAGTTAACAAATTTGTCGCTATAATCACACAATATCAAAAGTGAATTATATAAGAATGTCTAAATTTCTGTGTTCTCTGCAACCTTAATTTCACGAAACTTTCTTTGTTGTTCATAATTCTTAAAGGGAAATTAGAGTCATCATGATATGTTTTGCTTGGATTTGTTGGTTATTCATAGTAAACTCCCATATTATTGTCTTGTTCGTGTATGAACTTCACTTTTTCATAGTATTTGATGAGTTCAATTTTGGTGGCTTCCAATTACTCCTAATCCAACTTCGAAAGCCTCTACAAAACATTAGGTGATCTACATATAAAGGGAGATCAATCAGCCCATGTCGTCCTCATTGCATATTTGGGCTGTCTTAAAGCCTATACCTTGCATGGGCTCCACAAAGGTTATTCAAGTGTGCTTTGGCCCATTCATTCCCCAAGATCATGGGTCCTCTGGCCGACGTCGCTCCAACAGCAAAAGCCCAATAGTAGGCGCAAACACTCAAAAATATTTTTTTGGGGGTTAAAGTTCACAAAACCCCAAAACAATTGCCCTATTTCGAAAAACCCTTCAAATGTTTTGATATTGGACCACCCAAAACTTTTGGGTGGTCCACATAACCTTCATAACGTTTTGAAGTATTTCGAATTCCACACAAATTTTTAAAATGCTTTCTTCTCACTTTGATTTTTCATATTATTTTTCACTATCCAAACACATGCTTAAGAGGTTATAATCTATAGACAGTTGACGTAGGGAGGCCCATGTTGACATTTTTACTGTGAATACCTTCTACCTCATTGGCTTGGTCAACCTTCACAATTAATGTTTACTCTTTTTTTTAGTATTTGACCTGAACTCTTCTGCAGACATGCGTTTTCCAATAAAAATTGTGCGAGAGTCAAAAATGTATTTGAAAACTTCAATGACTTTGTCTTGAACTTACTCACTTCCGAGTCATTAGTTACTCTTCAACTAGGATGTAAGTTGATTGAGAGTGAATAAGGAAAATAATTGTATAGAGTTACACAGAAAAACATATGGGAGGAAATGCAAATGTGACATGTGTATTTCTCAATACTAAAATTGATGATTGCGCTACTTTGTGTATTAATTGCATTAATTGAGGATTTAGCTTGCGCTAATGTATATTGATCGTGCTGATTTAAAATCGACCGCAAATTACTTGCAATGTCCTCTTTTCTCTCTGTGTGACATTCTGTAGATGGGGATGGTGGTGTGAATAATCAAGCAACATTGACAGCTAGCTACCAATGTAGTTGAATGTTTTTCATGTTTATAGGGTGAACTAACTGAAACCCTGTCCCAAGTCTTTTTCCATCACGAGTTTATTCACTAGATAAAAAGCATACAATTCTTATGACCAAGCCTTAGAACAAGGAGACACTCAAGTTTGTTAGAGCACGTAAGCTACTAAAATGAGAAGCTACAAAATTGATTTTAGGATGATAAGTGTTATCATTGGTGATTCTCAGATCAACCTGGCTATATCTTCAGCGAAACAGTAGGATATGAGAGCAATTTTGAGATTTTCAATATCCGCTAAATGACTGAGAACAATTTGCTCGTATGCAGACTGTTCTGATAAATTTTATCATCCAGATTTACCGTCGCCAAAGAGTTTACTTGCAATTTAAGGTCTAGTTGCTTAATAAATGTAAGTAAATATTTATATAAATATTTATACCTGACCAACCTTCTATTTTGTGTAGGGACTATAGAGACGGTTGATATAAAACCAAATATATTAAAGAAGAGATTAATTAGAGGTGGTTTAGGAAGTACATCATCTCTCTGTACTCTCACAGTCAGAGATGTGGTGGTTTGCCTTCATCATGAAGAATACCAGTGAGGCCTATGTAGATATTCATTTATTATTTTGGTTGGAAAATGAGAAGATAGCTGGGGAACTGCGTGTCTTTCTATGATTAAAAATTTAAGTAAGTACAGGTTTCTGCGATAGTTTATGATGATGCAAGTATTTCCATCTCTTTGATGCTCATTTAATGTCATGGGCCGGAACCGCTGGATACTTTTTCTCACCTAAGAAATTAGTCGGTGGGAGTTTTGATTTGTTTTCTTTACTTTTGTTTGGCAAACAAAAACCCCTCTACAACATCCCTTACGGACTTTTCGGCATGTTTCAATCCAAAACTTCAGTTGTAAATTCGTTCACATTAGTTGCAGCAAATACCAAGAGGAGCAACTTGAGATTCCTAACTTCATTAGTTATGGTCGGCTGCATTGCACATGACAATTGAAAACACGTCACACATAAATGCAGTGCAAACTAGAATGTATACCTAATGGATGTACAAATGCACCACTATGTTGTACTAAGTATTGCTATGATATTGCCAAGCTCTATATGATAACTGTCGTATAATTTAGCGTACTCTTATTTTGCAAAAACTTGGGTTATTTAGATATTAGTCCCTCAGATACTACGGGGTCTTGCAATTTAGTCCCTCCAATGATCAAAATACCCCTCATTTTATGTTTCCCCCAAAACCCTTTAAAAAACCAATAAAATAAGGTTAATTGATATGGAGTTGTCTAATTGTAGAAAGTTTGATTAAGAGGTATAAAGATGAGAAGATGATTAAACTATTTTAATAGAGTTCCATATCTTCACCCTTTTTCTTGGCGATGGGAATATAAAAGCTCGGTATCAAGCTAATTAAGCCCAATCCAAATCCTATACAACATGAACAATACTAACCAACTTATAAATCATACACTGCTTTTATACTACAAGAAACAAAACGCATAGTCCTTTCTCGTTGGTCCCAATCAAAATTTTAAGTAATGAAAAAAACTCCACACTCTTGTTTTCTGCAGCGCAAGTAATTTGGATTTAATCTAGTTATCACTACTCATAACATCAACTCGAGCTGAACGAACATGATGTATAGGAAAATCAAACTGCCAAAAATCCTGCGGTTTTTGATCAATTTAACCGGTGTAGACCGAATAATGCTCACCCCCATCTAGTTTCAAGTATACTCCAAACTTTTTATTTTTTTTTTATTTTTATTTTTATTTTTTAAAACAGAGTAATCTTAAATTTTAAGGATAAGAGTTATCCTGTCTCATACCCCTCTCATAATTTTTGCTGTCATCTTTCTTGAACATGAGTCCCATACTCTCTGTTGAAAGTCCCTACGTACACATACACATACACATGCACCTGTGTGGTTGTGCACTGTGTCCCCAAAAAGAGCAAGGTAGTGACACGCCAACCATCAAAACAAGTTGACATTAATAGCCAAATAAACCCCACAGTTGAGTCCAAAATTGCAATCTCTAGCTCTTGTAATGAGGATTCTGCAGTCACCAAATTAAGGCTTTGAAACCAACCAGAAGCCAGCGAGGGAATTCAAAGCAGAGAGGGGGGTGAGGGTGCATTGTTTAACAGTTGCATTAAATTGGGGTCACCAACATCTACCAGCCCCTCATCAATGAAATGAAATCTGTCAATCAAATCCAATCGCCTCCTCAAAAGGTACGGGCCTCTCCACCGTCTAAAAAATGGTCCGTAAATTATTAGATGTTAGCAACACAACGGAATAATGACCGCAATATTGACAAAATAAGAGGGGGAAAAAAAAAGGCGAACGAGGCTAACCATAGAAAGTATATGTTTAATGAGGCATGACAATGTTTGATGTGATCACATGAACCAAACACAAGAAAACATCCAATTATAGAAAATATGTTTACTTTACTTTACTTTCCATGTTTTTTAAGCGAACCAAACAGCCCCTAACCATCTAGGATTACACTCAATCTCTCAAAGTCTGATCTCATCTTCTAGTCATCCTATTTTCTCTATTTTGAGTTTTTATAAAAAAAGTAGTTGAAGAAGCATATTTATAGTATAAGGTTAAGTCTATACGGTGGAAATGAAATGAGGACCCAAAAGAAAAAAAAAAAACAAAGAAAACTTACCATACAAATTGTAAATTTAGTTTTGCCTCTAAACCTCTAGTAACAAAATAATAATTAGAGAGTGGCGAGGTTCCTAATCCACACTCACAACAGTTTAGCCAGATCCTCTCCAATCAGACAATTGTTGTGGTTTATAACGCGGTTTTCAAGATAATAGCAAATTTTTTAAAAAATAATTTCACGTTATTCCTTGAAATTTATAGACATGATAAGAATTGCATGAGATCCCTTGATTCCGTTGAATTACCATTTAATTAGAGAAGATCCGAATCCAGAGTAAAAATATATAAAGCAGGCTAACCCTGTATATCATCTCCCTACTCCTTTTTTGCGCTCTCTCTCTCTCTCTCTCTCTCTCTCTCTCTCTCTCTCTCTCTCTCTCATCATACACAAATACACAGTCAAAAGAAGCACACATCTCATTTCCTCCTCCTAACCAACTGCCTCTCCTCTTCATTACTTCCTCAATGCCCACCCTCTCCCCTCCTCTCTCTTTATAACACCGCTCTCTGGCTCTCCTCCCTCTCCCCAAAACACAAAACCCCACCCAAAAAATAAAAATAAAAATAAAAAATAAAAATGAACCAACAGAGGCAGACGACCCAGAGCCAAGCGATCATCGACCTCGAGTCCAACAAGTCCTCCCTCAGCGGCAGCGGCGTCGTCGGCAGCAACCTCAGCCCGCTTAGCGAGACGCTATGGAAGGACAAGACCGACGTGGGCTCCATCGGGGACGTGTCGGCGAGGCTGACGTGGAAGGAGCTGACCGTGACGGTGACGCTGGGGAGCGGCGAGACGCAGACCGTGCTCGAGGGCCTCACGGGCTACGCGGAGCCCGGGAGCCTCACCGCCCTCATGGGCCCCTCGGGGTCGGGGAAGTCGACGATGCTCGACGCGCTGGCGAGCCGGCTGGCGACCAATGCGTTTATGTCAGGCCAGATTCTGCTCAACGGGAGGAGGACCAAGTTGTCCTTCGGAACTGCGGTGTGTATGTCAATTATGAGAATTTGGACGTAATTTTGGTTTGATAGTTTTTTTGGCCATTGCGCCTCGTAGTAAATTTAGCTCTACCCCCTGAATTTTGGTTCATATTTTACGTAACCTCACTACCCTTTGGGTCTCGTCACAAACTAACTTGGTTTTCAACATTATTTTCAGAAAAAGGCCATGGGCTCTGGATAAAGTTTCAGAAAAACCCCCATTATATGCTGTTAGGTGAATATATTGAAAAAAATTAGAAAACAGTTAGGGAGGTTAAATGACATTTAATTACAAAGTCTAGGGGAGGTCATATCAAAGTGGGTGAAAGTTTGGGGTGGTCTATTAAATTTATCATTGGGTCCTTCAGACTAATCACACGTATGAGTTGGTCAGAGGCTAGCGTGATGCGAGAAAGTAATTTAGTTTATAACATTTTTTTTTTTTTTTGTTTTGTTTTCCTTCCTGCATGTTTCTTCGATAGTTTTTCGATATTGAGTCTTAGACTACATACGTTTATGAGCTGTCAAAAGCACATGTGAACCCTACGATGATTTGGTCTATAAAATAAATTTTATTTATCAACTGTTTATTGTCAAAGGCATGTGTAGGAGTAGTAATAATAATTTGTATAATAGATACGAGACCGTGATTTGGTCTGTAACATTTTTTTTATCCTTGGGTTTGATATTGAGTTTTAAACTGATTGTGAAAATGGATTGATCAAAGGCATATGTAACTCAAGACGACAACTTGATCGGAACCCTAACTGTGAGAGAAACAATCATGTACTCAGCTCGCCTCCGGCTGCCTGACAAAATGCCAACTGAAGAAAAGAGAGCTCTCGTCGAGGGGACGATCATCGAAATGGGCCTTCAGGATTGTGCAGACACTGTAATCGGTAACTGGCATTTGAGAGGAATCAGTGGAGGAGAGAAGAGGAGAGTGAGCATTGCTCTTGAGATCCTAATGAGGCCTAGATTACTGTTCTTGGATGAGCCCACCATTGGTCTTGACAGGTAAAACATCTACCATTTCTTGAAGGGTTAATTGCAGATAGACCCCTGTAGTTCTATTGGTGCGGATAGACCGCCTGAGTGAACTTTTTCGATTCTCAGGCAGAGGAAATTGTTTCTTGACAAGTAGACCACCTGAGGGTAAAAGAGTCAAAAAATTCGCTTCGAGGGTTTATCTGCAACTAGGCACTTGTACAAGGGGTCTGTCTGCAATTAACGTTTTCCTTGAATGAGAAATCTATGAATTTGTATAAAATGTTGGATCTCTGTTCAAATTTATATTACAGTGCTTCAGCGTTTTTTGTTACACAAACACTTCGGAGCCTGTCAAGAGATGGCAGGACTGTTATCGCATCGATTCATCAGCCGAGCAGTGAGGTTTTCGAGCTGTTTGATCAGCTGTTTTTGCTTTCAGGAGGTAAAACTGTCTATTTTGGCCAAACTTCAGAGGCCTATGAGGTAATTATAGACAATTTATGGAACCTTTGGGTTTTTTCCCCTCGTAAAAATTGATTCTGAATTTCGAATTTGCAGTTCTTTGCACAAGCTGGGTTCCCCTGTCCATCTCTGAGAAACCCATCTGATCATTTTCTTAGATGCATAAACTCTGATTTCGATAAGGTGAAGGCTACACTCAAAGGATCAATGAAAATGCGGGTAGACAACGCAAAATTCTCAACTGAAACTTCACCTTATGATCAATATTCAAGTTTGCATTACCTGAAACTTTTGCTTTTCTCTCATTCTACAGTTAGAGAGGAGCGATGATCCGCTGGAGAAAATCACGACGGCTGAAGCGATCAGAAGGCTAACGGAGTTCTACACCCGTTCCCAGTATTATTATGCTGCAAGAGAAAAAGTAGAAGAAATATCAAGAGTTGTATGTATCATTATATACTCACATATTTTCTTCTTCTATGGAGTGTTGAATTGTGAAGTTGTTGCAGAAAGGAACAGTCTTGGATGCAGGAGGAAGCCAAGCTAGCTTCTTTATGCAAGCATTCACTCTAACAAAACGTTCGTTCATCAACATGTCAAGAGATTTTGGATACTACTGGCTCAGGCTCGTTATTTACATCGTTGTTACTATTTGTATCGGTACAATTTACTTCAACGTTGGAACAAAATACAGCTCGATCCTGGTACAATTCCAGACATATCTCTCAATAAATCAAATGAATCATAATTAAAAGGGAGAAACATAATTGATTTCTTCGTAATTGTGCTAAACCAGGCTAGAGGTGCTTGTGCTTCCTTTGTGTTTGGATTTGTTACATTCATGTCCATCGGAGGATTTCCTTCATTTGTTGAAGATATGAAGGTATGCGCTCGACTTAGATGAAGGTTATTCGATTATCAATTAGAGTTTCGATTGAAATTTTCTCTACGCAGGTTTTTCAGCGAGAGAGGCTCAACGGGCACTACGGAGTGGCTGCATTTGTGATAAGCAACACTCTATCGGCAATGCCATTCTTGATAATGATAACATTTGTATCGGGTACTATTTGTTACTTTATGGTACGGCTTCATCCGGGCTTCATACACTATTTGTTCTTTGTGTTGTGCCTGTATGCAAGTGTCACAGTGGTTGAGAGCTTGATGATGGCTATTGCCAGTGTCGTTCCTAATTTCCTCATGGGAATCATCTTAGGAGCTGGGATTCAGGTAAAATATCCAAATTCATTTTAAAATAAAACATAATCTCATTGAAATTGTGCACATTATTGCAGCATCCTGAGAACAGTATCAGTTTCAATAGTATGATTGAATCAGCAACAAACCTTGTAATATTTCAGCACAAAAACCCTCTGATACGGTGACTTGAAATTGTCACATTCATGTGTTTATTTGATCATAATTTCTATTTATATTTCATACATTTCCCTTTGAAAACATCCAATATTGGGTAACAATCTAAATTTTCATTACAATGCTGCAGGGAATCTTCATGCTGGTCTCTGGGTATTTCAGGCTTCCTCATGACATACCGAAGCCTTTCTGGCGCTACCCAATGACGTATATCAGCTTCCATTTTTGGGCATTGCAGGTGAAATAGAATCAAGAAAACTGCAAACTTATACTAACAAGTGAATAAAAATCTGACAGTCATATAACTGTGTTCAATCCAACAGGGCCAATACCAAAATGATCTCCATGGCATAACCTTCGATAACCAATCCCCTGACCTCCCAAAAATCCCAGGCGATTACGTTCTTGAAAATGTTTTCCAGATTGATGTTCATAGATCCAAATGGGTGGACCTCACAGTTCTCTTCAGTATGATTATAATTTATCGCATTCTCTTCTTCATCATGATCAAGATCAGTGAAGATGTGACTCCATGGATCAGAGGATTAATTGCGAGGAGAAGACTGAAGAAGAAGAAGATCAACAGTCGACACCCTGTTGGCTCGATCGATCTTGTTAACAGGACTCCATCACTCAGAGGCTATGTGGTAGAACCTGGTTCAAGCCAGTAGAGGTCTGAACCTGAAACATAAATTTTCACTTTACAGGGAAAAAGAATATGTGATTATACTCGACAGCTTTATTAATGTTATTTGTTTGAATACTTATCTAATCTGAGATGACGATTGTTTGTGATTGCTGACAATGGCATGAAACCTTTTAGTAGTTATTAGATATCCTTATATTTGAATTAAGGGTAAACTGCAGGGACTCCCTGTAGTTCTATTGTTGTAGATAAACCCCGAGTGAAATTTTTTGACTCTTTTACCCTCATAGAAAGAGAATTGTTTTTTGACAATAGACCTTCTGAAGGTAAAAGGAGTAAAAAGAGGTTTTAGTCAGAGGATCTATCTGCAACAATAGAACCACAATGGGTCTCCGTAATTGGGTGATTGTACAGGGGTCTATCCACAATTAACCCTGTTTTTTTAAATACTTTTTCAAATACGAGGTATTGATTTTTGTCATTGTGTGACAGTGGCATGAAATATTTTAGGAGTTATTAGATATCCTTATCTTAAAGAAAGTGGCATGCATGTCAAAGGATTAATGGGAGTGATGCATGGGTATCACATGGTAATGTTGCTTTGTTTCTTTTTCCCTGCCATCTGTGTTTTAATCTTGCATCAATTAATATCTACCGGTGGAAGTTAGATGGTGAGAGGCTCACAGGATAAGGGTTGATGGCTGGTCAGTGATCACAATGAAGGCAAAACTAAATAAGAAGAGATCACTAAATTCAATGAGTTATGCTGCATATATCCCTTAATTTGTATACTCTGACGCAGGGTGACATAAACACTTAAGCTATTTTACATCCATCTCCACTCTCTCAGTTCTGAAAACAATTCAATGGATCTTGTACATTGGACGGTTTGCAAGAAAAGAACCCTTGAGGTAGTGTATTAATCTGCAAATCATCCAGTTATTTAGTGGACAGGGACTACTGCATAGTTTCTCCTCAATTCTGAAAACCGAGTTGAATATACAACAATGGCTTATTATTTGCTATGCCTAAATTTGACCCTTGGGGGTCCAGAGTTGAAGATGTAAAGTTCCTTCAATAGTGAACACGGCAGTTAATAGGCCCAGGCAAGTTTGGTGATACCTGCAAACCTTCATTATGATCATTAATATTGCCCCCAAGAACTAGGCTAAGATAAAGTTGGCTATACCTCTGCATACCCTTTACTACATTTATTTCCCACACCAAGGATTGAGATCTCAGATTGTGAAATATAAGAAAAATAGTATATATAATCAACTATTATCATGAGGTAGTACTAGACCATCTAGTTCTATATAAAACTCTTGTTGTGTGATCAGATCACTCTGGCAAATTTTTTTTATTTAGAGGGGGTGCAGTCTCAATCTCAAAAGTTAATGTCCATAAATTGTTAAAGTCTCTTAGCTGCTAAGCTTTTAAGGCAGTAAATAAAAACAGTGATGTTGGCGTAGATTGATTACCAACCTCAGGCTCAGTCTGGGTCCATATCCTCTTCAGCACAAACTGGTTGGTGCAAGGAAGAGAAAGCTATAGAAAGCAAACCAATATAAATGAATCATGTGAGAGTTAATGCTCCATGGAAGGACGTGGACATGTAGGGACTCTTGTTTCCCAAAACTTTCTCTTCTTTTTCAGTAAATCTTTATGCTACAACTGCTAGTTTTGCAAGCTGGGACTAAGAGAGAAAAACTAGGGGTATTTGGTCCAATGAAGAATGGTAAATTTCTCAAAACCCCGTGAATTTTGTTTATTCCACTAAACTGCCCTGAACTTCAGGGTGTCTCAAATTTAGTCAGGTGCCATTTACAGGCAGCTATGGGTATTTGGTCCAACGATATGGGTAAATTTCACAAAACCCCCTTGAATTTTGGGCCTCAAAATGCCCTGAACTTTATTTATTCCGCTGAACTCCCGTAAACTTTGTAGGTGCCCCAAATTTAGTCGTGTGCCATTTACAAGCAACAACAACCCCCCCCCCCCCCCCCAACCCTAAAACAACAATAACAATTGAATTGGGATTTCCCCCTGTCTAGGACGTTTAAGCTATTTGGCATTTACAGATAAAAGGGGTTCAGTCGCCCGTCGGGTAAAGTTAGAAGATTAAGGAGGTGATGCAGGATGCCCCAAAATTCGAGGGTGTCTAGTGGAATAAACAAAGTTTGGGGAGGTTTCATGGGAAATGCCAAATGTTCAAGGGAGTTTTTGAAATTTACCCTTACATCTGTGTAAAACAAGGAAACCTACAAATTAGTGTACTAATCTAAGAACTATTCTCCTCTGTGCATCACTCATCCAGTAGACGGGGACCAGATAGTTTTTTAGGACAGAAATTTACTCCTTCCCAAGGATATCGGTAGGCATTTAACAAGATAAAGATACTACGTATACACAACATTTTTCTAGTGAGTGATTGCATATCAAACTTTATACAAGTTGATAATAACTCTTTTTTCTGAACCATACTGATCATCACCTCCTATTTTAGACCTAGCCTAGTTCATGCAGGCCCTACCACGCAGAGGGGCTTGGTTTTTGCTGGCATTGCATAGTATGTATGGTAGGGATCTAGGGATGTATGTGTGAATGGTTATAAATGACCTAATTAATGTGGATACGTATTTTCGTAAATGTGGATATCCTGAACTTGTATGTTTAAAGATGGGAATTTACTCTTGATCTTAAATGTTAATTTTGTAATGTGGATGAACAACAGTGGGAAGTAGGACTTTTCTTGATTGTGGGCATAACGGAGTTATCTGCAGTTTTATTTATACATGAACTTTAGGGGCTGTTTGGCAACTCCACTTAAAATGGTTTAGTAGAACAAAACCAGTTTTATGTCCTTGCCCTCGTCCGGCAAATAGGCAGACCAGGACAAACAACCAGTTTTGATAGACCAATTCTTTTGGCCTTAAACCTGTTCATTTTCTTTTCAAAATTAGCCAAATTTGAAATTTAGTTAGAAATTTAAAGTTCATCGGTTTTTATGGTTAAATTTAAAAATTAAATTTGTTTTAGAAAATGTCCTCATAGAAAAACTTGACAACCTTAAAGTTCCATATTAGTCTGGTCATATTTGGACTAGGTCACAATCGCAAATATAAAATCACATTATAGCATCCATTGTACAATTCTTATTCCAAGTTTACCATGGTACTACGATATTACACTATCTACAGTGAAGCAAAAATATGGGCCAAGCATCATAAAAGAGGCAACCAAATATTCCTCCACAACTTTAATATTGGGATTCAGTCAACTCCAGAAAAACAATAGGAAAAGGCTAAACGGACTGAAATGCTTGCAGTAGTACTAAATTATGACATGCAGCAGCAGTTCAGAATTTGCGTACAGCAAATAATAGCTCAAAGATAACTTAAAACTCGAAAAAAATGATTGGCTAAAATTATTTCATAAACTACTAGTCCCGTTATCATGGTGCATGTGCATATGTTGAGTTGTGTGTGTAAAAGTGGATGGCAGATAAACTAGAAAACTTCTTAAATCACTTATCATCGAAGTATTTGCTTTATAGATGGCATCCACAGAGTAATGAAAATGGGAAACAAACTTGCAAACTGCAAACAATTTAAACAAGTACTTCCGTCAAATTAATTATTGGATGAAGAGAAAAGTTTCTCAGGTAACAAACATGCATACCTGCATATAAATATAGATATAATTATGATGAATGTATATTCACAGCTCCAAAAGAATACGAAAGCAATCAAGGTCCACAGTGCTGAAGAGCCTAGAAAGGAACAAAAACCATTTAATTGCACAAGCCAAATGCATCAAATTATTTTTTCCATCATCCTGAAACTAGATCTTGGATCCATCTCTAGTTTGAGAGCTCCATGACATGAGTATTCAACATCATATGATTAGACAACAGCAAAGATTGAAAATAACTTTGGAAATTTGTGGCCCTCCAATGTAATGGAGTAACCTCCTTGTGCTCAAAACCCCGCCAACAGGATACTTCTGGCAATAAATTGTGTATTAATTCTACTATTTTTTATGTGGCCTACATACCTGAACAATGAACATGAGATTTACCATCTGCAGCCATGAATGATTTCCAATACTAGAAATGTGATAAAAGTTGATTTCCTTCTTCTTTGTGTCCATCAATTTACTGATCTCAGCCTCAGTGCCTGTAAAAGAAATATATCGGTAGCACATTGCAATGAACGTGAGGGATGCTAAAGTCAGCAGCACTATGTCACCAAGCTCACATAGTCCACCTACCATCAAATAGTTTCTACCAATTTCCTATAGTGTTCACCAACCGGTTTAAAAGAAGCTATGGTAGCTTGTTGTAATCATCTCATCCCAGTAGTAACAAGCCAAAGAGCAATAATAAAGAGGGAGTGAAAGAAAGAAAGGGAGGAAGAGAGAATAAGAGAAATAGTAGTGTGTTATAAAAGAGTGTAGTAGTGTAGTAGTTTAGAGTAGAGAGAGTATTGAGTGTTGTACTACTAAAAAAACAATAAAATATTTCTTAGTGTCCACCACTCTTCTCAACTCGACAAATGGTATCAGAGTCACTCTCACAAATCAACAATTGGTATCAGAGCAAGCAATCAGGGATCGACTCTCTCCTACGATGATCCTATCGGCATTATTGAAAGCCGAAGTTCGTGCTCAGTTTGGGACTGTGAAGTTGGTTGATCAAGGACCAGACTTGCGTGGAGATACTGAAGCAATACCATGTCACGATAGCAAATTTGGCAAGTATTACTGCTACACTTAAGAAACTCAACAGTAACAACTACAGCTATTGAGAAACTTGTATGAAGTCTTATTTGCAAGGACAAAACCTCTGGGAGGTCGTTGGGGGGGGGGGCTAAAACTACAGCACCTCAGGAAGCTAGCAAAGCACTAAGGAAGTGGAACATTAAAGCTGGCAAGGCTATGTATGTGCTGAAGACGATGGTAGAAGATCTCGTAGACTATATGCGAGATACCAGAACTCCGAAGGAGGCATGGAATACACTTGTCACTCTCTTCTCAAAGAAGAATGATGCACGACTCTAACTCCTTGAGAATTAGTTGATGACCTTGCAACAAAAGGATCTGACAATCAGTCAGTACTTCAAGCAAGTAAAATCACTCTTTTCAGATATTGCTTAGTTAGATCCTGATTCTAAAATGTCGGATGCAAGAATGCGAAGAATAATCATCCACGGCTTCAGACCGGAGTACCATGAACTTTTTGCTGCTATACACGGCTGACCAACTCAACCAACATTATTAGAGTTGGTGAGTTTGCTCACTACACAAGAGACTTTAGCCAAACAAATGGCCGACGTTTCAATAAGAAGTGAAGATGAAGCATTGTTCAGCAACAAGGAACCAAGCGAGAGAAACGAGCGGTATGTAAAAGTTGACTTAGATAGGCAGTCAAAGAGTTTATACACCAGAAGAGCACGTCAGAGTGAGGAGCAAAATGATCGTCGAGCAAGGAGACCTGATGGTAGCTGCTACAATTGTGGGAAGAAAGACCACTTTGCCAAAGATTGTAGCTACAAGAAAAGATCGGCAGAGGGCAATGTTGCACCATCGCCCAAATGTAAAGACGAAGAAGAATAGGATGCCCAAGCATCCACGGCCATCATTGAAGGTGTATCAGTCGACGAAGACGGGTTTGTTGATTTGGCACTATCTCGATCATAGAGGAATCTGAGTCCGCACTTGCAACGGTTTCAGATCGAGAAGAAATCAACTACAGTAAAGATTGGATTATCGATTGTTCCAACCACATGACGGGAGATAAGGGAAAACTTGTCAACATGAAGGAGTATAGTGGCGGCCGAGAAGTTGTGATAGCCAATAATTCAAGATTGCCTATTACTCATATTGGGAAGACCACGTTCATGCCACACTTCAATCCAGATCAAATCCAGTTACAAGATGTAAACCATGTCCTAGGTATGCAGAAAAATCTCACATCAGCGTCTCAGCTGACTGCTTTTGGGAATTACGTAGCATTCAGACCACAAGATGTCAAAGTCTATCGCAACTTGAAGCCCTCAAGAGAACTTGTTATGGAAGGACAGAAGGTAGAATCTATCTATGTGATGTCAGCGGAATCGGTATATATCTGGATAAAGCTAAGAAGAATGAGACAGCTGATCTGCGACATGCTCGGCTTGGCTTGGCTTGTGAGCTATCACAAGCTCAAAATCATGATGGAAAGTCAATGGGATCGTATGTGGAGGTTGTCGGTACGGTAAGGTGCATCAATTATTGTACCAGGAGTCACAGTTTAGAGCCAAGCTATGTTACCCGGGTACTTTAATCATGAAGCCATACCCGTACCCGACACGTACCCGATACTTATGCGTACCCCAACTTCATGGACACTCTTTGGATAAATGCATACATTTATTCAGACGTGCTCAATTATATGATATATGTTTTAATTTAAAACACTTGTCAAACAC
>JBAKGM010000200.1:42597744-42608002 GCA_037177215.1 Asparagus racemosus | reverse complement strand
ATATATTATTTTGAAGGTTTTCTGAAGTGGAAGGAGGTATTGCAGCATGATCATGTACGTGTAGTCTCGACACGTTTTTTCGACAAGCCATGTGAACCAACCATATTGTTGTTTCGCTCCAGTTTCCTCTGTCACAATCTTAATTGAACATAATAGCTAATGTCGAACTGATAATGTAACATCCTAAATCGTGACTACTATATTCATGTAAAGATTTTCTTTCTTTTTAGCACTTTACAGTTCAAAGCCTGTCTACATAATGAGAATATATAAAGACTTAAATTCTGCAGTCTTGATACTTTAAAGGACAACACAGCTTTCATACTTACTATGCTAATTCAGAAATGTTAAGCTCAGCACATATCATTCACAAAATAAATTGGGTATATCATTCTAGACACATATCATGTCTTCAATTTCTTATACTGTGACCAGATTGCCAGAACTAAACTAGTGTTTGGCAGCTAAAGTTTCAAGAAAACAAAGTAGAAATTCTTCATTCTCTCCCAACTCCTATGAAGTGAAGAACCTAAGGATTATAAGGTACTTTATTTGTTTGCCACATAAAAAAATAATGGAGAAATTAGGAACATATGCTGATATGGAGAAACTATGTATTATTCATTTCCCTTTGTGATTCCACTTTCCACCTATGGATGATTATTTTACCAAGATCAATCATTTTGTTGCAAAACAATTAATAAACATACTAGAAGGCACCTAATGCACTATACTTCACAAACTTAATAGAAAAGGGAAACTCCTTTTCACACTACCAAAAGCGGTCTAAAGATGAGAAAAATTGTACAATAATATTGTTGAAACATTCTGGAAGACCTCAAGCATCACGATCCAAAAACCTACTTTCTGCAAAAGAAAATGAAGGACAATACTAGAAGCATTATCCTATGTAAACAATACTCTGGTCAATTTCCACTCCCATTAATCTCATCACTGTTTACTTAAAATTTTTGATTTTCACACTGGATACATCTAACATACTAAGTCTCAACTCTTTCTTTTTCTCAAAATTTGCAAGCTTATATTACACTTTTCTCTCTTCTTACACTCTAACTGCTTGAATGAATACTGAGAAGCCTTGTATATTATCTCAATTTGCATCCTCAGTCTTACTAATTTCTATCTTCCAAAATTTTCTTTCTGGTAAATGAAAATATTCTCATTACCAAACTAATTTCTATCTTCCAAAATTTTCTTTCTGGTAAATGAAAATATTCTCATTACCAAACTGAATGTTATCTTCCAAGATCTTCCTCATTCTTACAACTTCGGAAATCATTATAAGATATTATCTTCCCTCTAATTACTTTATGAACTCTCCATTCCACTACCATCTCTCTCTATCGGACAATCTACCACTCTTACATTCTCCAAGGACAATCCAAACAAATGGCCTAAGATTTAAATGGTTTAAAGTACTTGTACACTAGGGTGTTTTGGAATATTTTACAATTTAGGTCATCAATCTAAGAAGTAGGTCATGCTAAATTGATCATTTTTTAGATAATTTGATACACAAGTAAGAAACAAAAGAAATATGATTTTTTTTTGTTATTATGCATTTTAAATGGTTTATATCATGTCCATTTTATCACGTTGTGTAAATCAACTCCTGTCCAATTTTATATATTATTTTAATGGGGTAAAAAGATCTTCAACCAGCAATTTGAAGCTAGGATATCTCACTCCATTTCAAACTATCATCCTTTCTAATAACATAATCACTTCTCATCCAAACTTTTTAACCCATTGTCTTGTACTAATCCAAAATGTTCGATATGAAATTTTAAAAAAATATCGAAATTACATAATCACTTCTCATCCAAACTATTATTGTCTTGAATGGTTGAGAAATATCAAAATTGCAAGTCTTTTACACATTGATTTTGACATGGAGGTTACAATGGAAGACATGGATATTGATGATCCACAGTTAGATTTTTGGTGAATTCCAAAGTACTTTACAAGTAGTGGCCTAGAACTTTTTAGCCTACACATACACCGCAAATCCATATCCATACCGATGTTTACATATGAAAGGATGAAGCATTTCGAGGAAAATTTTTATCCTTTGATTCAATATATCTTGTTACAAGGAACCTTGCTCTTAGTTTTGTTTGTCTTAAATGGTGTATACTTTGACATTGTGAATCTAAAGTAGAAATCTTGTGTGGAAACCATGACTAATACATTTTGCAGACCATAATTTAACTCTCTCTACCATTTAGTTGTAACTAATCCCACTATTTAATAACTACAAAGTACAAAGTAACTTCCCAACTAACCCTACTACATCCTTTTATGATCCTGGCATGTCCTTCCCCTTAACAAGGGACTCGTCCTTGAGTCCAAATGATAACAAACCCAATCTCATCTTCCATTGCCTTCATCATCAAATAGTACACCATAGAATACTCAGACATGAATATTTACTAAGATTTATCTACTCTTGTTGTTTCCTGTTTGGATGTTTCCACTAAATTTCTTTCTACAACCATCTGTTATATGCTCAAATACCAATCTCGAACTTGGTTTGTTTGGCTTGCTGGACATGGTCAAGTACTATAGCTAGCTTCTCAAGAAACTTGAATGAGTTGATGTTATTGATTAGGATTTGAAATTAGTTACATGCTAATCCAAGGCATCCTAGGCTCTCCTATGTGAGATACAACAACCCATAAGCATTGGGTTTATTATTTATTTATTTCATTAGAATTCTCATTGGACAAGAATTGATGGAGATAAGGCATTGGAGTTTATTAGGATAACAAGTCCCACTAAGAATCGGTTTCTTATCCCGTTTCATATTCAGACCAGTATAAAAGTAAAGGTCTAGAGAGCATCTTTGGGTATCATCAATTGTTGCAGTTTACACAAGCCCTTTGACTGATTATTGGCTCTCTATTTGTGCTTTGTTTGAGATATTGTATTAAGCTTTATTGGGGTGTGTTTGGTATTAGTGATCTAGCCATCTCCACATTGTATTCTTTACAATTTGTTAGTAAAGCTATTCTCCTTCTTCGCTCATGGACGTAGGCTATAAGCCAAACCACATATATCCTTGTTATTTGTGTTCTTGATATTTTTTGTACTTTTTATATGATTGAGATTTATTTATCCTGGGGATTTGTCATAACAAATCATCTATAAGTACAAACAAGCTAGTGCTACACACGGTTTCCTGATTATTGGAAAATATTCAATTAAGATTAGAGCATGTTTAGCAAGCGGTCAAAGTGGATTATAAGCCAATTTGATACGTTTGACAAATAGCTTAGTTTGGCTTATAAGCCACCAAAACATAAGTTCAGGTGCCCCAGCTTATTTTTGGGTGGCTTATAAGCTACAAGGGTTGACTGAGTAAAAATCCAACATACTCCTCATCATTTCATAAAATTTCAAGCCTAATTTATCTCTCTCCAACTCCATTTAATGTTTTTTGTGTCATTTTGACAACAACAATGGCTTATAGACCACCTATTTGCCAAACACTCTACTGTTGAAAATGGATTTTAATCCACTAAATTTACCAAACACTTTAGCTTATAATTTGCTTGGCTTATTATACAAAGTTGCCAAACATGCTTCCAAAGTTGCCAAACACGCTCTTAGTCTTTGAATGGTTGAATCATGCAGAAGGTAAGTTGTAACTGCCAACAAGTGATTTATTTGTTTCCAATTGATTATTAATGACAAATGAATAGAAACTTCTGACAAAGCAAAAAAGTTGCTTTGGTACTCTCTAGAAAAACATGAAACATGCCTACAGCTCTTTTAATACTGTACCAACACGAAAAACCATGCCTATTGCTTCTTGGTACTATCGACAACATGAGAATCACCCTAGTAGCTCTCCACAAGACTTCCTGGCAACACATGAATTACCCTTCTTCTGGTACATTCTGAAAAACGTAACGTCTTTGGTCTAGCATGAGTAGCACACCTCTGGCTCCCATAGTCTATATATAGCATGCCTTTCACCATCATTTTTTCTCATCTAATTGTATTGCTATAAGAACAATTTCCATATACTTCTCCTTCCAACTTCTTTCCATATTTCCACATGCTCTACATGTGTCCCTGAAATATGGAGCTCAATTTTAGTTCAAATTTCTATTCCTGGTTTGCAAGAAAATTGGACCATATCCCAGGTGAAGTCTTGGTGCTGTATCAGATTACTAAGAGCTGCTTCAGGTGTAGGATCAACAATGTATCAGCGAGATGGACTAAACCTTCTACCACAGAGGTAAACATTGATTATTGAGATTATTTGCATCTTTATTTTTTAGTATAAATAAGAATGATAAGCATAATTGCTTTTATGGGTAGATCAGCGATGACCATGCTTTCAATTAACTTGAAGAGGTGTTATTCATTTAATACAGACTAAATAGTGCATTCTCTGAAATATTTCATCAAGCTAGGCCTTGTGACCTCCTAATTGTGAGTTTCTTATTATGTTACCTACAGTAATGAGAATTTCTTTTCCAAAGAAAATGGTAGTTTTTTATTCATAGGAAACTGCTTATCCTGATTGGATATTTAAATAATATACAATTGTTTCCATGTGAATATTTGTTAGTTATTTGGCTTTTAATTCTCATGGAATTATATTATGGGTTTCAAATTGTATAAAAAATGGTATCTTACTTTACTTATATGCCATCCATTCGTGACTAGTTACCCTCCTTCTTGATTAGAATATTCTGATTTTTTAGAAAGTATTCATCATTTGACTGGATTGTAGCTTCTTCTTTTAGTATCCAATTCTTCTGGAACTGAGCAATTACTCCACATGTATAAGATAGCTTGGATGGTTATTGTAAATGGTATATACCATTCATTCATATGGATATAAGTTTAATTAGGAAAATTTTAAATAATAAATAAAAATCAAATAATACGGCTGGACCAAGATATTGTTTCATTTTTCAGGTCATTATGCCTCTCTCTCTCTCTCTCTCTCTCTCTCTCTCTCTCTCTCTCTCTCTCTCTCTCTCTCTCTCTCTAATTCTCGCCCCCACCACACCCCTACTTCCCCGAAGTAGCTCTCCAAACCTTAATAAAGTCTTTCGTTTCCACCAATCTTCAAACTAATTTTACTTTTCCAAATTTGAATATATCAAATATAATGGCCACATATAAAATAAGAAAAAGTGTTGCACGTACTAATTGACTTGCCAATGCATTTTACTCGCGCAGTGGCTTTGATGTATCTTGTTAGAAGTAAATGGTGTGTTATCATTTCTGTATATGTGAACTCTCTTTCTTTTTACAGAAATATATTTTTAAGGTTCAATCATTCATTACTTTAAATTGGTACCTTGAAGGTTTTCTGAAGTGGAAGGAGGTATTGCAGCGTGATATGACGCAGGATTCTAAAACATGTTAAGAGAAGCCATGTGAAACAACAATGTTGTTGTTTTAGTAGGATTCAGTTCCACAAACCCAATTGAAGATTCCAAGATGCTCTTATTCCAGCATTCTCCAACCTTTTCCTCTGTCACAACATTAATCGAAGATTCTGAGCTCTCTTCATGGTTCATTAGGCTCAACTTTCAACAGTTCTTACCCGTCTGCTCCAATTTCAACTTTTAGGTCAGAACACCTAGGCGTCCATAAATAATTTGAATTTGATAAAGGATATCACAGTACTGAAGTAACGAACCAAAATCATGTTCCCATCGTCCTGCAACTGGATCTTGGATCCATCTCTTGCTTGGGAGCTCCATAGCATGAGCATTCAACATCATACAATCTTGATTAGACAACATGATTGCGGAAGTTTATGGACAGTCCAATGTAATGGAGTTGCCTCCTTATGCTCAAAACTTCTCCAACAGGATATTTTTCACCAGAAGAAACTGTATATCAATCTTACTATTTTATGTGCTACTTACCTGAACAATGAATATGAGATTTGCCATCTGCAGTTCTGAACGTTGTCCAATAATGGAAGCATGACAAGAGCCGATTTTGTTCTCGTCTGTATCCTTAAATTTACTGATCTCAGCCATGGTACCTGTAAGAGAAACATAGGTGATATATTACAGTGAATAACAGGGAAATTTTAAAGATACAGCAGAAATGTTGTAAACTTGTCGACATATAAAACGGAAAAAACGAAAAGGACTCCGAAGCAAGGTTCTGCCACAAATATGAAGATGGGAATCCTAGCTCATGGAGATTCCGGTAATGGCTGTGTCTAGAAGGGCATTGGTTAATTTATCGAAATAGAAGCATAATTTACTATCAAGTGAAAATTGCAGCGGCCTTAAACTTTACCCTCGGCAAATTCTATTTTTCACTTAATCAAGAACTAGTTCCACTTCCAGTGTGTATTTAGAGTGATCTCTTTGAGTCATATTAGTTTCTTGTAACTACAGTAAAGCAAAGGAATAGAGTATCTGAACTTACATATTCAAACTGTAGAAATGCAATAGCTGCTGGCGCATGCTGACAGAATACTTCTGACTCAAAGCACAGGCACAAAGAAATCTCTAAACCAGCACGTAGATCCAACACAAGACATCAAGTTGCTTAATAGAACTTTCTGTACTATATAGAATTTTAAACAGTTGGATTAAACAAATTCCAACTTCTAAACCATGCAACTGCTTTGTAAAAGCTTAAACTCTATACTGTTATTGAAGACTCGAGAATAGTTGAGTATTATATTTCTATTGATGTAATACAAAAAGTGAGTTCTGCTTGCAGTTCCCTTTAGCTTGATCCTTAGACAGGGCCTGACTCTGGTGAACTTTTTGAGTTACTGGTTACACTAAGGTTACCTAATTAAGTTTCTGAAACTTTGTTATGATGCCTGTAATAAGTTTCATAGAACTTAAAGAAAAATAAATACAAACCAAGAAAAAAAGCACTAGGTTTGTGATGCAATTTTTAAAACAGTCCTAAAACAACATATGAATCCTCGACAAATATTTTGTTCTAAATGCATGTCATGTACACATACAGGAATACTTTCTTCCATCTTATCATTTTCTGCAATACTAAACCGAAATATTTTTTTCTTTTAAAAAAATTACGAGAAATATTAAATTTATAGGCTTTATTTGGTTTTATGTACCGGAAATTCAAAGCTGCTGCTTGCAACAATTCTTCAATTCCTGTAGTTTGCGGCTTGCAGCGCATGACATGGGCTTACTTCAAATAAGAGAAGATTAATTCGCTAATAAGGCATCCTCTTTAGTGATGCATCTCAAATGAAAGATTATTCATTAACCTAAGTTATAAAGTGTCTGAAAACAAAGAGACAACTTTGAGGGAACTTTTCATCCATGGATCAAAAGCGACAAAATGAATAGCTTAAAATGGCACATTAAGTGAAACATGATTTAAAGTTTAAAAATTAACAACTCAATCAAAATATTTTCATCTCAAGAGTTTAAAACCTTTAAACTAAGGCCTTAACCATGCCATTTAAAAATTGCTCATTAAGGCTAATTTGATGCACAAGTAAGAAGTCACAGAACTGTGGTTTTCTTTATGCGTTCAAAATTATTTAGGCCATTCTTAACACTTTCATTTGAGTGCATAATACACACTTTTTAACTGAAAATTTTCAAGCTCAGATTCTAGTGATAGGATCATTTCCTAGGAAATGTGAACAGAAAATTTCCGTTCGTAAGTGGAAAACGAATCAAGAGAACAAGAAGGAATTCTATCTTCTCGAGCATTATTTTCAAAAGGAGTAATCACATGCAAAGTGGACACATAATGCAAAAGTTATGCTCGTTATTGCATGAACTAGTGATGTGCCTATGTTCACCTAGATGCAACACAGTCTAACTGGTCCATGCAGGCCAAGTTCATCAAATAATCAACCTAAATTCTCATGGTAGCTCATCAAATAATCATAATTGTAAGGAGTCCACATTGTTCATATTTATCTACATTCTCTACAATGTTCACACAAGAGGTCATGACGTAGACATTTATTAACCTTCTTTAAACACTCTTATTCATGCTGTATTGCTATTATAGTAAATAGTTCGTCTGACAAGCATTTGGTGCGTGCGTGGGAGGTGTCAAAATTGCATATCTTTTTATGCACATCCAATTTGAGACATAATAGACAATATGGATTATTAAGATGAACCACAGTGAGATTTCAAGTTCAAGCCAGGTACTTATCCTATGAGTACCCTTAGGAGTCCTTACCGAAGGTCCTAATGCACACACGTCATAATACATAACTTGGCTTTCATCTTAAAGGACGAAGCTTTCCAAGAAAGAATTCTCCTTATGGTTGGTATATCTTCAAGTGAGGTGTGTTACCATAATTCTAACTTATCTAAAACTGCCGTGTGTGGGAATTATGCACTTATTAGTCGGACATAAGAACTTATCAAAATTCATCCACTTTTCTTGTATGTTTGACTATTTTTTAAATAATTTCTACAACCATTCATAAATGTTAATTACAAAATTGCAAATGTTTCATTTCCTAATTGGAAAAGTTTAGGTAGAGATTGGACTTTGAATAGTCAGATCTAAAAAGGAAAGCCGTAACCGTCTACACTCTTAATTATTGAAGACCGCATGAAGCTTACTACAAACCTCTGACAAAGTATAAAAGTTCTGTTGACACTCTCTAGAAAAACATGAAACATGCCTAATAGCTCGACGCTAGAAACACGAAAACCACAGCTATAGCTTTTTGGTCAGCTTCTTGGTGATAACGACAACACAAGAATAACCTTCGTAGCTCTCTAAACGACTTTAGCCAACACGTGTTTTACCCTTCTTCAGGTGCATTCTGACAAATAAGGGGAAAAAACCGCTTTGTTCTACCATGAATGTCACACCTCTGGCAGGGTCCCTTGCTCTTTATATAGCATGCCTTCGCCATTATTTTCTCTCATCTAATATTAGTGTTGTAAGGCCAATTTCCATAAAATTCTCCTTCCAACTTCCTTTCATACTAGTACGTGCTCTATGTTCCCCTTGAAACATGAATTGGATCGTGTGCTGGCTGAACTATTAGTGTTAGATGAGAATGCTAAGAGCTGCCTCATGTGTGGGATCAACAATATCTCTGCGGGATGGACTCATGATGTTTATCATGGCTGTGATGAAGATAAATTATGTGGAAAGTGCAGGACAGCTATTATCTCAGTGGAGAAGGATGAAAAGGAAATTGAAAGACTTCAACTTGGGTAAATTCGGAGCCCATCTTTCATTGCAAGCTTGGATGTTCTTATAGTGCAATATGCTTTGCAAGATCTTCAAGATTTGTTGATATAACAGTTTAGTTAGGAAGTTGATATTTTGGATTTTTATTATTAAATGATGTGGATGTCTAGAGCAGAAGATAGTTTAGATCTATTTATGCAAAATTTGAGGACGCATAATGTGCGTGGTTGGAGTAGTGGATGATTGAGATTTAGTGATTTTGAGTGTTTGATGTTTGTTTCATGTAGAGATAAGGTTAGTGGGGTGGTGGTAATAAAACTGATTTTGTGAGTGAGAGATGGCGTTTTACTTGCACATACACCCCTTATCTTCTTATGATTTTCATGGATGCCTCAATAAAAGGAAAGAAATAATGAAAGTACAGGTGACCACATTCCTTAGTAAAGAAGGTGTATCTACAATTAATGTGTTATTTCAGTTTTAAAAAAATTGAGATTAGTTGTATACTTGACAAAATATACATGAGTTCATCCATTGATGCTACAAGGTTAGATTGAAAACACATTTATGAATTCATGTTAAAAGACATATAGTTCAGTCCATATAAATGTTTTCATAAATCAACAAAAATTCATTAATGATAAAGGGACAAGAACCCATGCCTTAAGGATTATTATTCAACATTTGTGCACAAGGATTTGGATCCTTTTCACAACCAACAAAAAAAAGTGGAGGAATCACTAGTACTGATTAAACAATATATTTTATGACAGATGATTCTGAGGAATTATGATTTTCTCCAAATTTAATATTTATTATATCACAATGAATTTCACACATTCTTATTTCACACTCAAGGAAAAAAGATCATAACTATACATTAAACGATCAATGATTAGAGCTAAAAGCAGTGACGCCTTCACTACTTTTTGGTAGTTGAGAAGATTTGAATCCTATATATGCACAACAAATCTGTAGGATCGCTGATTTGATCACACTAAAATACTAGAAAATAGAATTTAATAGTGTTTATAAATTTTGCAAAGTAGATTATAAATTGCAAAGAAAGAATAGCAACAAT
>JBAKGM010000200.1:42584334-42597644 GCA_037177215.1 Asparagus racemosus | reverse complement strand
GCACATAATACACACAATCATGTAATATTTATTATCATCAAAATAATCATATCTTGGGGTCAAGATTCCTAACAAAATCAAGAAACAAAGGGAAGATGATTGATTTAGTAAAGAGATTATAGTTGCAAATTGATATAGTAAGAACAATTCTATGAATCTTTGTTGTACAAATCAATTTGCAACTACAATCTCTTTACTAAATTGTTCTTATGATGGGGGAAAAAATGAAATTTTTGTTACCCGCAATTAAGTACATTATGCATAACCCTCAAATAGTTTTACCTATGAAATTAATTGGTTATATGTTTATAACCCCATAAACTACTCCTCATTCTAACCCATTAAAATTCCCAACTCATTATCCTTATCTCTACTTTTAAAAAATTCATCTCTGAATTAAATTGACTATATGCTTATAACCCATTAACATAGTAATCCACATTCAAATTCCCAACTCATAACCTCTATATCTACTTTGCACTATAAAAATTCATCGTAACCTCTATAACCTCAAATCTTCAACATTCACACAACAAGCATAATCTTTCAACATATGCATGCTATACTCTTGGTTATCAGAAAATAAATGTAGATGATTACATATGCTTTGGCATTAATTTTACATTTGGCGATTGTATTGATATCTCTTTTTGTACTTATTCAGCTTTTCATTTGTATTGATTTCCATGAATTTTTAGTTCTTTGTATTCAATTATTTATTCACTTTTCATATTGATTTAAAATTAGTAGTGATAGAGAAAACTTTCCTCCTTCCCCTATATGATTTCACATAGAGAATCATCCATATAATTTTATTTATTTGTTGATAAACATTCTATACTCTCAGGTCTTTGATCAAACATGTTTGAATGTGTGATTCAACTTTTTATGCTTGGATGATGGTTTTACAAGAAAGAAGAAAAATACAATGATATTATTATTATCAAACTACTACACACATTACCATGAAACACCCATTCAACTTCGCAATCTGACAAAGAAAACTTCATGCTACACAACTAATAACAATAAAACAACAATGTTTTAGAAACATCCTCAGAGGCCTCAGGTTTCATAGCTTAAAAATCTGTTGTTGGCAAAATCGAATTTAAAGATAGATACTAAAAGTATTTAGAATTCCTTATTGTAACCAACAATTCTCTGCTCACATACAGAGAGCCAAAGGCCCTTGTATCATGAAAGAAAAGCCAAAGCTTCACTTAAAAGAATCTTCATAAGAATGATTAATGGGAACAAATACGGCCCTTGTAGCACGGATACAGGTGCGGGTGCAAACATGGAACACGACAAAATAGTAAACGTTAGGATATGGGGACACGGCTATATACATCCATATTAAACTTAAAAACCTATATGAGATCGATATTATTTTTCATTCATATGTTATAAGAATTAAATTCCTTATATCATTTTTATGTTTCTTTTCTTGAGTAGCTTACAATTTGAAAAATTGCTTGTTTTTGAACTAGATAACAAAACGACCCTTTAAAATCATACTTATGAACTAGATGTGTGCTAAAACGAACCTGCCCCTATTCCGACTAGTTGCATAAATTTGGGGTGAAATGTATGATATACGTTCAAGAAGTATATCATGAGTTTTTAAAACTAAAACATGTGGCGTATAATTGAGTACACTTCTGAATAAATGTACGTATATGTCCAAGGAGCGTCCGACACGGACGTGGTTATGGGAATGTCGGACATGGATACGGGAGCCTAGCCAGGTAACCTAGAATATGGCCAATAGGTAGCATTTAAAGCAGTCATACACATATCATGCATAGCATAGATTACCTCGCAAACAAATTCATTCTACATGTATAAACATAAGACTTAGCTGTCTAAATGTTTATAAAGTTAACAACACTTAAGTGACATGAGACATGAAGTTCAGGAAGAATTGACTACTAAAAATGAAGCATATAATCAGAATTCTAAGTTACTACTCCAAGTATGTAAAAAAAACTATAATGGTATCATAAGAGATGTCACAATCTGGTTAAAATCAAGGTTACAAAAAGCGCTAGGCAGCCTAGTGCCTAGGAGCCTATGCAGCAGGGCCTAGGCGTTATTTATTTATGTATTTATTTATTTTACAATCATTGTTATCAAAAGCTCTAGGCACCTCTAGGAGGATTTTCTTGTTAAGTGGTGACAGAGGAGGTTTTGTGGAAGGTTAGAGGTGTTGGAGGTGTTCGTAGTATGTGGAGGAGGTTGGAGAAGTTCGGAGGTTAGAGAATGTGGAGGCAGCAACTGAGGAAATCATGATCAAGACTTAGCGGTGCAGTCCGCATAAGTAGTCTCCGCTCCCCTTGGCAGTTTCAATACCTAGGGGGTAGAGCCTAGGTAGCTTAGGTACCACAAAGGCCTAGGTGGAAGACTAGGCAGGCTGGGCGAGAGCTTTTTAAAACATTGGTTGAAATATATCCATAACCACATACTGTAATTTAGTTTCCTTCCCAAGGTTGCATCAACTTGTTTAGATAAAGTCATCAATCACCCAAGACTAATGCATTGCATAACACAATCTATATTAACACTGCTTATTCTAAAATTAGCTCATAAATGAAGCAAGTCAACAAAATTTCTATAGGTGACTTTTACTCACCTCTAAAGTGGAAATCTTGAAACCATGCTTTTCGTGCCCAATTCAGGTGGTCTTGCCCCCTTCTACCTTGAACATAATCGTACATAAACATGTCCACAAGGAATTTCTCACCATGATCCTTCATTTACCAATAATTACAACATTCATACAGGTTTGATGAAATTTTGGCAAAAAAGAAGTCTCTTATTAATCGTGGTGGTCAAAATATGCAAAAAAAAAAATTAATGATAAAGTCATAAGAGAAACAAAAGTATAGTTAATATATCTCTAACCACAATCAATAACTTAAAAAAAATTCCCAAGAAAATTCCCAAGAATATGCATATTTGGTTCAGATAAAGTCATCAACCTCCCAAAAGTATATGCCTTGCATAAAACTGCTTATTCTTACACCAAAATTCAACATTTTTTATTGCAATCAAATTTCCTTTCTAAAATTGGCTCATAATTGAAGAACGTATACACAAGAAATTTCTCATCTGTATCCTTTGTTTAAAACTAATGACAAAATTCGCATAATTTTGATGGAATTTCGGAGAATTATTTACCAAAGGTTGGTGATTAGTGGCCGCTCGCCATTGGCATCCAAGGGGGAGGAGACTGTTCCGCGTGCAGAAAATTCCGTTGGCGATGATCGGGATGACGTTGGTCGGCGATAGTGAAAGTGATGGTTAAAATGTGAGCAGGAAAAGCAGAAGAGATGTAGTAGAGAATTATTTTGGGGTTGGATGAAGGCTAAATGGCACTTAAATGCCCTATAGTTCCGTCAATCTCGCACTTTAATACCTTCTATTTTACAACTTTGCATTTAAATGCCTCAAAGTTTTTAAATGTTACAATAGATACTGTACAGTTTCAAAAAGTAACACCTTAATATCCTCATATTACCCACCAAGCCTTACGTACATAATACTCTTGGCTTGCATGTGACCTCACTTAAATACTCTAAAGTTTCTAAAAGTTTTACTTTAGTACCCTCTATTACGTGATATTCTTAGATATGTAGATACAAGTTAATGTCATCTGGTTTTTTTTCACTATAGGACATTTATGTGCAACACTGAAATTCTTTGGGGTACTTTTTTGCTCGATTTTAAAAAAAGGGATCATTTAAGTGCAAAGTTGGTAAAACTTTTAGGTCCAATTTGGCAAGTGGTTAAGAAAAGGGTTAAGGGGGTTTAAACCCTCCTTAACTAAGAGGGTTTAACCCCTCCTTAACTACCTAAATGCATAAATTTGGTCAAAGGATTAACAAACCCTTTACAAGGGTCAAAGTTAGTTAACGCTTCCTTTAGAGAGGTTAACAAATACACCTAAAGAGGAGGATTAAGAGTTACTCCCTCTCAAAATAAGAAATGAAACTTTCAAAAAGAGTAAACTTTAGAATATTTATGACAAATAACCTGCTTAACCCTTCTTTCTTTGCTAAATACTAAAAACTTAACTGTTGCACCATGAAAATAACTAAGTGTTAATCACATTCAACTGGTTGACACATGTCTTACATAGACGACACACCAACTCGACCCAGATACACCAACTTCTCATCCCCCTTGAAGGCCGATACAGGGAGACGGAAGGCGTCCCTTCTCGGCTCCTTAGAGGGTCGAGACAAAAAGCGTCTTTTGTCGACCCTCGCACAAAGCTGAGATATAAAAGGCAGTCTTTCTTGGACCCCTCACCGATAGCCAATTACCATCACATTTTATGCACGACCGGAGTCATGATTACATCCTCCTCGAAAGTCTTAATTACTCATCGGACCTTGTCAGCACTGTACTCCCCCTATCACCGTCGCATTGATCATAAGGGTGATTGATCTACCCACAGCCGACACCTGTAAAGTCTTCGCTGAATAAGTTGATTGCCTGGACTTGGCAGAGATTACATAAATACCCACGTTAGATCCGTATAAATAGGCACATTGCCTACTGACCAAAGGTACCTAATTTCTACACACTTAGAGAACTAGATCAATTCCTTTTTCCCCTTCATATCATAACTATTATGGTCATAACCACTAATGAGTGATTAAGGCAGATAAGCAGAACATTACTGTGAATGAGCCCACTCGCCCGCCGTCTTGGAACGACGTAGAGCCCCATGCTCGACCCCATGAGATGACCCATGGTCACCGCCGCTCTCGCGACATGCGGGGTGGCATGAGGGACGACGAGAGCAGCCCGACCAGCCGATCGTTCGCCCTAGATTAATTGGGACGACACGACAAGCGGTGAAGGTCGTCTAACTTCTCAATGCACCCCTCGAAGTCGTCCGACGCCGTTCAACCGCCAGGCGACCTCGGGCTTCTGATCGGCTCTCCCCCTTCGTCACTTCCCCCCTAGAAGCAACCTGAAAGGCGATACTAATCGCCCACTTCCGACCTCGAAGTTCTAGCACGACGCGAAAAGCGGTGATGGTCGTCCAGCCAGCTGACCGCTCGCATTTGAGTCGCTCGACGACTCCCATCCCTTGAAAAGACCTCGGGCATCCAACATGCCACCAACTCCCACGCATGCCCCCTAGAGGCAACTCAGAGCGGCCTCCTCTGCAGCCTATCTTCTTGAGCGACTCGAGAAACGGTCCCGGTCGGCCACTCAGCTGCCACCCGTCTTCTCGTCGTTCGTGGTCCCCATCATAACTGACGGCTATACAGAATCCATAATCGACAAAACCCATCACAATCACATTTAATGCACTGACTCCCCCCTTACTCCTCCATCTCTCACGATATTTAAGACACCTCAGACCCATGCTGCTGCAAACGCCGCCAATTCCATCCCATTAATGGCGAGTGGACAACATGGACTTCAAGTCCCTCACAACTAGACACTTGTCAAACACGCCGCAATGGCGAAGATGCATAATAGCGGCCAGCATACACAAAGACTGACCCAGTCACCTCTTGACACGTGGAGAAAAGGGCTGACTCAGCAACCAGTCCCATCAAGGCCAAAAGACGAAGGCGTCCCCGAACCCTAGAGAGAAAAGCCAACAACAATAGTAATTCAGGTAAGCTTTTTTCATCTCAAAAAAACCCTCAGTGAATTCCTCAGATTTTCCTTCATATATTGTACTGACTTGACCGTCGGAGGGACCACCGGAGATTCCAACTCCAACCCGTCCACAGGTACTCGTTTTCATGGGCGAACCCTTCAACTGCGGTGAAAGTCATCGAGCATTAGAAGAGAAGGCGGACTCCATCCTTTAAAAAGCTAACTCCCCACCGAGATTAGTTGACTGTGTGATCGAGCATCAACAATAACTAACTTGATTATCGAAGGAATCATCGGAAAACCCAACTCCGGTCTTTTGACATGTTGCATATGTGCAGGACTCTCTTCTTATTAAGGGATTAGCCATCAAAGGAGATCAAGGGATCCTAACCTCTTTAAAATCAACCCAAAATCCCGTTGTTAATCATGTGTGCATCAACATTAACCCTTCATCTTGATTATCAAATCTGAACGGAATTAATTTTTTTTAACCTCTCGTGAATGGTTAACTAAGTTAGTCCTTGTCCTTAACTCTTATTTTTAATCCCTTACCAAAAGGCACCTTAGGACATCTAAGTAAAATTTATCCTTGGATAAAGGACTTCTTTTTTATCATTGGTTTACCACTTGTGCTACATGTTGATAAAAGGACTCCTTTTTTTCAATTGGATTTTCTTAGAGTAAGTTTTGCATGGTTTAAAATTCCCTCCTCGTTTTGTCCATTGGATTATGCTCTGCTTTATTTTTCTTTAATGGTGAATTGCATGGTTACTTTCAAGGCAAAAGTGGTCTTAGACAGGGAGATCCTATCTGGCTATCTCTCTCTATCTATATGTTATATGTATAAAGTATTTCTCTAGATGGCTGAAGAGAATGACCAAAAATAAAAAGTTTTAGACGCATCCTGTGTATAAAAAACTTGGGATTTGTCATTTTGTAGATGACCTTGTGTTTGGTAAAGGGACTCTTGCCGCTTATCAATGAAGGGATTTCTCTTTTGTATTAGGGTTATCTGCCAATTGTAATGAGAGCAATGTATACTTTGGGGCAGTTAATGACGCCACTAAGCAGAGCATACTTGATAAGTTTGGTTTAATTGATGGTTCTTTAATTGCAAAATACATTAGAATGCCCCTTTCATGTGGAAGATTGACTAGAATTCAATGCCAACCTCTTATTGATAAACTGCTTGCAAAAATCACTTCATGGCATACCAAGAGACTCTCTTATGAAGGGCAGGGTTGTCTTGATCAAATCTGTAGTATTTGGCATTCAAGACTATTGGACTAATGGCTTCCTCTTGCCAAAGCAACTATTGACGGATATTGACTCAGTTTGCAAGAAATTTCTTTGGGGAGGGTGATCACTATATTTTATTATATTTTTACACCCTCATTATCTATTTTACTGAATAAATATACTTGTTAATATCGTTTATTTTATGAATTTGCAAGAAATAAAGAAATTATCAAATATGAGCTCACAGAAGCCCAAAATGTCTCTATTTGAAACCTAAAAGAAGCCTAAAGGAAAGCCTACAAGCCCAAAGCCCAAGAGGAGTCAGTCAACCAATCAACTCAAAGAAAACAAAATTTTGTTACAACCTAATCGATTAGCTAATTGATTAGTATTTAATAACAGATTCTAATCAATGATTGATTTTAATTTTCTTGGAGCCCAAGTTTGATCCAAGAGCTGATTTTGATTGCTATAGACTATAAATAGGGGTAGAGAGTGAGGGTAAAAGATATATAAAAAATTTTATAAACTCCTTTTTGGAGGAGGACATTTAATTAGACATTACAAATTGTAAACTTTAGTTTGCAATAAATAAAATTTTTTTCTTTTTAACTTTCTTCTTCTTCTTCTCTTTGATTGATGAAAATTTGCTTCACAAGGGGCTAACCTCTTGCAATGTATGTTTTCATCTTTTCTTTTTTTATTTTCTTGTTTAGAATTGCATGTTTAGGATTTTATTTCTTATTTTTATTTCAAACTTTGTAGTTTAGATTTTTATTTATTACTTTTTATTCATGCTTTGTAGTTTAGATTTTGATTCCCTTGCTTTTTTATTCATGTATTATATTTTTGGATTTATTTACTTTTGTAGTATGAGCAGCTAATTTCTTTAGAAGTTCTAAGATTAGATGAAACTAGTTTAAATTTTCCTTTTTGGTTTTTCAATTGCTCTATTTTTGTGCTTAGATGATCATGCTTAACATTAGTCAAATAGAATAATAATTGGTAGGAAAAAAATTTGATAGGTTATACTTATCTTAAATGGTTTGATAGTTTATGCTTTTTCAATTCTAGAATTACTATCTAGCTATTTATTTCTACTCTTGAATGATAATATTGCTTGAGCATATTTTTGATAGGTTATGCTTGCTTTGAACAACTTGATAATCTATGCTTAAGAAATCTAATTAATATGAGAATTAAAAGAGAGTAGTTCTTAAATCCAAACATAAGTTAACTAGTGAATTCAATTATAGATTTTTAGTTTATTCAGTTGATTTCTTCCATCTCTTTATGTGCTTCTTCTTTTGGTTTTATTCTCTTTTTAATTTTCTTATTTTCTCTCTTCTCTCTTCTCTTTCTTTCATTCTCTTTTTTTTTTTTTGTTTTTAGCTTTTTTATTTGCAATAATCACAACTAAGTAATCTCTTCACTCTCACTCTTTTCTTACACATTTTAAGGACCACTTTAGGACTTCTCTAACGCACTCTTTCCTCGTGGGATCGAGACTTGCATGCTACACACACTAGTTGTGCACTTGCAACGTTTCATTAAGAACACATCAGAGGGAGTTGATTAGAAAATTCCCCTTTAGCCTGGAAGGATGTGTGTACCTCTAAAAAAGGTAGGGGTCTTGGCATATATCATCATCCTGAAGGGTGGAATTACTCTTCTATTGCCAAACTTATTTGGGAGGTTCAATGCAAAAAAGACTCTTTATGGATAAATTGGGTTCATTAGACTTATTTAAAAATCTCATGGTATTAAGCATGTTCAATATTGATGTTTGGCAGTGAAAACAAGTGCTTAAAATCAGGGATATGCTACTTGCTAAATAGGGTACCACTGATGCATGCAAATTTAATCTCTCTCTTTGTTTGCTTAATAACAAGTTTAAGATATCTGCTGCTTATCATAGACTTCATGATTATGACCTATATGCTGCTTGCTCTCCTCTTGTTTAGGGATCCTTAATTGTATAGATGTCTTTGATACTTTTGAAGAATTTTGTATTCATTTGTTTTGTTGATTAAGTCATCGCAGGTATGCCTGAGGTTTATGTTCTGTATATATTTTTCACATGGTTAATGGGAAAAAAAAGAATTCTTAAAAAATAAAAATAAAAAACCAACTTTAGTAGGGTTTTTCCCATATTAGTCCCTTCATCTTTCATATATTGAAATTAGTAACTCAAATCATTGAAATTGATATTGGGACCTCTAATTCTTAAGTTATTATGAAATCAACCCCTCAAAAAATTCCCTGAATTAAATTTAATTATAAAATTCAAGGCATTTAACAGTTATTCACAATTTCATTCTGGTTAAAAACCTCTAGTTTATATCCATTTTCGCATACTAAGTATCCTCCCGGTGGACTCATTTAAAAATATGAAAGAAAAAACCAAATAAACATCTTTGAAGTTTATTATTGGACATGGATACAAAGATATCGACCCAAACCCGGCCCGTTACCGCTTCCGTTATCACTCTCTATACAAGTCGAAGCCTCCAGAGAGAGAATAAAGACGAGAAAAACTCCTAAAAATTCCAAGGAAAAAAACAAAGGAAAAAAAAGAAAAAGAAAAAAAAATGGCGAGCTCGCACTGCTGCGATAACCCACCGACTCTCGCCCCCGGCGCCGGCGAAGGTCAGGTGGTCGCTGATCTCGGCGGCCTGAAGGCTTACGTCGCAGGTTCACCCGATGCTGGCATCGCTGTTCTCCTTGTCTCTGACATTTACGGTAAATTTAATAGACAACGTTCTCTCTTTTTTTTTAACCTATTTTTTTGTGTCATTTTTTGAGTTTAATATGTGAGTCTTCGATGTTTATTCTTGTGTAGGGTTTGAAGCACCAAATTTGAGGTACGATCTCTGTTTTTTTTTTTCTTTTCATGTTATTAAATTGGAATGATTGAAATTAAAGATTTTTACCTGTCATAAGAAAGCTGAAATAGGTTTAGGAGTAGATTAGATAAACATGGGTTTCCAAATAACAATAACAATAACGGTAATAGTACGATAATGAAGATAATAACAACTGCTGCTGGTCATTCCTGGAACCAGCGATATCTGTTTTAGTATATAGGAATATATAGATGGATGGATGGATGGATGGATGGATGGAGAAATTTATGGTTAGTGCTCGTACTATGTGATGTAGAGGTAAATAGAGTCAATTTAGAAATATGGGTCGGAAATTTAAGGAGTGAAGAAACATGTTTGAAAAATAAGAAAGTAGCTTACAGTAGAATATTGGTGCAACTTCATCTGAAAACTTTAGGCGATAGTTTGTGAGCCAACATTAAATTGTGGGTATTTATTTTTCATTGATCTTAGATTCTTATTACATATCAGGTTATATATCTCATGTAAATATGGAGAGAATAGACTAAAGTAGTGAACGGGCACAGAACAAGCCTAACTGAGGCTTGAGCTCATGCCTCCGGTTATTTGTGGAAGGTTTGGGTTTTTCGGGGGTGAGTATCGGCTCAGATGCTTACCGAGCTTTATTTGTTTCGTAGTTGGGTGACAGAGATGTGGGAATCAACTCTATGAGATGAGTTTGGACATGAGCACAATTATATTCATATATAAAACCTAAAAATCGATGTTGCAATTCTGGATAATCTTTCTGACAACAAGCCCTTCTGTTTATATTAAATCCGTTTAGAAGAGTCTCATTCTTAATGAAACTACAAATTTACAGTTAGAGTGGAGATATAGCTAATGCAACTTTTTGGAGCTTCATCTAGTGGACGTATTCATCAATCCCACCCCTGGGAGGAATATAGTTTTATTAGTTTCTCTTGACCATTGAGTAACAGGCTTTAATCAGTTGTCCTGTTGCTATTTCACACTTCGATATCTTTCATATCAAGGGAAAAAAAAGATAAATACAAAGTTTATGCATCCCAGTGGCTCACCCTCATAACATAGGTACTTGAACATAATGATGTTAAATCTAGGATATGTTTAACCTAAGAGGTGAGATACTTTTAGTTATTCCATACAATGATGATGAGTCCAAGTTTATTTTGAATTTAAATTCATAAAAAATGTAAGCCAACATAATACCTTATCCTATTATTAGAATATACAGAAATGTGAAAGCATTGCATAATCATGAGCTTGCATTCAGTGTATTAGAAGCGGAAGGTGATGTCAAGGCGATGATGTCCTATGTTGGCTCAGGCGAGAGGCCCCAAAGAAGGCCATTGCCTCAGTGAACCAAGACGATAAAATTCAAAAAATTCATAAACAATACAAATAATATACTACTAAAGTATTAAACAGAATATCAATAAAACACAACATGACAATACTCTTTACAAGTAAATATTTAAATTCAAAATTTATGATACCTAATAAGACATAAACCATCTAAATAAAGTATTAAGTAACAAATACCGAATAGCAATACTAACTAGCAACTACGAACATAGATAATTAGATGACAAAGTTTGAACTTTCAAGGTTTAAATTGTGGCATGTCCTCAAAATTATATAAACAGGCAATGAGGTACATTACACCAAAAAAAAAAAAAAAAAGAAAAAAAGAAAAAAGGGGAGTGGGGGGAAATCAACCAAGAGATAAAAAAAGATTACTTTGTTAGACACATCTTGCACCATCAAATATAAAAACTTAAAATAGAGGTAGACACCTTTGGCTCCTTGCTAAACACGCCTTAGGCGAGTGCCTGAGGCGCCAAGGTGAGCTCTTAAGGCGCCAAAAGGCGTTCTTTTTAGGAACCTTCATCGACTGGGAATATGCAAGTCACTAAGGTACAATATCGCCTTGCCTAAGCACCGAGGTGCTAAGACGCATTGCTTTTAAAACATTATTGCCTATATTACATGCACTAAAATGATCTAATGTTTCCCATTTTTCCACTTTTATGACCCCACTTGTAATACGTATCACTTAAATGACTCAAAGTTTACAAAAGTTTCAACTAAATGACCTAAAGTGTAAAACATTAATGTTCTATTAGAATATCCTGGGAATATTCCCAAGTGAGGGGTTGTGTGATACTATGGGATCATTATCACCCTTGATATGTCATTAATTTACAATTAACTACCATTATGTTATATTCTTCTTCTTTCCCAAATTAAACCTAAAGCTAAACTCTTGCATTGTCTCTCCTCAATTCAATGCAAGGAAACATGAAGGAAACTCAAGATGTTCAAGCCCAACACAAAGCATGGGAAGAAGGGAGGGGGTAATGAGAAGGAGACAAAAATCTGAGAAATTTGAGAAATTTATCTTAGAGATGAAAAACCATAGTCCCAATTTCTAGGCAAACTGCACAGATTTCCCTTCCTCCAATTTGAATTGAGTCAATGTGCTATCTAAATTGAGATCTCCAGTTGCTAGAGCTCTTTAGGGCATTGTAATTTTAGAGAAGATGAGGAATTGCCTTGTTTTCTACTATAGTCTAAATTGCAAATAACCCCCTCATTTATTAATTCATAGCATTGGGGGAGGGGAGTATTTTCGTCTTTATGAGAAATATATAACGGCATTAGCATTTTTTAACGGAAAATACTATAGGCCATTTAAGTGCAATGTTTTACAAGTAGGGTCATTTAAGTACTCACTCTCATACACACATGCCAATCAAAAAACATTGTGATTGTTGTCTTGCCTTAAGTCCTGCTTCAAAAGAATAACCATTTCCCTGTTGTGTCATGTCCGTATATTGTGTCGTATTGGTGTTTTTAGGTTGAAGAGATGCCATTTCAAGAGCATTAAGCAACTATGCTGCTGATGTAGGTTATTTTCATTCATGTGATAATCTTTACTCTGGTCTGCTTTTGGTAGTTTTTTGCAATCTTTTTCTCTGCGTATATTAATTTCTATTTTATTTTCATGAAGGAAAATTGCTGATAAAGTTGCAGCAGCTGGGTTCTTTGCTGTAGTTCCAGATTTCTTATATGGGGATCCTTATGTACCTGATAATGCTGAGAGGCCTCTTCCAATCTGGATTCAGTCTCATAAAACAGTTATTTTCTTCTCGTGTCTTCCTGCATTCACAAAATGAATTAAAATCTTTCTTGTTCCTATTTTTGCTTCTTAACGTCCATCTATAATTAAAATATTTAATATGGCATTTTTCATTCATGCCACTGGGTTTAAAAAAATGTACCAAGTTTGACTTCACAATCCAGGATAGTATACATTGTATCTCCGATATGTTTAGGACGCGTTGCAAAATTTTAGGTTATGTTGATAGGAGTATTTAAAATATCCATCAAGTTGTGAGATACGCATCTAACAGAGGCTTATCTCTTTTAAGTATCCATGTGACATAACCTCTCTTTAGTGAAAGGGAAATGGAAAACTATAAGTGAAACAATGTGCACGGTACACCACATTCAGGCATAAAGTTAAAAAATTATGGTTAAACTATCCTGCTATTTTCTTTCTATATATATATA
>JBAKGM010000200.1:42570578-42584045 GCA_037177215.1 Asparagus racemosus | reverse complement strand
TATATCTTTTTCTTCAGCTTATGAGTGAACTTTTATATCTACCCATGTGTTCTGCTGTCTTTGTAGGATAAAGCTTACGAAGATGCAAAATCAGTGATTTCAGCTCTACAGAGTAAAGGGATAACTGCTATAGGGGCTGCTGGATATTGCTGGGGTGGTAAGCTGTAGTTTGAAGAATTTTGTATTCTTTCTTTTCTGGGAGAAATAGTCATAGCTCAAAATATTGTTGCTTCAATCAAATTTTCTATTATATATGTTGTATTAAACTTCTAGCATGATATATCTTTAAGCCCTTCTGTGTATTTGCATGTGTGTTTTTGAGCATATTCATTTTGTGGCTTAATGTTCTTGACCATAATCTCTTCCCTTGTGTAGATTAGTCTGTCATTGTAATCAAATCATCAAAATGAGGTTGATTATATTGCATTGAGATGAAAAGGTTGCATTGGTGGAGTAACCTCTTCCTGATACCATCATCATTATTCAAGTCATATTAATTTTGCTCAATCCTCCTCGGTTCATGTCAAGTTTGTCGCCAAGCATCTAGAGGAAAGAGAGGATGAGGATCATCCCTCCAAACTCTCTTTTCCTAAGAAAGATCTAGATGAAAAAAAGGAGAAATTAAGGAAATGGACTGCACTTTTTGCTTGTCTAGTAACTAATAAAGCTAAGAAACCAATATGAAAAAACATCCCTGTCTTGAATAAATACTAATATTGTTAGGTTTAAAATCATTTTGCCATGACTATTTTCTTATCCACAGCTCAATTTTTTACATATTTTTTCAGCAAAAGTGGTCGTAGAATTGGCAAAGACTCCTGATATCCAAGCGGGTGTGATGCTTCATCCTTCATTTGTAACTGTTGATGATATCAAAGGTGTGCTGTATATTTTATTTTTGACCCTATCGAAGATCCACACTGATGATTCTATCTTAATCTGATTGATTGCTTGAAAAAGATTATTATATCAAGATGTATTGGGTAGAATATTATCTGTTAGTTTATGGTGTATAACTAATGCTCTTTGTTGTATTCAGATGTTAAATGTCCTATGGCTGTTCTGGGAGCTGAACGTGACCATGCCTCTCCTCCTGAGCTGGTCAAACAGTTTGAAGAGATTTTAGCTGCAAAATCTGAGGTAAATCATGTTCCAACCATTTAAATTTTTGTCTGACTTGTTATACAATCATCAGAAGCTGTTTTCTCGATTTTCCTTTTAGTATGGTCTTGTTCATATAATGGAACTAGGGTTGCTGCATTATAACCTACAAAATTTTGATTTTATGTACTCCATGTATGACTTTTATATACCCTTCAAGTGATGAATGGAGAACACTTATATAACAAATTTTGTTGTTCTATCGACCTATTTCCATTTTCTTTAGTACTACCTTTCAGAATTTTGTTGTGTTCATCTCTAAGTTTGTACTGTGTCATGTCGACTAGACTTGTCACGGCACTAGGTCTCCCACTTATGATCATCTGAGTTGTTTCTCATCAAAATTGGGCAATTGGGAAAATAAAGATGGGAAAATGATTCCTAGAGAATATCAGAAATTATCAATTGGCTGTAAAATATGCATCAATGCTCTGAGTAGCTCCTACATGGCCGAAGGAACCATGGATCTGGTATTAACCTGTTCTGTTGGGATAACTCCTTGGCGGAACGATGCGATTGTCGGTAGAGATGTCTATATTCTCTAAACTTTTGTGGCTCTGATCTTAGGAGAAAAAGATTTTTGGTTGGTGCATATATATCAATTTTTTTTTCTTTTCTTTGTTTATTTTCCCTCAAGGTGTGGAAGATAGTTAAAGAAGCAACCGATTCATGCCAGATATTTTCCATTCACTAAAACTGGAAGTGTTCTGGGTGCTAATACGAGGTTAATTATGAGAAAGGGTGACTAGCTTCATTTTATCATGTCGTAAGTTGATCACGTAAATGATTTTTCACGCAGTATTGTTCATCTTTTTTTGCTGACAGGTTGATAGTTTTGTGAAGATATTTCCTAGAGTGGCCCATGGGTGGTCTGTCAGGTACAGAGAAGACGACGAGTTTGCTGCGAAGAGCGCCGAAGAAGCCCTTGAGAACATGCTGGGTTGGTTTGTCAAGTGCCTGAAATGAGACGAAAGTTCAACTGAGTAACGCACATGTGATGTATAGTCAGTCACCTCTCATGTCTTTAGAAATGTTTCAAGGTTCATGCAGAATATGTGTTTTATAGATGTGCACGTGTAAATGTACGTAGATTGCTATGCTTTGAAGGTAAATCCTAAAGACAAAGTAGTGGTTGTGTGCTACGTTGAGAATCGTAAATAAGCAAATGTCACACATGCATCCAACTGCAAATTTGATGGCAACTAATGATTTTCATTAATGATCATAGCTAGATGGAGGGTTTTTTGGTTAAGTATTTCTTAAGGAATTTCTTGAAGAATAAAATATAGATGAAGAGTTTCTTAAAACTTTCCCTATTTTTACAATAGAAACCTCGTATCATAAAAGGGAAGAAAAGAGGAAAAAAAAAAAAAAAAAAAGAAAAGAAAAGGCTACGGGGGAACAATTATGCGAGGGGGACTTTTTGGCTATGAAAATTATTGTTCACACTTTTAGGGGAATTTCTGATAATATCTGAAAGTTAAAGAGGTTTTAAATAACCCCTAAACCCAGGGGCGGATGCAAATGGTGCACCCCTGGAGACCTTACTTTTATAAATCATGTTGAGAGCTTTTTGAAAACTTATTATAATAGTGATTCTGGTAATCGAGTCAAAAGTTATGGGCCGTGCAAGTTTTAGTTTCCGTGCATATTTCTAGCATGCTGCTAATTGTTTTGACATTGTCTTGTTAAAATATTTATATCACAAGCTACATCTCCGAATTGAGTTCTGTTTATTTCTGCAAATAGATACTTGTAGTCCATCCCCCAAGAAAATTTTTCTGGATCCGCCACGGCCTTTTCTGATATTATGAAAGTTATGGGGGAGTCATCTGATAATCGTCCACAGTTAAAGTGGGCTTTCTGATATTTACCCAAAATAAAAGACGATAATACGAGGATGTTTCGACCTCGAGCCAGATCACAGCACCAAGCCCCAACCTAACCCGGTATAAATACTCAAAACTAGAAACCAGAAAGAAAAAAGCGAAAACCAACCGAATCAAATTCCTCCACTCTCCACGATGCTTCAGATCAGGCTGAGCAAAGGCGGCGGAGCTTCCTCCGGCGACGGCGTCGCAGCACCCGGCGTCAAATCCTCGTCGGCGGCGGAGACTGTGACCGTGGCGTGCCCCGATCACCTCGTCCTCGCCGATCTACCCGTCGCCAAGAGCCTCGGCGCCGTCACCGCCTCCGCCGTCCGCTCAGTCGGTCGTAGGAATCGCCGCCACCACGGAGAGCGCGTCCACTTCTGTGTGCGATGCGATTTTCCCATCGCAATCTACGGTCGTCTTGTAAGTAATTTCTTTAGCCCTAGATTTTTAGGGTTTTTCGTTGGGTATATATTTGTTAAAGAGGAAAGCTTTCGGTTATAATTTTGAATGTAGGAAGTAAAAAAAGGACGATTTTTTTGTGTCTCATTTATGCAGCGATACATTTAATTTGTAATTTCATTGAGTTTAGAACTTGGTGTGAGGAAGCAAGTTATCTTATACTTTGTACTCTGAGGAGTATTAAAAGCTGCGATTTTGATGATAGAGTTGTGAAAATTAGGATTAAGCTTTTAGGGTTTTTGTTGAGTATTTGTTGAGGAAGAGAAAGTTCCGACCCGTAAGTAAAATCTCTAACCCTAGCTTTTTTTTTGGGTTTTCTTGTTGGGTATTTGTTAAAGAGGAAAACCAAAAGTTCAGAGTTTTTGTTAAAGAATGACCATTGTTTGTGTTTTATTTGCATATCAGATCCATTTTTAGTGATATTTCATTGATTTTAGAACTGATGTAAGGAAACAAGTTATTCTATTCTTTGTAGTGTTTGTTGAAAATTGTGATTTTGATAGTAGAATTGTGAGAATTGGTATCCTATATCTTTGGGATTTTGTTGAGTATTTGTGGAGCAAAGCTTTTGGTTATAATTTGAATGCAGGAAGTAAAAAAAGGACAATTTTTTGTGTTTTATTTATGCATCATATACATTTAATTTGTAAGTTCATTGAGTTTAGAACTTGATGTGAGGAAGCAAGTTATCGTATACTTTATAGTGGTGGAGAATTATAATTTGCGATTTTGATGGTAGAATTGTGAGAATTAGGATCAAGCTTTTCGTATGTTTGTTGAGTGTTTGTTTAAGAAGAGAAGTTCAGACTCGTAAGTTAAATATCTAACCCTATATTTTTTTATGGGTTTTTTCGGTGGGATTTTGTTAAAGAAGAAAGCCCAAAAGTTGACTTTTTGTCAAAGTATGACCATTGTTTGTGCTTTATTTGCGTATCAGGTACATTTTAGTGATAATTTCATTGACTTTAGAACTGATGTAAGGAAACAAGTTATTCCATTCTTTATAGTGTTCAGATAATTGAAAGTTGTGATTTTGATAGTAGAATTGTGAGAATTGGTATCCTAAATCTTTAGAATTTTGTTGAGTATTTGTTAAAGAGGAAATCTTTTGGTTATAATTTTAATGCCGGAAATAAGAACTTGAGTATTTGTTAAAGAATGACCATTTTTAGTGATGGTATCATAGATTTTTAAGAATTTACTGCTAATGTGTACACTGCATTTTCTCATTGCCATCAATGACCGAATCATAAGAAAAACATTTAGCCCTAGCTTTTGACCTGTTCTTTATTGGTGTGCTGGGAACTCAAAGTTGTGGTTTTAAAAATGGAGTTGTGGGTTTTGGAGTCAAGTACTTGTTGAAGGAGAGAACTTTTGACTTTAATTTGAATGTAGGAAGTAACAACAACAACAAAGCCTTTATTCTAAATATTTGGGGTCGGCTATATGAATCCTATTCTTCTGTTCCATTCTGTTATGGGTCATCTTCTTCGTTAAGTTAGTCATAATCATATCCTTCCTAACTGCTTCTAACCAAGTCCTTTTAGGTCTACCTCTGGATCTCCCAGCCCCATTAACTATAATATTATCACTTTTCCTAACTGGTGCGTTAAGAGATCTTCGTTGTACATAACCAAACCATCTTAAGCTATTCTTTCTCATTTTGTCCTCAATAGGAGCAACCTCTAATTCACTATGGATGAACTCATTTTTTATCCTGTCTTTTAATGTATATACACAAGATCGTTGCATCATTTTCATTTCCGCTACACTTTTTTTGCACATGTTTTTTAATTGCCCGACACTCGGATCCATAAAACATAGTTGGTCTTATAACCGTCCTATAGAATTTTCCCTTTAGTTTCATTGATATTTTACGATCACATAAGACTCCCAGGCACTTCTCCATTTCAACCATCCCGATTTGATTCGACATACAACATCATCCTCTATCTCAGCATCATGCCTAAGGATTGATTTTAAATAGTAACAATGATTACTTTTAGATATTTCTTGACCATCAATATGCACTTTAAGCATTTTTTTCTTAGTTTTACTAAAACTACAATATATATATTCTGTTTTTGTTTTACTAATTCTAAAATTTTTAGATTCAAGAGCTTGTCTCCATCTTTCTACTTTAAAAATTATACCTCTTCTAGTTTCGTCAACTAGTACTATATCATCTGTAAATAACAAACACCTTGAGATTTCATGCTGAATGTGCCTAGTAAGTTGGTCCATAACTAATGCAAAAAGATAAGGGTTTAAGGCTGACCCTTAGTGGAAACATATGGTAATAGAAAATGATTTAGTCTCTCCTTCATTAGTTCGTACTCTAGTTATTACTCTATCGTACATATTTTTAATCACATTAATATATAAACTAGATACATATTTCTTTTTTAAAACCCACGCATTACCTCTCTAGGCACTCTGTCATAAGATTTTTTCTAGATCAATGAAAATCATATGTAGATCCTTTCTCTTCTCTCTATATCTCTCCATGAATCGCCTAAAAATATGTATAGGTTCCATAGTTGACCTTCGGGGCATAAAACCAAATTGATTTTCGGAGATACTTGTCTCCTTTCGTTGTCTTTGCCCAATTACCCTCTCTCAAAGATTTATAGCATGATTCATGAGTTTTATGCCACGATTATTTGAACAACTTTATATATCTCCTTTATTATTATATATCTGTATCAAAGTACTAATCCTCCACTCATTAGGCATTCTCTTTGTCTTGAGAATCTTATTAAATAAGCTTATATCTCCAAGATATCGTAAGCCTATATCTCCAAGACATCTCTCAACTTAATTAACCATTCTAAGCCTATATCTCCAAGACATCTCCAAACTTCAATAGGCATACCATCCGGTCCTACTGCTCTTTCACTTTTCATTTTCTTTAGAGTATCTTTAACTTTGCTAAGCCTAATTCTTCGACAATAACTATAGTTCCTATCATTCACTATATGGTCAAATTCTCTATTTTGCTCACCTGTTTGGTTATTATTAAACAATTGATGAAAGTAACTCCACCTCTCTTTTATTTCCCTATCAGTTATTAGAACTTTTTGATCTTCACTTTTAATACATCTAATATGACTCAAATCCCCACTCTTCCTTTTTCTAATCTTAGTTAGTTTATATATATCTTTCTCTCCCTCCTTAGATTCTGACTTCTTATAGAAATTTTTATAAGCCTTGTATTTATTCTCACTTACCGCTCTTTTTACTTCCTTTCTTACTAGCTTATATTTCTCTAAGTTTTTTCTACTCCTACACTTTTGCCACTCTTTATATAAAATTTTCTTCTCTCTAATAACATTTTGCACTCTCATTCTACCACAAACTCTCCTTATTGTCTAATCTACACTTTAGATTCTCCTAGTATATCTTAGCCACCTTCCTAATACAAAAAGCCATGCTATTCCACATAATATTAGTCTAATTATTTATATTCCATATATCTTCTTTCATTATCTAATCTTAAAATGCATTAAATTCTCTCCTTTTAAATTTCACCATTTAGTTCTTGGTCTCTCGTTCATGTTAGTTTTTCTACTCCACTTTTTAATAGATATGTCTAATACCATTAACCTATGTTGTGTAGTTAAACTCTCTCTCGATATAATTTTACAATCTTTGCATGTTAACCTATCCACCCTTCTAGTAAGAAAAACGTCTATTTGACTACTATTAAATTCACTTTTAAAGGTTATTAAGTGTTCATCCCTTTTTCTAAAAAGTGTATTTGTTATTATCAAATCATATGACGTTGCAAACTCTAAAATCGATTCTCCCATATCGTTCTTATCTCCATACCCGAAACCTCCATGTATCATCTCATATCCATTATAATGCTTACCAACATGCCCATTAAGATCCCCTCCTTTAAGCAATTTCTCTTCTAATGGAATTTCTTATACCAATTCATCTAAGCTATCTCAAAATTCCCTTTTAGTTCTCTCGAGCAAGCCTACTTGTGGTGCGTAAGCACTAATAATATTAATAACCTCTACACCTAATACAACTTTTATTAGTGTTATTCTATCTCTAACTCTTTTTACATCTACAACACTTTCTTTTATTATGTTATCTACAAGAACTCCCACTCCATTCCTGTTCTTCTCTTTTCCCATGTACGAAAGTTTATATCCGGTCTTTTCAATTTCTCTATATTTTTCACCTATCCATTTAGTTTCTTGTAAATAAATTATACTTATTTTTCTTCTAAGCATGATATCTACTAGTTCCATCGTCTTTCCGGTAAGCGTACCTATATTCTAAGTAGTTAAGGTAATTCTATTCTCCTGTAAAAGTCTCCAACTATTTTCCCTTTTATACTGTTCTAGTCTACGCCTAATACTATTTGGCAACCTATTAGAGGATTGTAGATTCTTAGAACACCCTTGCTTACTTGTCATTACATCGGGGTGACATCGATGTAACGTGTCGCTTCCGGAGGACGCCCTAGCAAACACCCTTGCTTACTTATCATTGCGTTGGGGTGGCATCGATGCAACACGTTGCGGTGGGGACGGCCCAACGAGTATTTTATAGGATTCATTTTGAATATAGGAAGTAAGAAGTAAAGAATTTGTCTAAGAAGTATTGTCTGCGCTTTATTATGCATCAAATGCATTTTTATTGATAATATCATTGACTTCAGGATTTACACGAGAAAGCAAGTTAATCCTATTCTTTATAGTGTGCTGAGAATTAAAAAAGTTGCGATTTTGGTAATAGAATTGTAAGAATTGGAATAAAGTTTTTAGGGTTTGGGCTAAGTGTCTCTTGAAGCAGAAAATTTTCTTCTCTATGTTGAATGTAGAAGTAAGAAGTTCTCTGAGAAGAACCATCATCTGTCCTTTATGTATGCAGAACGTGCATTTTTATTGATAATATCATATATCTCAGAATTTACTCAGGGAAGCAAGTTATCCTATTATTTATAGTGTGTTGAGAATTAAAAAGTTGCTATTTTGGTAACAGCATAGTGAGAGGGGGATCAAGTCGTTAGGGTTTTTGTTGAGTGTCCGTTGAAGAAGAGATATTTCTACTCCAATTTGAATGTAGGAAGTAAGAAGTACACTATTTGGCTAAGAAGAGCTGGTGCATGTTTTTTTATTTATGTGTCAGATACATTTTTACTAATAATTTCATTGTTTTTAGAACTAATGTGAGGAAGCAAGTTATCCTATTCATTATAGAGTGCTGAATACTAAAAGTTGCAATTTTGATAACAGAATTGTGAGAATTGGAATCAAGCTTTTAGGGTTTTCATTGAGTGTTTGTCGAAGAAGAAAACTCCGCGCTCTAATTTGAATGTAGGAAGTAAGAAGTAGAGTATTTGTCCAAGAAGAGCTATTGTATGGCCTTTATTCATGTGTCAGATACATTTTCACTGGCAATTTCACTGATTTTAGAACTGATGTGGGGAGGCAATTGAATTGTGAACATTTGAATCAAGTTTTATTGCACTGATTTTAGAACTGATGTGAGGAGGCAATTGAATTGTGAACATTTGAATCAAGTTTCATACTTTTCATTAGACTTGTTGATTCTCGCTTTATTTAGGCCTAGGGAGATTTAGTGTTTCCCTTTGATTAAATGTATGTTAAGGTTTATATTAACCTTTATATAGCGTGTGTGTCTATGTCCCGCACATGAAAATCTCTAGTAGAATAGAAATTATGATACCATGACAATGGTATTATGTGAGTTTACTTTGGTTTTTTGGGCAGGGTTTATTGTGCTTAGTTGAAAAGTGGATCTCATATTTTATACATTTGCACAAGAAGCTCATATAATCAATAGCTGGGAGATTGCTTCGGATGCCAACAGATTTATGTAGTCCAATGGTCAGGAGGTTGATGGAGGTGTTGGTTTTATCAAGAACGCAATCATAAGTCTAGTTAGCCTTAGGCCCTTAGTTAATGTTAAATTTACTTTAGCCTCTAACTTGAGTTTCAAATAATTTCAAATTTAGTTAGTTTTGTCAACATTCTTGGTTTTTGTTTTGCATTGGTTTTATTATAATCTACAGATTTTATGGAGTAACTTAGGGTTAATTTCAAACACGAAAGTTTAGATAATATTTATTTTAGATTTTATAGGACATCAGATCTAGTTGTGACATTAGAAATATATAAACATAAGTCAATGATGAAATGATAAATACATCATTTATGTATTCCACAAATCAAAGAAATTTGGAGTTGAAGCCTGTGGATGTTGGTTTCTTCTAAACCAGTGAGTGCTTAGTTGTGTTTGGTCTGCTTTTGGTACTAAATTACTTACATTATATCCCAGTCTTTAGGTGTGTTAATATCTAATGATACTCCGCAAGCACTGCCCTTTTGTTATCTATACATGTTAACTTGATTTTATTAGGTTTCTCTTGCATGTTAGCCTTAATGTTTAAAATGTGTGTGCTTTTAGGTGGAAAGTCTTAGATAAAATGTCTTCCCTTTCTGCATGTACTATCTGCTAAATTTTTTGACTGTAAAAACTCTCATTTGACATGTACCTTCAATTTTTCGTGAATCTTCTCAAGTTCTTTCTATGGTTTAACTGAGAGAAAGTAATTTCAGTATTGTGGCCTTTCTCTACTCTATTGGGTGTTTAGTGGCTGTCTTTCTAGATACATTTCAGATATTAAAAGTTGAATTAGTTATGAAGTACATATAGTTTGTTTTCTATCTGTTGAGCATTAATTTTTATTCTTTTATAATTTCTTATTATTCTTTTCAGATGCCTTGCGAACACGCTTTCTGTCTGGCATGTGCAAGGACTGATTCTAGTTGCCATATGTAAGCATTCTCCATCATATTTTGAACTGTTGGAATGAAAAGTTTGTTTGCAACCTTAACTGATAGATGCTCTGCTTATCTTATTAGACTGTTAGATTGTGGAAGAACTTGTGTTATTGTCACTAGTAAATCTTTAATCAAGGTTAGCCTGATATGACAAATTATGATTTCATTATCCACTTTAAATACTTGATCAAATAGGCTAAATGGTTACTAATAGTCAATTTAATTTTGTACTTTGACATGTTTCAAAATTTCATATTCTGCTTCTGATCCTGAGCTTGATAATGATTGTTTAGTCATGACGTGTGAGAGTTAATATTTTATCCCAAATAGTAGCTCATGTGTGATGATTGAGATAGTGGCAAGACATGGTTTCCTCTTTTCTGTTGGAATTTTACGTTGCACAAATTGTGAAAATTAGAGACATCTTTAATTGTATTGTATATAACCCCAATGTGCCTTGTGATGCTAAAGAGAGAGTATAGAACGTTAGGAATTTTCTTTTCAGCATAAAAATTTATTGTGAGTTGTGACTGAATAACCAAAGACATAGTTGTCGTCACCAAGTTCCAAGTGTCTAGTATGAGCATTTTATTTATTTTTTGAATTTTACACTTGGCATAGTACTTCGTATGCTGTTACTCTTTGTATGCTACACATCAAACTGGAAAAAGTTACCCCTCAACATTTTGAAGATTACATATGGTTGTGCCGAGTGGTGCCGAGTTGTGATAATAGTATATTATTATGGAGTATAGCGGTGCAAGTTCCTTTTACTCATAGATCAGTTAGTGCGACTGACAGTTTTGCAGCGGTATGGCCAGACAATTGCCATAACAAAGTAGTTTTTGCACCCTGCATACACTTCTTGTAGCCTCTGACCATGATCAGTGGTAGTCCCTTTTATCAGAACATATCTTTTGACTTTGAGAGGACTTTGGTGGATAGTTAAATGTAAATTCTATGTTGCATGGACACTTCTATCATGAAGCCGTACCCATACCCTACACTTCCTCTACCCGTACGGGACACCAACACTCCTTGAATACATGCATGCATTTATTCAGATGTATACTCAATTATACAATACATGTTTTACTTTAAAACACTTGTTGTATACTTCTTGAATGCATATCGTACATTTCACATTCACTTTTTGAAACTTGTCCGCATACTTATTTCAAATCTATAATTTAAGAGGGGTATTTGTGTATCAAGTTAAAAAACAAGCTGTTTTGCTATTTATAACATACATACTTAAAAAAACATAAAAATGTTATAGAGAATTTTATTCTCATAACATGTGAATAAAAAAACAACATGATCTTATGTAAAATATTAATTGCAACACACACCACACACACACATAAGAATAACTTGTCATATGAGGGGATTTTCTCAGATGACGTGTTCCAATTTCAATCAAGTGATAAAGCGAAAGGAGAATCCTCATTGCAACGCTTGGTTGAGATTATGCCACATCATTTTATTTATATATGAGGGAATCCCCTCATATGACATGATATCCATTAACCTTTCCCCATCATATATATGAGTTGAGCTAGGCTACTATCAATAGTATCTTCCGCGCCATCATATATATGACAATCAACATTTCAGAATTTTCATTAAGTTGCTTAATCTTCCGCCCATTGATTCATGATTTGAAACACAACGTAAGCATTCAATTTGTTTTTAGTTAGTCTATGCGTGTTATAATACATCCCATAGTATGGATTTCAATTGGAGATTCAAATTGCATTAATGAATTGATAGTATCCACATCTTGGATACTATTGATAGTAGCCTAACTTTCTATATATATATAGTCATGTCCCCGTACTCTACCTTTAACAAATTGGTTGTCTCCCATAACTGTACGCACACCCGTATACATGCAATATAAGATGTAATCAATAATAGCTGATAATGACGAATAGCTATTGGCTAGAAAATTTGGATCTGTTTCGATCTTGAATTTGGCTTTAGCTATTAGCAACCAACAACAAAATGTGAGCATTTAGATAGTTGGATTAGTGTGAGTGGTTGGTTGTCTTATTCCTTTTTTCGGGACATCAGAAATAGGTCATTTCATACGTGTCCCAGATGTGTTCCTCATGTTCTTGAAGTTGAATATGCTCAGCATGAGTATGAATTGAAGTTGGATGGGTGATGCAGGACAATCGTGGATCGTCAATCAAAAGATTTTAGAATTTACTATAATCTTTTTTTGCTTTAGTAATATTTGATACCGGTACTCCACTGCACGCGATGTGTGCCTGACACAATACATATTTGTGCGAAATTAAAAAAAAATGCTATTAACACCTACGCTAATGCCTAATATAAATAGGTATATAAAATATTATTGTGGTGTCTTTTTTGCATAAAAAACATCAGGTATCAAAGTTAAATGTTGAGTTGGGGTAGGAAAGTTAAAAATGAGTTTAACTTGGAGGTATTTAAGTGCAAATAACCTATATAAAAGTAACTAACAATTTTCTGTTTTGGGGTTTGATAGAAATAAAGGGTAGCCCAGTGCACAAGGCTCCTACCCTATGTTACCCGGGTACTTCTAATATGAAGCTGTACCCGTACCCGACACATACCTGTACCCAAACTCCTTGGACACTCCTTGCATATATGCATACATTTATTCAGGCATGTACTCAATTGTACAATACATGTTTTAATTTAAAACACTTGTCATCCAATTTTTGGACATATATCTTACACTTCACATCTACTTTTTGAAACTTTTTAGACAAAGTACAAGTTCCGAATTATGATTTTGAAAGGTTGTATGGATTTCCAGTTAAAGAACTAGAGATTTTCCAATGTATAAACCACATAATTGAAGAAACGTAAAAATGTCATAGGAATTTTGACTCTCATCCTTATTCTCATATAAATTATTAATTTCAATGTATAATATATGCTAAGTTGCATGGAAACGGGTACGGGTACTGGTACGGGTGCGGGTACGGGTACGGGACACAGCAAAACTGTAAAATGTAGGGTAGGGGGACACGGCTATATATATATATTGAATTAATAATGTACATGAGATCATTTTTTCCGCTTCATGTGTCATTGGAATTAAAATTCCGATCACAATTTTAAGTTTCTTTTATCATATTGATTATTAT
>JBAKGM010000200.1:42517783-42570478 GCA_037177215.1 Asparagus racemosus | reverse complement strand
TTTGTTCAAAAAGGAAAAAAGTTGTAATTTTTATTTTTTGATATTTTCATTGTAAAAGCCTTATAAAAAGGCGTGCTGTTATTTGAATTTTGTTGTAAAAGATAAATTTGTAACAGGTTCGCTTGCAGATCAATGAAAATGTCCGCAACTATTTCCCCCGTGAACAATGTTATCTTAATTCTAACATCCGATAACTTTGCTCTGACACATTTATCATTAGGGAACTCATTTTGTTTATTTGATGATTTAGTTGGGATCACTTTTGCTACCGAAACAAATTCAAGTTAATTTCTAAGTATTTGAGGAGGGTGGTGCCACATTATGTGCTAATTCGTATAGGAGACGATAGAGGAGATGTGAATAAACTCACAAGCTAGAGTTTGCTTTTGAAATAAGTGGTTTCATTTTTATGTCACTTAATTTGAGAGCTCAATGTAGTAATAGTTTTTTTGGAAGAAAAAATAGGGTGGGATGTCTTGTTCATTTCATATATAATAAACTGTCTATAGGAAACCAACCAAAATTGGGGAGAGAAGAAGAAATCGAAGCGATAAGAAACACGAGATTAGGGAGAGGATCTTGTCATCACCTAATGCATAGTAATTATCATTTGATACTTCGGCTACACCCCAAAACTAGCTAACTAACAAATTGTTTTGTGCTGGACATCCAGCATACCAAATACCAAAAGAACATACTAAAAACCCACATACTGTCTTTATATAAACAGAAAAAATTGGAACTAAGGAGTCTTTGTTGTTGAACTAAGCAGTGGCTAAGGGTCGATAGGAAAATTGTCCCCAACTGCATCTTCCTCAACATCCTTCACCAGATTCCTCATACCAAGTTTGTAAGTTGTCTTGTTCACCTGCTCTGCCTTTCTATTGTTAGAAAACCTATCCAGAATAACACAAAACGTGTTACATTAAATGCAAGTTTTTGAGGAGGGATCTTAACATCATTGAAAATAGAATTGTTCCGACTGCTCCAAATGCACCAATAGTTAGTTGGTAGGAGCACACGTCATAAATATTGAAGTCTGCTATTCTAAAGGAAGCTGTCGTTGGAAGCAATAAGAGATTTAAAGTCATGTGGCCATATCACTGATGGGGGAGAAATTGAGACCATGCAGCGTTAGTATAGAGGCAGTCAATGAGCAAGTGACTATCAGTTTCCAACTCTAAGTTGTAGAAGGGACAATTAATGTCCCCTGTCAGCCTTTTTCTGACATGTTCTCTTTGGTTTGAAGTCTTCTTTTAAGTAAAATCCAATAAAAGATTTTAACCTTGGTAGGGATGAAAGACTTCCATATGAAGTTATAAGAGTTAGAGAGAGTGCCTCCATAGTTAATTACGTAGTAGAGTGAATTAACTGTAAAAATACCAGAAGAGAGCAAGGGCCACCATGGGAAATCTTGAGAGGAGATGTCTGGATAGCTGGTAGATTCAAGATGCAAATACAAGGCAATAATCTCACTTCTCTCCTCAGGAGAAGTACCTCTTCTAAGCAAAGGGTGCCACTTCCATGATTTGTTAAAGAATAAACCCTGAGACTAAATAGTAGAGTTTGCTGAGGAGGCCAGTTGATTAGCTCTAGGGAAGAGGGTTCTTAGGGAGTTGTGTCCTATCCACTTATCCTCCCAGAGACGGATAGTCACACCATCACCTAGTTTCCATTGAACAAAACTGAAAAAAGATTAGTGAATAGAGAATTGATCATGGAGCAATTTAGGAACTAAACCCTTAGGAGGTGTGCAGATAGGTTTGGAGAGATGTTTAGAGTACAAGGAGTAGAAAACTTTGCTTATGAACGAGTTGCGATCAAGAATTTTCCAGATCCATTTAGATAGGAGGGCCTGCTTGAAGATTTTGGGAGGTTGATGACTCCAAGACCCCCCTCTTATTTGGATTTACAGACTTGATCCCATCTAACTAAGCATTTGGGATTGGAGGTTTGCTGATTCCCACCCTATAAAAAGTTCCTCCTAAATTAATCAATTGTCTTGGTGAGCCAGATTGGTAATTTGAAAAAAGACATATAATAAAGAGGAAGAGAAGAAAGAACTGAATTGAGGAGAGTGAGTCTATCGCCAATGGAGAGCATTTTGTTTTTCCATGAGGAGAGCTTTTTGGTAAAGGAATCTAGCAAAGATTGCCAATCACGCCTAGATAGTGAGCCTCTCTTAAGGAGCAGACCTAGGTAGGAGAAAGGAAGAGTACCAGGTGTGCAATTGAGAATTTTAGAGAGATGATTTCCTTTGTGGGGGATTTTAGCTAGGTAGAAGAGGTTTGTTTTGGCATAATTGATGCTAAGACCAGAAATATTTTCAAAGATATAGAAGATAGTTTTGAGGACAATCAAGTCATGGTTATTAGCCTTATTGAATATAAGAGTGTCATCAGCAAATTGAATGGATCTAATTAAGTTAAGCTCACCTTTGAGTTTGAGCTCAGCAAGATCTCCCAAAGACACACTGTACAACAGAATTTTATTAAGCACATCTGCCACTAAAAGAAACAACATGGGGGATAGGGGATCACCCTGTTTCAAGTCACAGTAGTAATGAAAGAATTTGGCGGGGGAACCATTAACAAGGACTGAAGATTTGAAGGAGGAGAGGACATGTTCTCTCCAGTGGTATCTTTTATTGCCAAATCCCCTAGCCTTTAGAAGGGTGAGGAGAAAATCCCAGTTAACACAATCGAATGCTTTCATGAAGTCTATCTTAATAGCACACATTTCTTTTCTACTAGAGGAACTGTGATGAATCATTTCATGAGCAAGAAGGATGGAATCAATAGAAGACTTTCCACCTTGGAAGGCAGCTTAGGTTTTGTCAATAAGAGAGGATAGAAGAGGACCTAGTCTATTTGCTAGGACTTTGGTGAAAATCTTGAAGGTACTGTTGAGCAGGCTGATGGGTTTGAAATCCTTAGTGTTGTTTGCCCCTTTGGACTTAGGGATAAGGTAGATGAAAGAGTAGTTAATCTTATGGAGGGATTGAGTATCAAAGAGCAGAGATTGGATGAAGGAGAAGATGTCATTCTTGATCAAAGGCCAAAATTCTTGAAAGAAGAGAATTGGGAGACCATTAGGCCCAGGGGATTTGTCCTGGTGCAGGTCAAAAATAGCTTTTTTTTTAATTTCTTCTTGAGAGAAGGAGGATTCTAAGATAGAAAGGTCAACGAGGTTATGAGGGTATAGAAGAGACCAGTCTACCTCAAACATATGTACATCTCTGGTAAGGAAGAGGTTAGAGGAATAGTCTAGGAATGCTTGTTGAATGTCATGATTGGTGGAGAGAAGGTTACCATTAATCCGGAGATTGGGAATGAAATTCCTCCTCCTGTGGTAAGAGGCAGATTTGTGAAAAAAGGTGGTGTTTGAGTCACCCACCCTGAGCCAATGAACTCTAGATCTTTGTTTCTAATAAATTTCTTCATTTTTGGCTATATAAAAGAGATATTTTTTAAGATTGATTCTTAGCTGTATCTCATCTTCATTGAGAGGTCTACGTTCCTCTACTGATTGAAGGGAGTCAAGACTGGCAAGCAGTTCGATTTTGTTTTGTTTTAAGGACACAAAAGTGTGTTTTTTCCACCATTTTAACCGTCTCTTGATGAGCTTAGTCTTGGTGGGAAGAATAACCGATTCCTCACCTCTGATAGAGAATGAGTTCCTACATGATTGAACAAAAGGTCTGAAGAATGGACTGGAGACCCAAGTTTTTTCAAACTTGAAGACTGGGTGGGGTGAACCTCTCGAGTCCAGGACAATTGGATAATGATCAGAGCATGTGGAAAGGTATGTATATTGAATGAGGTTCGCAAAGTGAGATTTAAAGTCATGAGACATAAGGAATCTATCGAGTCTGGCTAGGGCTAGATTGGTTCTCATCTAAGTTGTATGGAAACGGGTACGGGTACTGGTACGGGTACGGGTACGGGTACGGGTACGGGACACGGCAAAACTGTAAAATGTAGGGTACGGGGACACGGCTATATATATATATATATTGAATTAATAATGTACATGAGATCATTTTTTTCCACTTCGCGTGTCATTGGAATTAAAATTCCGATCACAATTTTAAGTTTCTTTTATCATATAGATTATTATAAATTGGAAACTACTCATTTTTTTATTAGACATCCAAAAGACCCTTTAACTATATGGTTTTGAACTTGCGTATGGACTGAAACAAACCCGACCCATATCTAACTAGTTTCAAGAAACGGATGTGAAGTGTAAGCTATACGTCTAAGAAGTATTTGACAGGTGTTTGAAATTAACACATATATCGTATAATTGAGTACATATTGTAATAAATGCATGCATATATTCAAGAAGTGTCCATGAAGTTTGGGTACGGGAAAGTGTCGGGTACGTGTCCGGTACGGGTACGGCTTCATTATAGAAGTACCCGGGTAACATAGAATATATGTGATATTAATATGTATATAGTCTTGTCCCCGTACCCTACCTTTTTACAAATTTGCCGTGTCTAGTACCCGTACTCATACTTGTACCCATGCAACATAGCTCCCACCATTATGGGCTCTGGGGAGGGTCAAATGTACGCAGCCTTACCCCGGCATATGAAGAGGTTGTTTTCACTATTTGAACTCGTGACCTCAAGATCACAAGGCAACAACCTTACCATTGCGCCAATGCTCACCCTATGGGGTTTGATAGAAATGAAAATAAAGCCGGTGATGTGTACACTTCGTTTAAAGGTATTTGTATAGATGAGGACTGAAAGAACAAACAATGTGCATAATGCCACAGTGAAAATACAGAGGATTTCTACTTCAAATCACTTAAGATATAGTGATGAGTATGATTCACTTGAAGTATTAATTTTGACAATAAAACATTGGGTTCTTCTCTAAATTATTTTCTTTGAAGTTGCTCTAACGATGCCAAAAATTAGCAACAAACATACATTGGAAATAATACTCCTGAAGAACCCAAAAACTTTGGATGATCTGAATCTAAATGGTTAGCTGTGGAAAAATAGTAAGAAATTATACCTCTACAAATTGAACTGTTACGAAGTGATTTAAACAATTGCTGTCGCGAGAGAACTCAACGTGGTCTTCACACAGCTATGTTGCATGCCTTGTAGTACACCATCCACCTGCAAATATTCAATTTGTTCTCTATCAAGTTCAAATTTTAAACAAAGGGAGACTTTTAGACTGAATCTTGTGCACTGTTGTCTTTAAATCCTGACTTGTTGAGGATTGACAAGAGGAGGAAGTTGTGAAGGTGATAACCCATGATGAGATGGAGAAAAAAGGGCCAGTTTAGTGTTTGAGAATTTGTGCGTGGGAGATGATGTTTGTAAAGGCTCTTATTTGAAGCAGTTAAGATAGGGATGTGGGTGAGTGATTTGAACTTATGGTCGAGATTTTTCTAAAGCCTATTCTCCTAAAACCCCACTTATCTTAAATTTCCTAGCGTTAAATCTTTGCCATCCATTTAAACTTTTCATCAAATCTCAATCCTCCATTTCCCATCTCCAAATACAAGCCCAAATGTTTTTTTGTGGTGGTTAATGTTCGTACGCGAACAGTACCATTGTGCCCTTTTACTGTTCACAGTTGTGCCCTCTTTACTGTTCACGAAAATGGCTACGCTACTCACCGACCAGACTTCCCCATCATTTTTTGATGATGCCAACACCTCGCTGATGCACCCGAGCCCTCCACTGCTTTCCAATGATGTTCCCTTCTGACTAAAACCCCTATAACGACAAGGAGAATGTTGATTGGAAGTTATTAAAAAATTTGGATTGGAAGTTATATTAACATTTTATCCTTTTCATCTCGGGAAATCTGGCCTCCAATTTCGGCAAGGAGAATGTTGATCTTGTTGCAGTCCTGTGGACCCACAGTTTTGCTTACTCTGATCCAATGCAAATGTTTTGGAAACATTGGATGTCCTTACTGGAGTTTAAATAGCTTATTACTTTCTTTCTGTTGTTATTGAGATTGGGGAGTGTGTCATCACTTTATAATTATACTGTTAAAGTTTTTATTTCCGAAGAAAATTCAACTAATGAGGAGAGTTCTGGTCTCTAACGCCAGGGGCAAATCCACCTTGGAGGAAGTGGTGTCAGGTTTTATTACTTTCCTCCAAGGTGGTGGCGAGGAACCAAGGTGAATTGAATGATTGATTGACATAATGAAGTAAGTTCTTGGATTTCAGAAGGAAATTAAAATTTCTTGCTTTCTCTTAAGGTCAGTTATGTTACATAATGTGAAACAACGAGTTACATGAAAAGTTTTTTTTCAACAAAAATTTCTTGTTTTCCCTCAGAGAGTTATTGGTCCTTTAGGTGTACAGATCCCAATATCATTTTTTTGTTCTCTGGCAGAGTACACAACCTAGTGAGTTTCTACCTCTTGTCCTGGTGACAGAATATCAAGTTTACACTCTATTTTAATACAAGAAGGTTCATGCGAAAATTGTCCCCTATAGGAGGAATGTAAAATTTTCTTCTGAGTTCTCCTGTCTTTAATTTTGTTCTTAAAATCACATGCTATAAAAGGAAGTCATTATTATGAAATTCTTAAAATCGCATGCTATGAGGGAAATTTTCTTCTATGAGTTCTCCTGTCTTTATTTTCAAAATTTTAAAATCACATGCTATAAAGGAAGCCTTTATTTTCAAATTCTTAAAATTGCACGCTAGAAGGGGAATTTTTCTTCTATGTGTTCTCCTGTCTTTATTTTCAAATTCTTAAAATTGCATGCCATAAGGGGAATTTTTCTTCTATGTGTTCTCCTGTCTTCATTTTCAAGTTCTTCAATCACCGCTATAAGGGACCCAAACACTAGCAGTTGTCTGAGAGATCTGGAAATCTTGAGAACAACTTGACCGGAACTGCATTCTACCCCTTCAGAAATAAATTATAAATAGCTAGACGCATAGTCTGTATATTTCTTAGTTCATAATATGAGGGAACGCGAGGATCTCCTCTTTCTGTGAAAAATTCATCTTTGACCTCTTCATCTTTAGAACTTTAACAAGTTTAATGAAATCCGTTTCAGTATTACTTTCTGTTTCTGTTGGTTTGCAGAAATTTATAAAAAGATACCCAGTCATACTGATTCGTTTCAACTTGTTTTTAGCACTCTTGCTGCCCTTGTTCGACACCATTTTATACACTTAAGTATCACATGTCTACTAAGTATCATGTCTTCTCCCAAGTCATTTCTTTTGTACTGTAATCTTCATTTTTTTCCTGGTCATCTTTTTCTAATCTTTCTGGTTTGGATTTCTAATCTTTTGGTCATACTATTTTAAAATTCTTTTATCTGACTACTATCCTGAATATGATCGGTAAAGCTTGTAATTTCCATCAGATTATTCGACTCAGGAGAATTTAGTCTTTAGTTTGTAATTTATACAGGATTTGCTTTGTTAGGCTTTTTTTTTAACACTTGGACACCATCCCTCCTGTGGTAGTGACCTAATTGATATGCAACCAAGTTAATGTAAAGAAATAATTTAGTACATAATGAGAATTTAGTTAAACAAAATAAGGTTGTGGCATTGTGTTTTGATACGCAAATATCCTTCTATCTTATTTTGAGTAGTTTAATGTATACTTAAGAACCTACCATGGAAGAGAGATATCGTAAAAGATAGTGAATCCAAAACTAAAAGTTATGCTGCAAGCTTGTTATATCATGATATTGGTCTCAATGTTCTGTTTCTTCTTCAAAACTTTTTTTTTGTTATTTATTCTTCTGTTCCATTTTGTTCAGCTGTGACGAGCGCATTCAGAAAATTCAGACAATTAAACTTATGGAGGGGATCTACATATGTGGTGCTCCACACTGTCTGAAATCTTTTCTCAAGAGATCTGACCTTGAGGCACATATCACTGAAGCTCACGCTGATCTTATTCGCCCAAACATAGAGAAGGAGGAAGCCAATGATAACAATGCCCTCAACAACCCCAAACCCTCATCAACTGACGCTCAGAAACAATCACAGCAACCAGAGGTTTCCACTGCCCGAGCTCCTCTCAAGCCATCAGCCTTCTCACCGAGCTCAAACTCCCAAGACCAAGATCGAGAAGAAAGGACCCGTCGCCATCAGTCAAGAGATCCATCGCCGAGGCCTCACCTACAAGCAAAACCGCTACAATTCCAAAATCAGCAACAGCCACAGACAAGTGATTTTCCTGCAGAAAACCAACCTCAAAATTGGTTTCCTCAACCCCCTACTCTCCCCCCTTTTCAGCAAAACCCTGATCAGTTTCCTATGAACTACCCTTTGCCTTATCCTGTTCAATTTCCAACCGATGGATCTCAGCCTCTCTACAATGTACCTCAAGATTCAAATCAGGGTTCTGTACTAGGCGTTCAACCGTCTCCCTCAGCAATAGGAGGTTTTCCAAACAATTTATCTCAACAATGGGCGATGGGGTTTATGAGCGTTCCTTTGCAACCTCTGCATATGAATAACCCTCAGTTTTTGCAAGAAGGGATGACTATAAATCCTCAGATTCAAGGTAAAGAGTCAGATCAGCAGCCACCACCGCCTTTGCCTCTTACACCACCACCAGCCTTAGCTCAGCAGCAACAACAGCAGATTAATAGGAACAGAGATTTTCCTCCAGGATTTGGTTGAGAGAATGATTAGGTTTTATTATTGGTCTTGAATATTATTTATGTTTTGATAGTGGTTGGATTGTATTTATGTTTTTAGCTCAGTTGAGCGTGCCTATGGTTCTTTTCAATATTTTTTGCTGTGAACCGTTAAGAGTTGATCTTACGGTTCGCCTGGCTTCCAAGTTTCTCTCGATGTGGTTCCATTTTGTCTAAATTCAATATATTTGATACAATTACGAAGGGAAAGGACTGCTTTTAGATTGTGAGGGAAACTAAGTTGAGTCACGATGAATATATCTGCTCTGTCTAACTTAGCAAAACATGAATGACTGCGTGCATATGTCCAACTTATCAAAACATGATCAACCTCAATCCGGGAAAACTGGGTTCGTTAAAACCTTGAAAAGTTGAAGTATTGTAAAGTTCAAGTATTAAACCTTGAAAAGTTCAAGTGTTGTAAACTTAGCAGTTTTGGGGCGGCAAACGGGTTGGGTTAGGGGGGTTGGGCTAGGTCAATTATGATCTGACCTGTTTAATAATTGAGTCGAAATGTTTATTAAATGGGTCTCTCATAGCTGACCCGTGTGGCCCTGTTTAATCATTAAGGATCCGATGAGAGAGACATAGGAATGGGGTGGTTTATACCCATAGATAAAAGCGAGAAAATTCTCAAGCGAGCCCTTCAACCACCCATGAATGGCATAGATCACATCTTTCTATGTGGGTGTTACTAATAGAATTTGCACTCCTATTTAATAATCTTCTCTCTCTCTCGCTCTCTCTCTCTCTCTCTCTCTCTCTCTCTCATTTTTTTTTGAATTCGCACTTTTAATTCAAAATTGACGGTTTTCATGGGCTGATTTTTATTATTAGGCAAAACTTGCAAAAATAAGTTCTACAATTAAGATGGCCTTCTTCTCAGATAGTCAAGCCTCAATTGAATACGACATTAATTGATGTATTAATTTATTCATGTTCTAATTAGTCTAGACTATTAATAATTGATAAAATAGTTAGACTTTGATAGATTGTAGACATTTAAATATGGCATAGCCTATGCTTAATTGATTATTTCTATGGTTACCTTTTAGTCAAAATTAATTGTTTACAAACTCTAAAACTTGCTAGGTTTTAAATTTATAGCTTATAGACATTTAAATATGGCATAACCGATGTTTTTTAGATCTAAATAAATAAAATAATTGTTAATAAAATTTTAATAAAAAAGGTAAAAAATAAGTACAATTCATTTCTACCCAATGAAAGTAATAAACAATAAAATTTTAATCAAAATTTTAAATGGACTATGAGCCTTGTCCATTTTTCTTCATTTCTACCCAAGGGAAACTACATATGCGTACTTCAAACACAAACATATTTTTGATCATTTTCGTTCATTTGTGCCAATGACAATTAATTATGTGAATTTCAAAATTATAAATTTTCACAGGCTACATAACCTAGGGGTTTTTTGTTCCATCTTTGTTCATTTTCATCCAATGACAATTAAGTATGTTCGTTTCGACCCAATGGCAAATAGGTATATACATTTCAAAATTTATGATTTCATGAGCTGTAACCTTAAATTTTTATCCATTATCATTCATTTTGAACAAGTGGCAAATAATTTTGCAGAGTTTAAAATCACGATTTTTATGAGCTATAACCCACCTTTTTTGCGTTTATGTTTGTTTGGACGCAATAGCAATTAATTAAGTGGAGTTCAAATTCCCCAATTTCATGAGCTGACTCATGATTTTTATCCATTTTTGTTCATTTCGATCCAATGTTAACTAATTATGCAGAGATCACGCGGAGATCAAAATTCGCAATTTCATCAACTATAACCCACGATATTTGTCAATTTTTATTCAGTCGGGCCCAATGACAAATAATTAAGTAGAATTCAAAATTCACAATTTCATGAGCTATAACCCACAATTTTTTCCCATTTTAGATTGTTTCGACCCTATGACAACTAATTAGAGGGAGCTCAAATTCCACGATTTCGTGAGCCATAGACCATGGTTTTTGTCAATTTTCATTTATTTTAATCCAAAAATAAATAATTTTGCAGAGTTCAAAATTTATGATTTTATGAGCTAACCCATGATTTTCTTTCATTTGTGTTCATTTTGATCCAATGCCAAACAATTATGTAAAGTTCAAAATTCATGATTTCAAAGCTATAACCCACAAATTTTTGTGCATTTCGACCAAATGGTAAATAATTATGCAGAGTTACAAAATTCACTATTTCATCATATTACCCATGATTTTTGTTTATTTTTGTTCATTTCTACCCAATGGAAAATAATTAAACGAAGCTCAAACTTCATGATTTTCATGAGTTAACCCAACTAATTTTTTTCATTTTTGTTCTTCTCGACCCAATGGCAAAAAATTAGGTAAAGTTTCATGATTTCAAGAGGTATAACCCACAACTTTTATCCATTTTCATTAATTTTGACCTAATGAAAAATAATTAAGTGGAGTTCAAAATTCATAAAATCATGAGTTATTAGCCATAATTTCTGTCCATTTTCATTCTTTTCAACCCATTGCTAAATAATTAGGCATAGTTCTAAATTATGATTTTATGAGCTATAACCAATAAATTTTACCTATTTTCATTCATTTTGACACAACGTCAACTATTTTACAAAATTCAAATTTCATGATTTCATGAGCTGTAAGCCATGATTTTTGTGAGCTATAACCCACAATTTTTGTCTATTTTTGTTCATTTTGATGCAATGACAATTAATTAAATAGAGTTCAAGTTCACGATTTTATGAGTTGTAAGCTATGATTTTCGTCCATTTTTGTTCATTTCAACCCAATGATAAATGATTATGCAAAGATCATACTTCAATTTTTCATGAGATATCCATAATTATTGTCCATTTTTGTTCATTTAGACAAATGGATTTTAATGTTGCAGAGTTTAAAATTCACGATTCATGAGCTATAACAAATATTTTTTTGTTCATTTTTATTTGTTTTGACCAAAATATAAATATGTAAGTAGAGTATAAAATTTACGATGCCATGAGCTACTAACTACGATTATCGTCCATTTTTCTTTATTTTGAACGAGTGCCAAATAATTACCCGAAGTTCCAAATTCATGATTTCAAGAGCTATAAACTTTGGTTATTGTCCATCTTTTCATTTCGACCTAATATCAAATAATTAACTGGAGTTCAAAATTCAAGATTCCATGAGCTATAACTAATGTTTTTTTTATTTTGTTCATTTCAACCCAATGGCAAATAATTAAGCAGATTTTGGAATGAATGATTTTCTAGAGCAATAACTGCTAATTTTTGTCCATTTTCGTTCATTTTGACCCAATGGCATACAAATTAACAGAGTTAAAATTTCACAATTTCATGTGCTATTATCCATGATATTTGTTCATTTTCATTCGTTTTGATCGAAGGGCAACTAATTATGTAAAGTTTGAAATTCATCATTTTTGTGAGCTATAACCATGATTTTTTTATTCATTTTCATTTGGCTTGACCCAATGTTAAATAATTATGTTGAGTTCAAAATAAATGAATTCATGAGCTATGTAACCGACAACTTTATCCAATTTTGTTCATTTTGACAAAGGACAAATAATTTTGTAGAGTTCGAAATTCAAAATTTCATGATCTATAACCCATTATCTTTTCCATTTTTGTCGCTTCGATCCAATGGAATAAAATTAAGTTGGAGTTTAAAATTCACAATTTTTATGATCTATAATCTATGATTTTTTCATTTTTGTTCATTTCGATCTAATGCAAAATAATTTAGTGGAGTTCAAATTCATGATTTCCTAAGCTATATCCTATGATTATTGTCTCTTTTTGTTTGTTTAAACCCAATGATAAATAATTTTGTGGATTTAAAAATTCATGATTTCATGTGTTATAACCAATGATTTTTGTTCATTTTCATTTATTCAGACAAAGATTTGCAAATAATTAGGTAGAGTTTAAATTCATAATTTTTGTGGACTATAACATATGATTTTTGTTCATTTTTACTCATTTCGACCGAATGACAAATAATTATGTAAAGTTCAAATTCACGATTTCAAGAGCTATAACCCATGATTTTCGTCTATTTTTGTCTATTTCAACACAATGGAAAATAATTTTGTAGAGTTTAAAGTTCATGATTCCATGAGCTATATAAACTATAAGTTTTATCCATTCTCGTTTGTTTTGACCCACTAACAAATAATTAAGTGGAGTTTAAAATTCAAAAATTCATCTACTATAACCCATTATTTTATTCCATTTTTGTTCATTTCAATCCAAAGAAAATTAATTAAATAGAGTTTAAATTTCATAATTTCACAAGCTATACCCATAATTTTTGTTAATTTTTATTCTTTTCGATCTAATGACAAATAATTAGGTGGAATTCAAAATTCACGATTTCATGTTAGTTACTGGAGTTCAAATTTCTATCGTTTTTATCCATTTTCATTCATTTTGATCCAATGACTAAAAATTTTGTAGAGTTTAAACTTCACGATTTTATGAGCTATAATCCATACTTTTCTCCATTTCATTCGTTTTGACCAAGTGCAAATAATTAAGAGGAGCTCAAAATTCACAATTTCATAAGCTACAAACTATGATTCTATAATTTTTTTTGCATTTTCTTTCATTTTGATGCAATGCTAAATAATTAACTAGAATTCAAAGTTCACGATTTCATAAGCTATAAACAATGAGTTTTGACCTAATGTGAAATAATTTAACAGAGTTCGAAATTCATGGTTTCATGAATACCTTGATTTTCATCTACCTTTCTTTGTTTCGACCTAGTTGCATATAATTAAGTAGAGAGATCAAAATTCATGGTTTAGAGCTAATCCATGATTTTGTCCTATTTTGTTTATTTTGACCAAATGGCCGACAATTTTCAAGAATTCAAATTTCACGATCTCATGACCTATAACCCATGTTTTTTATTCATTTTCATTAGTTTCAACCCCATAACAACTAATATTGTGGAATTCTAAAATCATGTTTTCATGAGCTTTAAACCATAATTTTTTTCTTTTTCGTTTGGTTTGACCCAATGGAAAATAATTAAGTAGAGTTTAAGAGTCATTGTTTTCATGAGCTACAAGCCACATTTTTTGTTTATTTTTTTGTGTCAACCCAATGGCAACTAATTATGCAAAGTTAAAAATTTATAATTTTTTGAGCTATAACCTATAAATTTTATTTATTTTCATTCGTCTCGACCCAATGACAAATAATTATGTACGGTTAAAAATTCATGATTTCATGAGCTGTAACCAATGACTTTTGTCCATTTTCGTTTGTTTAGACACAATGACAAATATTTTTGTTGAGTTCAAAATTTATGACCAATTTTTTTCATTTTGACCCAATGGGAAATAGTTATGCAGAGGTCAAAATTAATTATTTTCATGATCTATAACCAACAATTTTTGTCCATTTTCATTCACTTTGACGCAAGCAATTAAAAAGTAGTGCTCAAATTCATGATGATGGGCTATAAGCCATTTTTCCCATTTTTGTTTGTTTAGCTCTGATGCGAAATAATTTTGTGAAGTTTACAATTCATGATTTCATGAGCTATATAAATGATTTTGTCCATCTTCATTCATTTTGACCAAAGTGCAAATAATTAGTTGGGGTTCAAAATTCACAATTTTTATTGCTATAACACATGATTTTTATTTATTTTTTGTTTATTGCGACCCAATTCGAAATAATTACATAGATGTCATATTCATGATTTCATGAGCTATAACCCATGATTTTATCTATTTTTTTCATTTCAACACAATGTCAAAAGTTTTGCAGAGTTGAAAAATTATAATATCATGACCTACAACCCATAATTTTTGTCCCTTTTTTTGTTTTGAACAAAGAGCAAATGTTAAGAGTAGTCTAAAATTCATGATTTTTATGAGCCATAACCCCTGATTTTTTAATCTTACGTTCATCTTGACCCAATGGAAAGTAATTAAGTGGAAATAAAAATTCACAATTTCATGATCTATTATCCATGAGTTTGTCTATTTTTTGCATTTTGACATTGACAAATAATTAGGCAGAGTTTAAAATTCATGATTTCATGAGCTAAAACACACAATTTTATCTTTTTTTTTCATTTTGACCATATGCAAATTAGTTAGGGTGAGGTCAAATTTCAAAATTTATAAGCTATAATCCATGATTTTTTCCATTTTCATTCATTTCGACCAAATTGTAAATAATTAAGCAAAGTTTAAAATTCATGATTTCAGATATTCAAACTAGGGCTTTGTCTGTTTTAGTTCATTTCAACCTAATACCAAATGATTAGCCGGAGTTCTAAATTCATGATTTCATGACCTATAAACTAAGAATTTTTTTCCATTGACCTAGTGTGAAATAAATTATCATTCCAATTCATGATTTCATGAGCTATAACCCACGATTTTGCCTATGTTTATTCGTTTTGACCCAATGCGTAATAATTAAGCAGAGTTCAAAATCCATGATTTTGTAGAGCTGTAATCCGTGATTTTTGTCCATATTCATTCATTTGGACATAATGACAGATAGTTTTGAGGAGTTCAAATTCATGATTTCACTAGCTATAACCCACAATTTTTGACCATTTTTGTCGTTTGGACCTATTAGCAAATAATTTCATGGAGGTCAAAATTGAAGACTTTAGGAGCTGCAACCCACAATTTTTGACTATTTTTACTTGTTTTGACCCGTGGGACTTAATTTTACTAATTCTAAAATTCATAATTTCATAAGCAATAACCAATGATTTTTCACCATTTTTAGTATTTCTACCCATTAGCAAACAGATATCATCGAGTCCAAAATTCATGATTTTATGAGGCATAACCATGATTATTTTTAGTCTCTTAGATCCATTGGCAACTAATTTTGTGAAGTTCAAAATTCATAATTTCACGAGCTATACTAGCTATTTTTAATCATTTCGACCCCATTGGAAAATATTTTTTGCGGAGTCTAAAAATCATGATTTTATGAGCTATAATGCACAATCGTTTTGGCTTATTTTAGTCATTTTGACCCATTGACAAATAATTAAGCATAGTAAAAAAACTTCACGAGCTATAACTCATGATTTTTGGCCATTTTTAGTCGTTTCGACCCAATCGTAACTAAATTTGTGGAGTTCTAAATTCATAGTTTCATGAGTTATTACCCATGAGTTTTGGTCATTTTTAGTCATTTCAACCATGATTTTTGACTATTTTTAGTTATTTTGACCCTTGGCAAATAATTTTTCAAAGTATGAAATTCACGATTTCATGAGCTACACCAAGAATTTGGCCAATTTTAAATGTTTTGAGCCATTGGGAAATAGTTTTGCAGAGTCTAGAATTTATGATTTCTTAAGATATAATCCATACATGTTGGCTAATGTTTTTGGCCCATTGGCAAATAATTTTGCAAATTCTCAAATTCATGATTTCATGAGATATAATCCAAGATTTTTAGCATTTTTATTCATTTTTGATCTATTATTTAATAATTTTGTGGAGTCCAAAATTCATGATTTTATGAGGTATAACTCATGTTTTTTAGCTATTTTTAGTCTGTTTGACCAATTGGCAAATAATTGTGCAGTGTCCCAAATTTACGATTTAATGGATAACCTATGATGCTTGGCCATTTTTATTCGTTCAAACCCATTCGTTAAAAATTTTGCAGAAGAAAAAATTCATGATTTTATGAGGTATAATCTACACTTTTGGCTATTTTAATCATTTCAATCCATTGGTAAATAATTTCAGGATGTCCGAAACCCTCGATTTCATAAGCTATCACTATCCAATTTTAGAAAATAATTTTGTAGAGTCCAGCATTCACTATGTCATAAGCTATAACTGGCCATTTATAGTCAGTTTGGCCCATTGGCAATTGGTTTTGCAGAGTCTAAAATTCACGATTCCACAAGCTATAACCTATGATTTTTGGCCAATTTTACTCGTGCTGACCCATTCGCAAATAGTTTTGAAGCGTCAAAAATTCGTGGTTTTATGAGCTCTAACCCAATGATTTTTGGCTAATTTTAGTCATTTCAACCAATTGGCAAATAATTTTGCTGAGTCCAAAATTCATGATTTCATAAGCTATGACCACAAGTTTTGCCCATTTTTATTTGTTTCGACCCATTTACAAATAATTTTACAGAGTTTAAAATTCATAATTTTATGAGGTATAACCCATGATTTTAGGCCATTTTTACTCTTGTCGGCCCATTTGTAAATAATTTTGTGGAGTCCAAAATTTACGATTCCAAGAGCTGTAACCCATGATTTTGGCCATTTTTAGTCATTTGGACCCAATTGCAAATAATTTTTCAGGTCAAAATTCAAGATTTCATGAGATATAACCCATGACTTTTGGATATTTTTACTTGTTTTGACCTATTGACAACTAATGTCAGTGAGTTCGAAATTCATATTTTCATGAGCTATAAATAATAATTTTCGATCATTTTAAGTCTTTTTTAGTCATTTCGATCCACTAGCAAATAGATATTATGGAGTCAAATCCACAAAATTTCACCATTTTTAGTTGTTTTGACCCTTGCAAATAATTCATGATTACATGGGCTATAACTGGCCATTTTTAGTCATTTCAATACATTAGCAAATAATTTTACGGAGTTCAAAATTCATGATTTCATGAGCTATAATCCATGATTTTTTACCAATTTTAGTTATTTTGACCAATTGACAAATAATTTGCAGAGTCCAAAACTCATGATTTCATGAGCTATACAACCCATGATTTTTGGGTAATTTTAGTCGTTTTGACCCAATGACAATAATTTCGTGGAGTCCTAAATTCACAATTTAATGAGATATAACCCACGATTTTTGGTCATTTTTAGTCATTTTGATCAATTGGCAAGCAATTTTGCAGAGTAAAAAATTTCAAGATTTAATGATCTATAACCTATAATATTCGGCCAATTTTAGTCATTTCGACCCATTTATAAATAATTTTGTGATGTTCCAAATTCATAATTTCATGAGCTATAACCTATAAATTTTAGCCATTTTTATTCATTTCAACCAATTAATGTATAATTTGGTGGAGTCAAAAATTTCACCTATTTTATGAGGTCTAACGCATAATTTTTGGCTATTTTTAGTCATTTCGATCTACTGGTAAATAATTTTGCGAAGTCTAAAGTTCATAATTTCATAAGCATTAACACACAATTTTAGGCCAATTTTAGTCTTTTGACCCTATAACAAATAATTATGTAGAGTGCAAAATTTTGAATTTTATGAGATATAACCCACGATTTTTAGCCAATTTTCGTCATTTCGACTCATTGGCAAATAATTTTATGGAGTCCAAAATTAACAATTTCATGAGTTATAACACATAATTTTTAACCATATTATTCATTTTGACTTATTGGCAAATAATTTTGCAAAGTCCCAAATTCATAATTTCATGATTTATAACCCACAATTTGTGGCCAATTTTAGTCATTTCGACCGGTCAATTTTTTTTGTTGTGTCCAAAATTTATGATTTGATGAGTTATAACCTTAAAATTTTAGCTATTTTTATTCATTTTGACCCATTGTAGAGTCCAAAATTCACGATTTTATGAGGTATAACTGATGTTCTTTTTTTTACCAGTTTTAGTCATTTTGACCAATTTGCAAATAATTTTACAGAGTCTAAAATTCATGATTTCATGAGCTATTATCCATTATTTTTGGTAAATTTTAGTCATTTTGACCCATTGTCAAATAATTTCGTAGACTCACATAATTTCATGAGTTATAACCCATAATTTTTTGCTATTTTTATTCATTTTTAGTCATTTCTACCCATTAGCAAATAGATCTTACAAAATCTAAAATCACAATTTCATGAGATATAACCCATAATTTTTGGCCAAGTTTAGTTGTTTTGACTCATTGACAAATAATTTTGCAGTATTTCAAAATTCACCAATTCATGAGGTATAACTCACAATTTTGGCCAATTTCGGTGATTTCGACCCATTGGCAAATAGTTTAGCGGATTCTGAAATTCACAATATAATGAGCTATGACCCAAGATTTTTGGTCATTTTTAGTTATTTTGATCTATTGCCAAATAGTCTTGTAGAAAAAATTCGTGATTTCATGAGCTATTACTCGTGATTTTCGGCCAATTGTAGTTATTTTTACCATTGGCAAATAATTTTGCGGAGTGCTAAATTCACGATTTCGTGAGCTTAAACCAACAATTTTCGGCAAGTTTTAGTTGTTTCAACCCATTAGAAAATAATTGTGCGGAGTCTAAATTTCATGATTTCATGAGCTATAATTTACATATTGGGCTATTTTATGCCAGCTCGACCTGTTGTTTAATGATTGAGTGGAGTCTAAAATTCACAATTTTATGAGGTATAACCCACAGTTTTTTCTATTTATAGACATTTTGATCAATTGATAAATAATTTTGTAGAGTTTAAAATTGACAATTTCATGAGCTATAATTTATAGTTTTTAGCAAATTTTGGTCCTTTTGACCCTCTGACAAATAATTTCGCGGAGTCAGAAATTCATAATTTTATGAGCTAAAGCCCACATTTTTTGGCTATTTTATTCATTTTTAATCGTTTCTAACCATTAGCAAATAGATATAACAAAGTCTGAAATTCACAATTTCATGAGCTATTACCCACGATTTCTAGTCAATTTTAGTTAGTTTGATCCATTGATAAATAATTTTACAGAGTCTAAAATTCATGAATTCATGAGCTAGAACCCATGCTTTTTGGCTAATTTTAGTCATTTTGACCCATTAGCAAATAATTTCGCGGAGCCTAAAATTCACAATTTAATGAGATATGACCATGATTTTCGACCATTTTTGGTCATTTTGACTTATTGGCAAATAATTTTGCATAGTCTGAAATTCCCATTTTCATGATCTATAACCCATATATTTTCAGCCAATTTTAGTCATTTTGGCCCATTGGCTAATAATTTTATAGTGTTAAAAATTCATGATTTTATGAGTTATAACTCACAATTTTCTATGAAATTTAGTCGTTTTGACCCATTGTCAAATAATTTTGTAGGTATGAAATTCATGATTTCATGAGTTTTGGCTATTTTTATTCATTTTGACCAATCAACAAATCATTTTGCGGAGTCTAAAATTTACGATTTTATGAGGTATAACCGATAATTTTTGGCCATTTTTAATCATTTCGACCAATTGTTTAGTAATTTCATGGAGTCCAAAATTCATGATTTTATCATGTATCACCCACAATGTTTTTCTATTTTTAGTTATTTTGACCCGTTGGCAAATAATTATTTATTGTCCAAAATTTATAATTTCATGAGCTATAATCAATGATTTTTGGCAAATTTTAGTCATTTCGACCCATTGGTAGACAATTTCCTACAGTCAAAAATTCATGGTTCCATGTCCATTGATAAAAAGATATTTCGACCCATTAGCAAATTCTTAGCTATCTTCATTCATTTTTAATCGTTTCTATTCATTGACAACTAGATATTAAGGAGTCTAAAAGTTATGATTTCATGAGCTATAACCCATGATTTATGGTCAATTTTAATCATCTTGACCCATTTATAAATAATTTTATAGAGTCTAAAATTCACGATTTCATGAGCTATAACTAAAAATTTTGGCCAATTTTAGTCATTTTAATCAGTTGACAAATAATTTTGCAAGGCCCAAAATTCATGATTTTATCATTTGTAACTCATGATTTTTGGCCATTTTACTTGTTTTGACCCATTGGCAAATAATTTCTCAGAGGGTAAAATTTAATATTTCATGAGCTATAACCCGTGTTTTTCTGTCATTTTTATTTGTTTGGACCCATTAGCAAATAATTTTGCTGAGTCCAAAATTCATGATTTCATCAGCAATAACCAATAATTTTTAGCTATTTTTTGTCGTTTTTAATCGTTTCTACCCATTGGTGAATATACATTACGGAGTATAAATTCATGATTTTATGAGGTATAACCCACCGCTTTTGGCCATTTTTAGTCGTTTCGACCCATTGTTTAACAACTTGTGGTGTCTAAAATTCACAATTTAATAATTTTGTGGAGGCAAAAATTCAAAATTTCATGAGCTAGAATCCACAATTTTTGGCATTTTTACTCATTTTGAGCAATTGGCAAATAATTTCGTTGAGTCCTAAATTCATGTATTCATGAGCTATATCCAATGATTTTAGGATATTTTTAGTCATTCAGACCAATTGGGAAATAAATCCCCGGGGGTTAAAATTTAAATTTTCATGAGCTATGACCACGATTTTCTGTCACTTTTACTCATTTAGACCCGTTGGGAAATAATTTCACTAAGTCCAAAAATACATGATTTCATAAGCAATAGACAACAGTTTTTAGTTATTTTATCAATTTTAATCATTTCTACCTGTTGGTAGATAGATATTATGGTCTAAAATTTACGATTTTATGAGGTATAACCCACATTTTGGCCATTTTTTCTAATATTGACCCATTGTTTAATAATTTTGTGGAGTTGAAATTTAAAATTTTATGAGGTATAATCCAAATTTTTTTGCCATTTTTAGTTGTTCTGATTGATTAGCAAATAATTTGGCTAAAGCAAAAATTCAAGATTTCAAGAGCTATTACCCACCATTTTTACTTATTTCGGCCCATTGGTAAATAATTTCACTGAGTCCTAAATTCTTGTTTTCATCAGCTATAACCAATGATTTGTTGGAAATTTTAGTCGTTTTTAGTCATTGCCATCCATTAGCAAATAGATATTACAGAGTAAAAAATTCACGATTTTATGTGGTATAACCCATGATTTTTGGTTATTTTAGTCATTTTGCGACCCATTGGCAAACAATTTTGTGTAGTTTGAAAATCATGATTTCATGAGCTATAACTAGCCATTTTCACATATTTTGACCCATTAACAAATAATTTCGCAGAGTCCAACTTTAACAATTTCTAGAGCTAACTAGCAATTTTTAGTCATTTTTCAGGCACTAGTATAAACTTTTGAGGTGTCCAAAGTTCATGATTTCAGGAGCTATAACCCATGATTTTTAGCTGTGTTGACCCATTGGCATTTAATTTCGCAGAGTCCAAAATTCATGATTTCCTAAGCTATAACTGACGATATTTAGCCAATTTTAGCCGTTTCACACCGTTAGCAAAGAAGTTCATGAAGTTCAAAATTTAAGATATTAACAGTTATAACCCACGATTTTTGGCCATTTTTAGTTGTTTCACTCTATTGGCAAATAATTTTGCAGTGTTCAAAATTCATGATTTTATGAGCTATAACCAATAATTTTCTATAAATTTTAGTCGTTTTGACCCATTGGCAAATAAGTTTGTGGAGTCTAAAATTAGCAATTTTATAAGCTATAACTCATGATGTTTGACTGTTTTTATTCATTTCTACCCATTGTTAAATAATTTTATAGAGTTTAAAATTCACGATTTCATGAGCTATAACCCAAAATTTTTGAAAAGTATTTAATTGATTCGACCCATTGGCAAATAACTTTGCAGAGTCCAACATTCACGATTTAATGAGCTATAACTAGCCATTTTTAGTCATTGCAAAGCATTGGCAAATAATTTTACAAAGTCAAAATTTCACGATTTAATAAGCCATAACTCAAGTTTTTGGCTAATTTTAGTCATTTTGACCCATTAATAAATAATTTGCAGAGTTCAAAATTCATGATTTTATGAGCTACTAGCCATGAATTTTGGTCAATTTTAGTGGTTTCAACCCATTGACAAATAGTTTTACAAGTAAAAAATTGATGATTTATCAGCTATAACCCACAATTTTTTATCAATTTTAGTCATTTTGACCCATTAACAAATTATTTTACAGAGTCTAAAATTCACTTTTTTATCAGATATAACCCATAAGTTTTGGCCAAGTTTAGTTGGTTTGACCCATTGACAAATAATTTTGTAGATTCTAAAATTTAGGATTTCATGAGCTATATAATGCAAAAATTTTGGCCATTTTTATTCGTTTCGACCCATTGGTAAATAAATTTATAGAGGTTAATTTCAGATTAAATAAGCTGTAACCCCTAAATTTGGGCCAATTTTATTCGTTTCGATCCGATGAGGAATAACTCTGTAGACTCCAACATTCATAATTTTGTGGGCTATAAGTGGCTAATTTTTGCCATTTCGACGCATTGGCAAATCATTTTGCAGAGTCTAAAATTCATGATTTTATGAGTCGATATTTTACCAATTTAGCCATTTTGACCCATTGACAAATAATATTTTAGAGTCCAAAATTCGCGATTTGATGAGCTATAATTCACGATTTTTTACCAAGCTTAGTTTTTTCAACCAATTAGCAAATAATTTTGCAGAGTTTGAAATTCATGATTTCATGAGCTATAAGCTACGATTTTTGGCAATTTTAGTTGCTTCGAGCCATTAGCAAATAAATTTGCGGAGATAAAAATTCACAATTTCGCGAGCTATAACCCACATTTTTTGGTCTTTTAAGTCATTTTGACCCATTGTTTAATAATTTTGTGGAGTTTAAAAGTCACGGTTTTATGAGGTATAACCCATGTTTTCCCTATTTTTAGTCAATTTGACATATTGGCAAATAATTTTATAGAGATCAAAATTCATGATTTTATGAGCTATAATCCATGATTTTTAGCAAATTATAGTCATTTTGAACCATTGGTAAAAAATTTCGCAGATTAGAAATTCATGATTTCGTGGGCTATAACTCATGATTTTTGGCTATTTTTATTCATTTTTAATCATTTCTACCCGCTAACAAATAGAAATTATAGAGTCCAAAATTCACGATTTCATGAGACATAACCACAAATTTTGGCTATTTTTACTTATTTTTAATCATTCCTACCCATTGCCAAATAGATATTATGGAGTCTAAATTTACGATTTCATGAGCTACCCATGATTTTTGGCCATTTTTATTTGTTTTGACCCATTGGCAATAAATTTTGAGATGTCCAAAATTCTTCATTTAATGAGCAATTACCCATGATTTTTACCCTTTTTTTTCATATCTACCCATTAACAAATAATTTTGCAGAGTTGAAAGTTCACAATTTAATGATGTACAACCGACGCTTTTTGTCCATATTTAGTCATTTGGACCCATTGGTTAATAATTTTGCTTAGTCTAAAATTCATAATTTTATGAGGCATAATCTATGATTTTTTACCATTTTTAGTCATTTTAACCCATTAGCAAATAATTTTGTATAGTCCAAAATTCACGATTTTATGAAGTATAATGCTGTGGCCATATTTAGTCTTTTTGATCCATTGGCAAATAATTCTACAGAGTCTACGATTTAATAAGCTATTACCCATAATTTTTAGCCAATTCTAGTCGTTTCGACCCATTAGTAAATATATTTGCGGTGTCTAAAATTCATAACTTCATGAGCACACATGATTTTTAGCGATTTTATTTGTTTTGACCAATTAGGGAATAATTTCGCAGATTACAAAATTCACATTTTATGATGTATAACCTGCGATTTTTAGCCAATTTTGGTCATTTCGACCCACTAGCAAATCATTTTGCAGAGTTTAAAATTTATGATTTCATGAGCTATAATCCACAATTTTCGGTAAATTTTAGTCATTTCTGCCCATTTACAAATAATTTCATGAAGTCTAAAATTCACGATTTTATGAGGGATAATCCATAATTTTTCTCATTTTTAGTCGTTTTGCCCTATTAGTGAAAAATTTTGCAGATCTAAAATTTATAATTTGATGAGCTATAATCCATGGTTTTTCGCAAATTTTAGTTGTTGCGACCCATTGACAAATAATTTCGTGGAGTCCAAATTCATGATTTCATAAGTTATAACCCATAATTTTTAGCTATTTGTATTCATTTTTAATCATTTCTACCCATTGGTAAATAGATATGAGGATGTGTAAAATTCACGATTTTATGAGCTATAATATATAACATTTAGCCAATTTTAGTAATTTCGATCCATTGGTAAATAATTTTACAGAGTCAAAGATTTATAATTTCATGAGCTATAACAAATGATTTTGGGCCAATTTTAGTCGTTTTGATCATTAATAAATAAATTTTGCAGAGTTCAAAATTCACAATTTCATAAGATTTAAATTGTGATTTTTGGCCATTCTTAGTCATTTTGACCCATTACAAATAATTTTGTAGAGTCCAAAATTCACAATTCATTAGTTAGAACCCATGATTTTTGGTAATTTTTTGTTGTTCAGAACCATTGGAAAATTATTTCTCGGAGGCCAAAATTCAGGATTTCATGAGCTATTACTCACGATTTCTATCATTTTTACTCGGTCCAACCCATTGGCAAATAGTTTCCCTAATTTCATGTGCAATAGCCAACAAGTTTTAGCTATTTTTTGAATTATTTTTAATCTTTTCTACCTAATGGCAAATAGATATTACAGAGTCTAAAATTCATGATTTTATGAGGTATAACCCATGGATTTTGGCTATTTTTTTGCCATTTTGACCAATTATTTAATAATTTCGCAGAGTCCAAAACTCACAATTTTATGAGGTATAACTCACGATTTTTTGCCACTTTTAGTCGCTAAGCCCCATTGGTAAATAGATTCATGGAGACTAAAATCCAAGATTTGATAAGCTATAATCCTTAATTTTTTGCCATTTTTACTCATATTAACCCATTGGCAAATAATTTTCCTGAGTCCTAAATTAATGTTTTGGTAAGCTATAACTGATAATTTTGACCATTTTTTTTAGTTATTTCTATCCATTAGAAAGTTGATATTATTGATTCCAAAAGTCACAATTTTACGAGGTATAACCCTTGATTTTGGGACATTTGTAGTCGTTTCTACGGATTAGCAATACGGAATTCGAAATTCACATTTTCATGAGCTCTAATTGGCCATTTTTACTCATTTTGACCTTTTGGCAAATAATTTTGCAGGGTTCAACATTCACAATTTCATGAACTATATAATTGGCCATTTTTAGTCATTTAGATGCATTGGAAAACAATTTTGCAGAATTCATATATCATGATTTCATGTGTTACAACCCATGACTTTGGCCAATTTTAGTGATTTTGACCCATTGACAAATAATTTTGCAAAGTTTCTAAAATTCATGCTTTCATAAGCAATAAACCATGAGTTTTGGACAATTTTAGTTATTTAAACCCGTTGATCAAAAATTTTGCAGGGTCCAAGATTGAAATTTTCATAAATTATAACCCATGATTTTTGGTTATTTTTTTATCATTTTGATGTATTCGCAAATAATTTTACATAGTCCAAAATTCATGATTTTGTTGACCTATAACCAATAATTTTCAGCCAATTTTAGTCATCTCGACCCATTGGCAAATACTTTTGTAGAGTCCAAAATTCAAGATTAATGAGCTATAACTCATAATTTTTTCCCATATTTATTCATATCTACCTATTGGCAAATAATTATGCGTAGTCTAAAATTCACAATTTTATAAGGAGTAATCCATGATTTTTGGCTATTTAAAGACATTTTAGCCCATTGTTTAATAATTTGATGGAGTCCAAATTCACGATTTTATGAGGTACAACCCATGTTTTCTTTCCCATTTTTAGTCATTTTGACCAATTGGCAAATAGTTTTATAGAGTCCAAAAATCACGATTTCATTAACTATAATCTATGATTTTAAGTAAAATTTTATCGTTTTGACCAATTGGCAGATAATTTCATTGAGTCAGAAATTCACGATTTCATTAGTTATTACCCACGATTTTAAGCTATTTTTATTTATTTTTAATCATTCTACCCATTATCAAATTGATATTACAAAGTATGAAATTCACAATTTCATGAGTTATAATCCTTGATTTTTAGCCAATTTTAGTCCTCTTTACCCATTGATAAATAATTTTACAGTGTCCAAAATTCACGATTTCATGAGCTATAAATCGCAATTTTTTAACCAATTTTATTTATTTTGACCCATTGGGAAATAATCTTGTAGAGTCCAAAATTCAGAATTGATAGAAAATGGCCAAAAAGCATGGGTTATACCTCAAAAATCGTGAATTATACCTCATAAAATCATGACTTTTGGACATCGCAGAATTATTTGCCGATGTGTCAAAATGACTTAAAATGTCAAAAAATCGTGGATTATACCTCGTGATATTGAGAATTTTAGACTTTGCAAAATTATTTGCAAATGGATAGAGCTAGCTAAAAATGACTAAAAATGGAGAAAAATAATTGGTTATTGCTCATGAAGTTAGGAATTTTAGACTTCACGAAATTATTTGCCAATGGGTTAAACTGAAAAAAGGCCAAAAATCTTGCTTTATAGCTCATGAAATTCTAAATTTTGGACTCTGTAAAATTATTTACCAATGGGTCAAAATGACTAAAATTGGCCAAAAATCATGGGTTGTTGCTCCTGAAAGTGTGGATTTTAGAATCTGCATTTGCCAAAATTATTGGTTACAGCGCATGAAATCGTGAATTCCGAACACTGCAAGATTATTTACTAACGGGTCGAAATGAGTAAAATTGGCCAAAAATTATGGGCTATAGCTCTTCAAATTGCAAATTTCAAACTCTGCAAAATTATTTTCTAATGAGTCAAAATTACTAAAAATCACAAAAAATCGTAGGCTATAGTTCATGAAATTGTTAATTTTACACTACGCAAAATCATTTCCAAATGGGTCAAACCAACTAAAATTAGTCAAAAATCATAGGTTATAGCTCATAAAATCTTGAATTTTGGACTCTGAAAAATTATTTGCTGATGGGTCAAAATAACTAAAAATGTCTAAAAATCATGGGTTATACCGCATAAAATCGTGAATTTTGGACTCCATAATATCTATAAGTGATTGGAAGAAATGACTAAAAATTACTAAAACTAGGAAAAATGTGTTGGCTATAGTTCATAAAATCCCTAATTTTGGACTCAACAAAATTATTTGTCAATGGGTCAAAACGAGTAAAAATGACAAAAAATCGTGGGTTAAAGCTCATGAAATCTAGAATTTTTACCTCTGCCAAATTATTTGCCAAAGGGTCTAATGACTAAAAATGTCAAAAAAAATCGTGGGCTATAGCCCGTGAAATTATGAATATATTTACAAATGTGTCAAAATGAATAAAAATGTCCAAAAAGCATGTGTTATAGCTCAAAAAATCATGAAGTTTAGACTTCACAAAATCATTTGCCAATTGGTAGAAATGACTTATATTGGCCAAAAACTATGAGTTAGCTCATGAAATAAGGAATTTCAAATACTACAAAATTATTTGTTAATCGATCAAAACATATAAAGTTGGCCAAAAATCGTGATTATGCTCATCAAATCGTGAATTTTGCACTTCGCAAAATTATTTGCCAATGAGGTCGAAATGACTAAAAGTGGCCAAAAATCGTGGGTTGTAGCTCATGAAATCATAAATTTTAGACTCCGCAAAATTATTTAGGAATGGGTCAAAATATCTAAAATTGGCAAAAAAAATCATGGATTATTGAAGTTCAGTGATTTTGCCAATTTGTAAAAATGACTTATATTGGCCAAAAATTTTGAGTTTGCTCATGAAATCATAAATTTCAAATAGTACAAAATTATTTGCTAATCGGTCAAAATATTTAAACTTGGCCAAAAATTGTGATTTATGCTCATCATATCGGGAATTTTGGACTTTGCAAAATTATTTGCCAATGAGGTCGAAATGACTAAAAATGGCAAAAAATTGTGGGTTATAGCTCTTAAAATCGTAAATTTTAGACTCCCAAAATTATTTACGAATAAGTCAAAATGACTGAAATTGAGAAAAAAATCACGGATTATAGAATTTTAGACTCTGCTACATTATTTGCCAATTGGTAAAAATATTTAAAATTGGCCAAAAATTAGTGGTTATAACTCATCAAAATTTGAATCCCAGTCTCCGTGAAATTATTTGCTAGTGGGTCGAAGCGAGCCATTGGGTCAAAATGAGTAAAAATGGCCCAAACTAGTAGGTTAAAGCTCATAAAATTATGAATTTCAGACTCTAAACTATTATCTATCAATAATAAAAAATAACTAAAATTGGACAAAGATCATGGTTATACGTCATGAAATCATGAATTTAAACTCTATAAAATTATTTTCCAGCAGAAAAAATGACTAAAAGTTTAAAAAAGTGTTAGTTTTAGCTCATGATTTTAAACTCTGCGAAATTATTTGTCAATTGGTCAAATTGACTAAAAATGGTGAAAAATCATGGTTATAGCTCATGAAACCAAAAATTTTAGACTCATCGAAATTATTTGCTAATGGGTAGAAATGATTAAAAATAACTAAAAATAGCAAAAAATGATTTATTATATCTCATTAAATCAAGATTTGTTGACATCACAAAATTATTTGCCAATCGGTCAAAAGGAGTGAAAATGGCATAAAAACATTGTTTATAAATCATGAAATCTTAAATTTTGGCCTCGTGAAATTATTTGCCATTTGGCTCAAATTATTAGAAATGGCCAAAAATTATGGTTTACCGCTCATGAAATTGTGAATTTTTGACTCTTCAAAATTATTTGCCAATAGCTCAAAATGACTGAAAATGGCCAAAAATCATGGTTATACCTAAAAATCTATTAATTTTGGACTCTGCAAAATTATTTACCAATGGGTCGAAATGACTTAAAATGTCCTAATATCGTGGATTATAGCTCATGAAATCGTGAATTTTAGACTCTGCAACATTATTGGACAATGGATAGAAATGACTAAAAACCACTAAAAATGGACAAAATCAATTGGTTATGGCTCATGGATTCATAAAGTTTGGACTCCGTAAAAATATTTGCTAATGGGTCAAAACGAATAAAAATGGCTAAAATTGTGAGTTATAGATCATGAAATTATATATTTCGGACTGCTCAGAATTATTTTTCAATTGGTCAAAATGACTAAATTAGTAAAAAATATGGGTTATAGCTCATGATAAAAAAGAATTTTTGACTCTGCAAAAGTATTTGCCAATGAGTCAAAATGATTAAAAATCATGGGTTATAACTCATGAAATCGTGAATGTCAGACTCTGTGAAATTATTTGCTATTTGTCAAAACATTTAAAATCAGTTAAAAATCATGGATTAGAGCTCATCAAATTGTAAATTTTAGAGTTTTATGAAATTATGTTCTATTTGGTGAAAATGACTAAAAATGGCCAAATATCGTGGGTTATAGCTTATGAAATTGTGAATTTTAGACTCTAGAAAATTATTTGCCAATAGGTCGAAACGTCTAAAATTGGCCAAACATCATAGGTTATAGCTCATGAAATCCTGTACTTTGAACTCTGCAAAATTATTTACCAATGGGTTAAATGAACTAAAAATGGTCAATAATCATAAGTTATACCTTACAAACTCGTTAATTTTAGACTCCGTAATATGTACTTGCCAATGGGTACAAATGATAAAATGATTGAAAATGGCCAAAATGCATTAGTTATAGTTAAGGAAATCATGAATTTTGAACGGGGTCGAAACATGTAAAAATTGTAAAAGGTCGTGTGTTATAGCTCATGACATTTGGAATTTAGGCCTTCACCGAATTATTTGTCAATGGGTCCCAATGACTAAAAATGACCAAAAGTCATGAGTTGCTCATGAAATCATGAATTTTGGACTCTGTAGAATTATTTGCTTATGGGTCAAAGTGAATAATAATGGCAAAAAGTCATAGGTTATAGCTAATGAAATCATGTAGTTTGGACTTCACAAAATCATTTGCCAATGGGTCGAAATAATTAAAATTGGCTAAAAATCATGGGCTATAGCTCATCAAATTGTGGATTTTAGACTTTGTGAAATTATTTGCCAATGAGTTGAAGCAGCTAAAAATTTGTTAAAAAGTCGTGGGTTATAGCTCATGAAACTGTTAATTTTGGATTCTTTGAAATTATTTGCTAATGGGTAGAAGCAACTAAAAACAATTAAAAATAGACAAAAATCATTTTTTATAGCTTATTAAATAATGATTTATGGACATTACCAAATTATTTGCCAATGGATTAAAAGGAGTAAAGATGGCAAAAAATTGTTGGTTACAGCACATAAAATCTTGAGTTTGCCTTCGCGAAATTGTTTACCAGTGGGTTGAAATGACTAAAAATGGCAAAATATTATGGTTATAACTGATTTAATCATGAAATTTGAACTCCGACAAATTATTTGCCAAATGGTAGAAATGACTAAAAATGGACAAAAATAATTGGTTATGGCTTATGAAGTCATTAATTTTGGACTCCACAAATTTATTTGTTAATGGCCCGAAAGGAGTAAAAATGGAATAAAATACGAGTTATAGCACATGAAGTCTTGAATTCTAGCCTCCACAAAATTATTTTCCAATACATTAGAATGATTAAACATGGCTAAAAATCATGGTTTACAGCTCATAAAACCTTGAATTTTTTACTCTACAATATTTCTTGCCAATGGGTTATAGCTCATAGAATCAAGAAATTTAGACTCAGCAAAATGTTTTTCCAATGAGTCAAAATAACTAAATATGGCCAAATATCAAGGTATATAGCTCATGAAACCATGAATTTTAGACTCTGGAAATTATTTGCCTATGGGTAGAAACGACTAAAATTGCCAAAAATCATTGGTTATAGATTTATTGACACAATAGGATTATTTGCCAGTGGGTGGGAAGGACTAAAAATGGACAAAAATTATTGATTATGGCTCATGAAATCTTAAATTTCAACCTCTACGAAATTATTTACCAATTGGTTGAACGATTAAAAAATGGCAAAAAACAGGGGTTTATAGCTCATGAAATCATGAAATTTTAGCTCTACAAAATTATTTGTCAATTGGTCAAAACGACTGAAAATGACAAAAAATCAGGGGTATACATCACAAAATCATAAATTTTGGGCTCCATAAAATTATTTGCCAATGGGTCGAATGACTTAAAATGGCCAAAATTGCGTTAATAGCTCATAAAATCGTGAATTTTGAACCTTGCGAAATTATTTTCCAATGGATTGAAACGACTAAAAAGGAATAAAAATGGGTAAAAATATTTGGTTATGGCTCATGATGTCATGAGTTTTAGACACCACAAACATATTTGCCATTGGGTCAAATCAAATAATAGTGCTAAAAATCATGGGTTATATCTCATGAAATTATGAATTTTGGTCTCCGCAATAATATTTCCTAATGGGTCAGAGTGACCAAACTAGCTAAAAATCATGAGTTATAGCTCATGAAATTATGGATTTTGAACTCTATAAAAGTATTTGCTAATGGGTAGAAATGACTAAAATTGGAAAATCAAATGTTGTAGCTCATGAAATCGTAAATTTCAGGCTCTACAAAATTATTTGCTAATTGGTCAAAATTTTCAAAATTTTCAAAAATTGAATGTTATAGCTCATCAAAATGTGAATTTCAAATTTTGCAAAATTATTTGCCAACGAGTCAAAATGACTAATAATGGTCGAAAATTGTAGGTTATAGCTCATCATATCATGAATTTTGGACTCAGCAAACTTTTTTACCAATGGGTCAAAATGATTAATATTGGCAAAAATTCATAAGTTATAAATTATGAAATCTTAAATTTTGGACATTGAAAAATTGTTTGCCAATGGGTCGAAACAACAAAAATTGACCAAAAATCGTTGGTTCTAACTTATAAAACGTGAATTTTGGACACTATAATGTCTATTTATCATTTGGTAGAAATGACTAAAAATGATTAAAAAAATGCCAAAATGCATGTTTTATAGTTTATGAAATCATAAACTTTGGACTTAGCGAAATTATTTGCCAATGGGCCGAAACGAATACAAATGGCAAAAAATCGTGGATTATAGCCCGTGAAATTAGGCTTTTTGGCCTTTGCGAAATTATTTATCAATGGCTTTGAACGACTAAAACTCACTTAAAATTGGGGATTATAGCTTATGAAATTATGAATTTTGAACTCTAAAAAATTATTTGCTCGTGGGTTGAAATGACTACATTGGCAAAAAATCGTGGGTTATGACTCATAAAATCGTGAATTTTGAACACTGAAAAATTATTTTTTCAATGGGTCGTAATGACTGAAATTAGCTAAAAGTCTAGGTTATAGCTCATAAAATCATAAATTTCAAACTCTACAAAATTATTTTCTAATTGATCAATACGTTTAAAATAAGCCAAAAATTGTGGGTTACAAGCTTATCAAATTGAGAATTTTGAACTTTATAAAATTATTTGACAAAATGGCAAAAAACGGCTGAAAATCATGGGTTATAGCTCATGAAGTCATAAATTTTGGACTTTGCAAAATTATTTACTAATGGGTCTGCTTGACTAAAAATGGTAAATAAAACATTTATACCTCATGAAGTTAAGAATTTTGGACTCTGTAATATATATTTGCCAATTGGAAAAAATGACTAAAAATGATTAAAGTGACCAAAATGGGTTGGTTAAAGTTCATGAAATCATGAATTTTAGACTCAGCAAAATTATTTGCCAATAAGCCAAAACAAGTAAAAATGGCAAAAAAAATCGTGGGTTATAGTGCTCATGAAATTAGAAACTTTGGCCTCCGCCATATTATTTACTAATGGGCCTAAATGACAAAAAATGGTGAAAAATCTTGAGTTATAGCTCATGTAACTGTGAATTTTGGACTCTACAAAATTACTTGCAAATGTGTCAAAATGAATAAAACTGACCAAAAATCATGGGTTATAACTCATGAAATCATGAAGGTTGGACTCCATAAAATCATTTGCCAATGAGTGAAAATGACTAAAATTGTTTGCTAAGTGGTTGAAATATATAAAATTGGCAAAAAATCATGGGTCATAGCTCATCAAATCGTGAATTTTAGAATTTGAGAAATTATTTGCTAATGTGCCAAAATGACTAAAATTGGCAAAAAACTATGGGTTATAGCTCATAAAATCGTGAATTTAAGACTCTGAAAACTTATTTGGTAATGGATCAAAATGACTAAAATTGGCCATAAATCTTGGGTTGTAACTCATGAAATAAAGAATTTTAAACACCGGAAAATTATTTGCCAATGGGTCGAAGCAACTAAATTTGGCTAAAAATTATAGGTTATAGCTCATGAAATCGTGAATTTTGGCCTCTGCAAAAATATTTGCAAATAAGTCTAAACGATTAAAAATGGTAAAAAAATAGTGATTTATAGCTTATAAAATTGTAAATTGTTTACTCTGCAAAATCATTTGCTAATGGGTCGACACAAGTAAAAATAGCCAAACATTGGTGGTTATGCCTCATAAAATTGTGAAATTTGGACTCCACAAAATTATTAGCCAATGGGTTGAAATGACTTAAAGTGGCCAAAAAATCGTGAGTTGCAACTCATGAAGTCTTAAATTTGGGACTCTTCAAAATTATTTGCCAATGGATAGAAATAGTTAAAAATGGCTAAAAATGGATGAAAATCATGGGTTATGGCTCATGAATTCTGGACTACGCTAAAATATTTTAATGGTTCAAATTGAATAAAAATTACAAAAAAATGTGGGTTACAGTGTATGAAATTATAGAGTTTGGACAAAATCATTTACCACTAGGTCAGAATGACTAAATTGGTCGAAAATCGTTGGTTATAGCTCATGAAATCGTGAATTTTAAACTCTACAAAATTATTTGCCGATGGGTCGAAGTAGCTAAAATTAGCGAAAAATCGTGGGTTATAGCTTATAAAATTAGGAATTTTGGACTTTGTAAAATTATTTGCCAATGGATCAAAATGAGTAAAATCAACCAAAAATCATAGGCTATAGCTCCCAAAATCATGAATTTTAGACTCTATAAAATTATTTGCTAATGGGTTGAAATGACTAAAATTAGCCAAAAACCATGAGTTATATCTCATGAAGTCTTGAACTTTGAATTTGCAAAATTATTTAGCAATGGGTCGAAATAACTTAAATGGACAAAAATCGTGGGTTATACCTAATAAAATCGTGAATTTTGTACTCTGTGATATCTACTCACTAATTACTAGAAACAACTAAAATGATTAAAAATGACCAAAATGCATTGGTTATTGTTCTTGAAATGATGAATTTTGGACTCAATGAAATAATTTGCCAATGGGTCGAAACACGCAAAAATGACAAAAAATCATGGGTTATAGTTGATGAAATCTAGAATTTGGTCGCCACCAAATTATTTGCAAAATTTGTCTAAACAACTAAAAATGGCCAAAAATCTTTGGTTATAGCTCATGAAAACGTGAGTTATGGACTTCGTAGAATTATTTGTAAATGGGTCGAAACAAATAAATATGGCCAAAAATCATGTGGTATAGCTCATGAAATCATGAGGTACAAACTCCATAAAATCATTTGCCAATGGGTTGAAATAACTAAAATTGGCCAAAAATCGGCCAAAAATCATGGTCATAGCTTACGAAATCGTGAATTTTTGACTCAGCAAAACTATTTGCCAATGATTGAAATGAAAAAAAGGGGCTAAAATGGGGGTTTATAGATCATGAAATTATGAATTTCCTACTCTGCAAAGTTATTTGCTAATATGTTAAAATATTTTAAATTAAGAAAAAATTATGGGTTCTAGCTCATTAAATTGTGAATTTTGGGCATTACAAAATTAATTGCCAATGGGTTGAAGAAACTAAAAATAGCCATGGGGTTGAAATAACTAAAATTGGCCAAAAATTATGGGTTACAGCTCATGAAATCATGCATTTTATACTCTGTGAAATTATTTATTAATGGGTCAAAAAGACTAATATTGGCCAAAAATCATGAGTTATAAATCATGAAATCAAGAATTTTAGACTCTGCAAAATTATTTGCTAATTGATCAAACTAACTAAAAATGGAAAAAATATTGTGGGTTATACCTGATAAAATCATGAACTTTGGAGTCTGCAATATCTATTTGCGAGTTGGCACAAATGACTAAAAATGATTAAAAATGACCAAAATGTATTGGTTATAGTTTATGAAATCAAGAATTTTAGACTCCGCAAAATTATTTACCAATGGGCTGCAACGAGTAAAAATGGGAAAAAAATCATGGATTATATCTCATGAAAACTTGAATTTTGGCTTCTACCAAATTATTTGTGAATGGCTCCAAATGACTGAAAATAACCAAAAATTATAAGTTATAGCTCATGAAAATTTGAATTTTGGACCCCACAAATTATTAAACAATGGGTTGAAATGAGTAAAAATAGCCAAAAATCATGGTTATACCTCATGAAATTATGAAGTTTGGACTCTACAAAATTATTTACTTATTGTTGTGCCATAGAATTAATCAAGTGTTAATCATATTCAGCTAGTTGATACATGTCTCAAGTAGACTACATGCCGACTCGACCAAAACACATTGATTTCTCGTCTCCATTTGAAGGTCGAGACGAAACGCAACCCTTTTCATCTCCCTCGAAGGTCGAGACTAAAGGCGTCCCTTCTCATCTGCCTTGAGGGTCGAGACGAAAGACGGCCTTTGTCAACCCTGTCGCAAAGCCGAGACGGAAGGCGGTCATTTTTGAACCCCTAGCTGACAACCAATTACCATCACATTAACGCACGGTCAGAGTCATGATTACATCCCCCTTGAAAGTCTTAATAACTCATTAGACCTTGTCAGCACCTTTCTCCCCCTATCACCGTCACATTAATCATAAGGGTGACTCATGCCGCCCACAGCTGACACTTGTAAAGTATCAACTAAATAAGATGATTGCTTGGACTCAGCCAAAGTTACACAAATACCCTTATCACCTCGGTATAAATAGGCACATCGCCTACTAACCAAAGGTACGCAATTTCTGCACATTTAAAGAACTATATCAATTTCTTTTTCCCCTTCAGATCATAATTAACTTGATCGTTACAGGAATACCAAAGAACCCAACTCCGATCCTCTAACGTGTTGCATGTGTGTAGGACTCTCTTCCTATCAGGGGATCAACCATCTAAGGAGATTAGGGGACCCTAAAACCCTCCATAATCCACACTAAATTTCCCTGTTTGATATCTGACATCAACACTTATGTATCAAAATCAGTCAAAATAGTAAAACATTATGGGTTATAGCTTATGAAATTGTAAATTTTGGACATTACGAAATTATATGCAAATGGATAGAAATGACTAAGCAACTAAAAATGGACAAAAATCATTGGTTATTGCTCATGAAGTCAATATTATTGGACCCCAAGAAATAATTTGTCAATGGGTCAAAATTTAAAAAATGTAAAAAATCATGGTTTACACCTCATGAAATTATGAATTTTAGACTCGAAAAAATAATTTGCTAATGTGTCTAAATGACAAAAATTGGCCAAAAATTGTAGGTTGCTGCTCATGAAATCGTGAATTTTAAAATATACGTTTGCTAATTGGTCAAAACATTTAAAATTTGCTAAAAATCATGGATTATAGCTTATCTAATTGTGAATCTTAGACTTTACAAAATTATTTACTAATGTGTCAAAATGACCAAAAATAGCTTAAAATTAAGTGTTATAGCTCATGAAATCGTGAATTCTCGACTGCGCAAAATCATTTTCCAATGGGTCAAACTGAATAAAATTAACAAAAAATCATGGATTATAGCTCAAGAAATCTTGAATTTTAAACTCTATAAAATTATTTGCTAATGGGTCGAAATGACTAAAAGTAACCAACAATCAAGGGTTAGACCTCATAAAATTGTGAATTTTAGACTCTTAATATCTATTTGCCAATTGGAAGCAACAACTGAAAATGACTAAAAATAGCAAAAATGTGTTGGTTATAGTTTATAGAATCTTGAATTTTCGACACAACAAAATTATTTTCCAATGGGTCGAAATGGGTAAAAATGGTAAAAAAATCATAGGTTATAGAAATAAAGATTTTAGCCACTGCTAAATTATTTGGCAAAGGGTCTGAATGACTAAAACTTGTTAAAAATCAAGGATTATAGCTCATAAAATCATAAATTTTGGACTCTATAAAATTAATTGCAATTGTGTCGAAATGAATAACAATGGGTACAAATCATGGGTTATAGCTCATGAAATCATGAAGTTTAGACTTAGGAAAATTATTTACCAACTAGTAGAAATTTTTGAAATTGGCTAAAAATCATGGATTAGCTCATGAAATAATAAATTTTAGGCTCTGCAAAATTATTTACTAATCGGTCGAAATATTTAAAATTGAGGAAAGATCATGGGTTATAGCTTACCAAATAGTGAATTTTAGACTTTGCAAAATTATTTGCCAATGGGTCGAAATGAGTAAAAATGGCTAAAAATCATGTGTTATAACTCATAAAATCGTGAATTTTAGACTCTATAAAATTACTTGCCAATAGATCAAAACATCTAAAATTAGAAAAATTATGGGTCATAGATCATGAAATCATGAATAAAAATTGGCGAAAAATCGATGGTTATAGATCATTAAATCTTGAGTTTCGGATAGTGTGAAATTATTTGTTAGTGGATCGAAACGAGCCATTGGGACAAAACGAATAATAATTTCCCAAACTAGTGGGTTATAGCTCATGAGATTATGTTTTTCGGACTCTGAAAATTTGTTGTCCATAATTAAAAATTAGTAAAATTGGGTAAAAATCAAGGTACCTCATGAAATCATGAATTTTGAACTTTGCAGAATTATTTTCGTGTGGGACAAAATGACTAAAATGGATTAAAAATATAAGATATAGCTCTTGAAATCGTGAATTTCTGGCTCCATGAAATTATTTGCCAATGGGACAAATTGACTAAAAATGGCAACAAATTATGGTTATAGCTCATGAAATTGTGAATTTTGAACTCTGTAAAATTATTTGCTAATGGTAGAACGGACTAAAAACCACTAAAAATGACCAAAAATTATTGATTATATCTCATTAAATCATGATTTATTGACACTATAAAGTTATTTGCCAATGGGTTAAAAGAAGTGAAAATGGCCAAAAATCGTTGTTTTTAAATCATGAAATCTTGAATTTTAGCCTCTATAAAATTATTTTCCAATAGTTCGAATAATTAAAAGTGGCCAAAATTTATGGTTTATAGTTTATGAAATCGTGAATTTTTGACTCCACAAAATTATTTGCTAATGGGTCGAATTGACTAAAAAGGCAAAAGCTAATGGGTATAGCTCATGAAACTGTGGATTTTAGACTTTGCAAAATTATTTGATAATGGATAGAAATGACTAAAAATTACTAAATATATTCAAAAATTATTGGTTATATCCCATTAAATCATGATTTATTGAAACTGTAAAATTATTTGCCAATGGTTCAAAAGAAGTGAAAATGGCCAAAAATCGTTGTTCACAAATCATGAAATCAAGAATTTTGGCCTCTACGAAATTATTTGCCAATAGGTTTGAATGATTAAAAGTGGCTAAAAATTATGGTTTATAGCTTATGAAATCATAAATTTTTGACTCTACAAAATTATTTGCCACTTGCTCGAAATGACTAAAGATAGCCAAAAAGCATGGGTTATACCTTAAAAATCTGTTACTTCTAGGCTCCTTGAAATTATTTGCCAATAGGTCAAAATGACTTTAAATGGGTTAAAGCATATGAAATTATGAATTTTGGACTATGTGAAATTAGTTGCCAATAGATAGAAATGGCTAAAAACCACTAACAATGGACAAAAATCAATTGTTATGGCTGATGAAGTCATGAATTTTGGACTTCACAAAAATATTTGCTATTGGGTCAAAATGACTAAATTGGCCAAAAATCATGGGTTATACCTCCTAAAATCGTGAATTTTCGACTCTATAAAATTATTTGCCAATGGGTTGAAATGATTAAAATTAACTAAAAATCGTAGGTTATAGCTCATGACATCATGAATTTTAGACTCTGCAAAATATTTTTCTAATTTGTCAAAAAATAGCTAAAAATTGTGGGTTACAGCTCATCAAATTGTAAATTTTGAACATTACAAAATTATTTTTTATTGAGTCAAAATGATTAAAGATGGCTAAAAATTGTAGGTTAGTTCATCAAATTGTGAATTCTAGACCGCGCAGTTGTTTGGCAATGGGTCGAAATGACTAAAATTGGTCAAAAATTATAGGTTATAGCTCATGAAATCTTAAATTTTAGACTCTGCTAAATTATTTGCCAAAAGTTGTGGTTTATACCTTATAAAACTGTGAATTTTGGACTCCGTAATATCTATTTGCTAATTGGCAGAAATAACTAAAAATGATTGTAAATGGCAAAAGTGCGTTGGTTATAGTTTATAAAATCATGAATTTTAGATGGGGTCGAAATGAGTAAAAATGGCAAAAAATCGTGTATTATTGCTCATAAAATCTAGAATTTAGGACTCCACCAAATTACTTGCCAATGGGTCTGAATGGCTACAAATGGCCAAAAATCATGGGTTGCTCATGAAATCATGAATTTTGGTTATTTGCCATTGGGTCAAAATGAATAACAATGGCAAAAAATCATGGGTTATAGCTCATGAATTGATGTAATTTCGACTCTACAAAATCATTTGCTAATGGGTTAAAAATGAGTAGAAACAACTAAAATTGACCAAATATTATGGGCTAGAGCTCATGAAATCGTGAATTTCAGACTTTGTAAAATTATTTGCCAATGGGTTAAAATGAGTAAAATTGGTAAAAATTTATGGGTTGTAGCTCTTGAAATCTCGAATTTTAGACTCTAGGAAAATTATTTGGCAATGAGTGGAGACGACTAAAATTGACCAAAAATCATGGTTTATAACCCATAGAATTGTGAATTTCAGAAATTTTAAATTATTTGCTAATTGGTGAAAATATTTTAAACTTGGCGAATCGTGGGTTATAATTCGTCAAATCATGAATTTTAGACTTTGAGAAATTAATTGATAATGGGTCAAAATGACTAAAAATGGCTAAATATCAAGGGTTATAGCTCATGAAATCATGAATTTTAGCCTCCACAAAATTATTTGCTAATGAGTAGAAACAACTAAAAACAACTAAAATGGACAAAATTCAGTGGTTATAGCTGACTAAATCATGATTTAATAACACAGCAAAATTATTTACCATTGTGTCAAAAGGAGTAAAAATGGCAAAGTAATCGTTGGTTATAGCTCATGAAATCTTGAATTTCGGTCTCTCTGAAATTTTTTGCTAATGAGTTGAAACAACTTAAAATGGTCAAAAATCATGTGTTATAACTTATTAAATCATGAAATTTGAACTTCAAGAAATTATTTGTCATTGCATAGAAATGATTAAAAAAGGACTAAAAATGACAAAAATTATTGTTTATAGCTCATGAAACCATAAATTTTAGACTCTACGAAATTATTTGCCAATGGACAGAAACAACTAAAATTAACTAAAAATGGCCAAACATCATTGATTATAGCTCATTAAATCATGATTTATTGACACTGCAAGGTTAATTGCCAGTGGGACGAAAGCAATAAAAGTGGCAAAAAATCGTTGGTTATTGCTCATGAAATCCAAAATTTCAACCTCTGCAAATTTATTTGCTAATAGGTTTGAACGATCAAAGATGACCAAAAATCGTGGTTTATAGCTCATGAAATCGTGAATTTTTGACTCCACAAAATTATATGTCAATGGGTCGAAAGACAAAAAATGGCCGAAAATTAGGGGTATACCTTACAAAATTGTGAATTTTACACTCTGCAAAATTGTGGGTTATAGCTCATCAAATCGTGAATTCAGACTTTGCAAAATTGTTTGCAAATGGGTTGAAATGACTAAACTTGGCCAAATATTATGGGTTATATCTCATGAAATCTTAAATTTTAGACTCTAAAAAATTAGCTGCCAATTGGTCGAAGCCATTGAACATGGTAAAAAAAATTGTGGATTTTACCTAATAAAATCGTGAATTTTGGACTCTGTAATATCTATTTGCTAATTAGTAGAAACGACTAAAAATTGTTTAAAGAGGCCAAAATGCATTAGTTATAGTTCATGAAATCATGAATTTTAGACTCCGCAAAATTATTTTCCGACAGTCTGAAGCGAGTAAAAATGATAAAAAATTATAGATTGTATCTCATGAAATATGGAATTTTGACTTCCACTAAATTATTTATCAATGGCTCTGAACGATTAAAAATAGAAAATTGTTGTAGATAATAGCTCATGAAATTGTGAATTTTAGACTCTAGAAAACTATTTGTTAATTTGTCGCAATGACTAAAATTGGCAAAAAATTGTGGGTTATATCTCATAAAATCTTAAACTTTGGACTATACAAATTTATTTGCCAATAGATTGAAACGACTACAATTGGCCAAACATCTTTGGTTATAGCTTATGAAATCTTGAATTTTAGACTCTACAAAATTTTTTGCCAATAGGTCAAAGCGGGTAAAATGCCGATAAATCGTTGGTTATATAACTCATAAAATCATGAATTCTAGACTCTATAATATGTTTTTGTAAATTGGTAGAAACAACTAAAAATGAGTAAAAATGGCCAAAATGCCTTGGTTATAGTTCATGAAATCATTAATTTTAGACTAAGCTAAATTATATGCCAATGAACCGAAATGAGTAAAAATGATAAAAAATCATTAGTTATAGTTCATGAAATTTGGGATTCCGGCCTTTGCCAAATTATTTACAAATAGCTCTGAATGGCTAAAATGGCCAAAAATCGTGGATTGTAGCTCATGAAATTGTTAATTTTGGACTCTGCAAAATTTTGCCAATGTGTTGGAAAGGACTAAAATTGGCTAAAAATCATGGATTATAGCTCATGAAATTGTAAATTATAGACTCTACAAAATTATTTGCTAGTGGGCCAAAACAATTGAAATTAGCTAAAAAATGTGAGTTATAGCTCATATTAACTTGAATTTTGGACTCTACAAAATAATTTACTAGTTGATCAAAATGTGTAGAGTTCCCTAGAAATTATGGGTTGTAGCTCATGACATCTTGAATTTAGACTCTTCAAAATTATTTGCCAATGAGTCCGAATGACTAAAAAGGGAAAAATCATGGGTTATATATAGCTCATGAAATCCTGAGTTTTTATCTCTACAAAATTATTTACAAATGTGTCTAAATGAATAAAAGTGGCCAAAATCATGATTAGATATAACTCATAAAATTGTGAATTTTAGACTCTTTAAAATTATTTGCAATGGTCGAAACGACTAAAATTGACCAAACATCATGGGCTATAGCTAGTGAAATCATGAATTTCGGACTTTGTAAAATTATTTGTTAATTGATCAAAACATTTAAAAGTGGCCAAAAATCATAAGTTATCAAATCTTGAATATCGAACTCCATGAAATTATTTGTTAATGGGTCAAAATAAGCGACTAGGTCAAAATGACTAAAAATGGCCCAAACTCATGGGTTATAGCTTATGAAATTGTGAATTTTGAACTCTGCAAAATTATTTGTCAATAGTTAAAAATGACTAAAAATTAAGCAAGGATCTTGGTTATAGCTCATGATATTATGAATTTTAAGCTTTACAAATATTTTTCCAATAGGACAAACTGACTAAAAATGATCAAAAAATGATAAGTTATAGTTTATGAAATCGTTAATTTCAGACTCCATGAAATTATTTGTCAATGGGTTGAAATGACTATAAACGACCAAAAATCATGGATTATAGCTCACGAAATCATAAATATTAGACTTTGTGAAATTATTTGCTAATGGGTAGAAACAATTAAAAATAACTAACAATAGGAAAAAACATATTGGTTAAAGTTCACTAAATCATGGCTTATTGACTTTGCAAAATTATTTCCTAATGGGTCGAAAGGAGAAAAAATGTTCAAAAATTGTTGGTTATAGCTCAAATCTTGAATTTTAGCCTCCATGAAATTATTTAGCAATAGGTCTGAACAATTAAAAGTGGTATAAAACTATGGTTTGTAGCACATGAAATTGTGAAATTTTTGCTTTGCAAAAATATTCGCCAATGGGTCGAAACGACTAACAATGGCTAAAAAGTATGGGTTATACCTCATTAAATCATGAATTTTGGATGCCATGAACTATTTGCTAAGGGTCAAAAACGTGCATTAGCTCATGAAATTGTAAATTTTAGACTATGCAAAATTATTTGCTAATAGGTCGAAATGACTAAAATTGGATAAAAATCATGTATTACAGCTCAAATAATAATTTTGTGACCTATAACACATGATTTTTGTCGACTTTAGTCAGTTCTAGACTTTTCTATGCATTGGCAAATAATTTCTTAGAGTCTGAAAATTACGATTTCAATAGCTATTACCCATGATTTTTGGCAATTTAGAGTCATTTCGACCCATTGCCAAATAATTTTATGAAGTCTAAAATTCACAATTTTATTAGGTGTAACCTACGAATTTTGGGCATTTTAGTCATTTGGACCAATTGGCAAATAATTTTACAGAGTCAAATTTTACTATTTCATGAGATATAAACCACGACTTTTGCCATTTTTAATCACTTGGATCTATTGGCAAATAATTACACAGAGGCCAAAATTCAAGATTTCGTGAGCTACATCCCATGATTATTGGCCATTTTTACACCTTTCGACCCATTAGTAAATAATTTTGTAGTGTCAATAAATCATGAATTAATGTGCTGTAACCAATGACTTTTGGCTTCTTTTTAGTCATTTTTAGACATTTTTACCCATTAGCAAACAATATTTGGCCATTTTGGGTAATTTCGACCCATTGACAAATAATTTCACGGAGTATGAATATTATGATTTCATGAGCTGTAACCCACATTATTTGCCATTTTCATCATTTCACCCATTGGAAAATAATTTTGTAGAGTCACAAGTTCACGATATAAAGAGCCATACACCTCAATTTGTTTCCACTTGTAATTTTTCAATCCTATTGTCAAATAATTTTGTGGAGGCCGAAATTCAAAATTTCGTGAGTTTTAACCCATGATTTTTAGCCATGTTTACCCTTTAGATCCATTGGCAAATAATTTACAAGGTCTCAAATTCACGATTACATGAGCTAAAACTTACAATTTTGGGCCACTTTTAGTCGTTTTGTCCTATTGGAGAATAATTTTATAAAGTTTAAAATTCATGAGTTCATGACTTGTAATCCTGGATTTATTGCCATTTTTATTTGCATAGACCCATCGGAAAATAATTTTGCGGAGTCCAAAATTCATGCGCTTATGAGCCATATAACCAATGATTTTTGTCCATTTTTAGTCGTTTCTATCCATTGGCAAAACATTTGGTCGATTCCAAAATTCACGATTTCATGAGCTATAACCCACGATTTTTGACCATTTTCAGTCGTTTCCACCTATTGGCAAATAACTTTACGAAGTCCAAAATTCATGATTTTCTAAGGCACAACCCACAATGTTTTTCTGTTTTTAGCTTTTTGACCCATTACCAAATAATTTTGTACAGTAAAAAATTCATGATTTCATGAGCTACAAAGCATGATTTTTTGCTATTTTCAATTATTGGGACCTATTGGTAAATAATTTCTTAGAAGCCAATATTCAAGATATCTCAAGCTACAATCCATTATTGTTTGCCATTTTCACTTCTTTCAACCCATTGGCAAATAATTTCGCTGCGTCAAAAAATTCATGGGAGCTATAACCAATGACTTTTGGTAATTTTTAGTCATTTCTAGTATTTATACTCATTGACAAATAATTTCACAGAGTCCAAATTTCATGATTTCATAAGCTATAACACATGATTTTGCCCCTTTTTAATCATTTCGACTCGTTGGTAAATAACTTTGCAAAGTCTAAAATTTATGATTTTATGCACTATAACTTATGATTTTTTATCATTTTTAGTTGTTTCTTACAAGCAAATAATAATTTTACAGAGTTCAAAATTAACACTTTCATTATCTATTACCCACAATTTTTTGATAACTTTAAATGTTTTTAGCAATTACAAAATAGTTTTGCTGACTCTAAAATCCACAATTTTATGAGCTATAACTTATAAATTTAGGCCAATTTTAGTCGTTTAAACCAATTGGCAAATAATTTTACTGAGCTTAAAATTCATGATTTTATGATCTGTAACGTACAATTCTTGGCAATTTTTAGTCTTTTCGACTCATTGGCAAATAATTTGCAAAGTCTAAAATTAACGATTTGATGAGATATAATTCATGATTTTTGACCAATCTTAAATGTTTTGACCAATTAGAAGATAATTTTGTAGAGTCTAAAATTCATGAATGTATAAGGTATATCCCACAAATTTGGCCAATTTCAGTCATTTCGACCAATTGGCAAATTATTTTGAAGAGTCCAAACTTCATGATTTCATGAGCTATTACTCATAATTTTTAATTATTTTTAGTCTTTTAAACCCCTTGGCAAATAATTTTGCATAATCCAAAATTCATGATTTGATGAGCAATAACCTAAAATTTTTTGCAAATTCTAAACATTTTGACAATTTTGCAAATAATTCTATAGAGTCTAAACTTTACGATTTCATGAGTTATAACCCATGATTTTTGGCCAATTTAGTCATTTTGACCCGTTGGCTAATCATATTGCAAAATCAAATTTTCAAGATTTCATGAGCTATAACCCATAATTTTAGGCCATTTTTACTCATTTTGATCGATTGGTAAATAATGTTGGAGAGCAAAAAATTCACAATTTCATGAGCTATAACTTACGATTTCTATCAAAATTTTGTCATTTTTACCCATTGCCAAATATTTTTTCAGAGTCTAAACTTCACGATTTCATAAGTTATAACCCATGATTTTTGTTCATTTTAGTTATTTCAACCCGTTAGAAAATAATTTTACAAAATCTAAAATTCATACTTTAATGAGATATAGCCCATGATTTTTGCCCAATTTTAAATGTTTTAACCAATTTGTAAATAATTTTGTAGAGTTTGAAATTCATGATTTTTAGCCATTTTTATACACTTCGACCCATTGGCAAATAATATTGCAGAGTCCTAAATTCACTATTTTTAAGCTATAACCCATGAGTTTTGGCAATTATAAGTCATTTCAGCCAACTAGAAAATAATTTTGCATAGTCTAGAAATCAAATTCTGATGAACTAAAACCCATGATTTTTTGGCCAATTTTAAATGTTTTTACCCATTAACCAATTGGTAGAGTTCAAAATTCATGACTTTATGAGCTGTAATCAACAATCTTCGGCCAATTTTAGCCGTTTTGACTAGTTAGAAAATAATTTTGCGGAGTTCAAAATTCATGATTTAATGAGCTATAACATATAATTTGTTTCCCAATTTTAGTAATTTCGACCTAATGACAAATGATTTTACGGAATCCAAGCTTCATAGATTTATGGGCTATATATCCCATGATAGTGAATTATTTTTTTTATTTTGCCCCATTAACAAATAATTTTGCAGAGTCGTAAATTCATTATTTCATGAGTTATAATCCATGATTTTTGGCTATTTTAATATTATTTTAGGAAATTAGCAAATAATTTTGTAGAGTCTAAAATTTAATATTTTGTGAGCTATAACTCACGACTTTTGGCCAATTTTAGTCATTTCAACCAATTGGTAAATAATTTTACAGAGTTAACACTTTATAATTTTATGAGTTATAACCCATGAATTTTGGTCATTTTTAGTCATTTTAACCCATTATAAAATTATTTTGTAAAATCTAAAATTCACATTTTTATGAGCTATAACCCACAATTTTTGGCCAATTTAAAATATTTATTACCAATTAGCCAATTGGTTAAGTTCAAAATTCGTGATTTCATGGATTGTAATCAACTATCTTTGGCCAATTTTAGTCATTTTGACCCATTGACGAATAATTTCGTAGACTCCAAACTTCATGATTTCAAAAGCTATAACTCATGATTTTTTCTATTTTTGCTATTTAGACTCATTGGCAAATAATTTTGCAGAGTCAGAAAATTCATGATTTTATGAACTATAACTAACAATTTTTTGCCCATTTTAGTTGTTTTAACCCATTGGCAAAAGATTTTGTAGAGTCTAAACTTTATGATTTTATGAGATATAACCCACAATTTTTGACGATTTTTATTCATTTTTAACAACTAGCAAATAATCTTGCGGAGTCTAAAATTGATGATTTCATGAACTACAACCTATGATATTTGGTGAATTTTTTGTTGTTTTGACCTGTTGCCAAATATTTTTTTGGATTATAAAATTCAAAATTTCATGAGGTAAAACCTATGATTTTTGGCCATTTGTAGTTGTTTTAACTCATTTGCAAATAATTTTGTTAAGTCCAAAATTCACGATATGATGAGCTATAACCCACGATTTATGACCAATTTAAAATATTTTGACCAATTAGCAAATAATTTTGTAGAGTTTCAAATTCATGATTGTATGAGTGATTGCCCATGATTTTTTTACAAATTTTAGTTGTTTCAACCCATTGGCAAATAAATTTGTGTAGGCTGAACTTCTTGATTTCATGAGCTGTAACCCATGATTTTTAGCCATTTTTATTCCTTTCGACCCATTAGCAAAAAATTTTGTAGAGCCCTAAATTCACTATTTTATGATGTATAACCTATGATTTTTGACCATTTTAAGTTATTCTGGCCCATTGACAAATGATTTTGTAGAGTCTAAAATTCAAGATTTCATAGACTATAACCCACGATTTTTGGCCAATTTTAGTCATTTTGACCCATTGGTAAATAATTTTATAGTGTCCAATGTTTACAATTTCAAGAGCTATAACCCATAATGTTTTACCATTTTTAGTCATTTTGACCCTTAAAAAAATTTTTACAATGTCCAAAATTCACAATTAGATGAGCTACAACATATGATGTTTGGCCAATTTTAAATATTATTAGCAATTATCCAATTGGGGTAGTTCAAATTCCCGATTTCATCCGTCTTTGGCCAGTCCTATTTAATTTGACCAATTGACAAATAATTTTGTAGAGTGCAAAATTCACGATTTCATGACCTATAATCTAGGATTTTGAGCATATTTTAGTCATTTCGACGTATTGACAAATAATTTTGTGGAGTCCAAACTTCATGATTTCATAAGTACTAACCCATGATCTTTTGCCAATGTTAAACATCTAGACTAATTAGCAAATAATTTTGCAAGCTCCAAACTTCACGATTTTATGAACTATAACCCTTAGATTTTTGCTAAATTTAGTCATTTCGACCCATTAGTGAAGTTTTAGAGTCCAAACTTCATGATTTCATGATCTATAACCTATGATTTTTAGCCTTTTTTTGGCAAATAATTTTGCATTGTCTTATATTCTCGATTTCATGAGATATAACCTACGCTTTTTTGCAATTTTCTGTCATTTTGACCCATTCCCAAATATCTTTTTGGTGGCTAAAATTCATAATTTCATGAGCTATAACCCAAGATATTTTTATCATTTCTAGTTATTTCAACCCGTTAGTAAATAGTTTTGCAAAGATTAAAATTCAAGATTTGATGAGCTATTACCCCATGAGTTTTTGCTAAATTTAAACATTTTGACCAGTAAGCAAATAATTTTACAGAATTTGAAATTCATGATTTCATGAGCTATAACCCATGATTTTTTGGCCAATTTTAGTCATTTCAACACCTAAGAAAATTGCTTTGTGAAGTCCAAACTTTATGACTTCATGAGCTATAATCCATAATTTTTTACTATTTTTAGTCATTTCGACCCATTAGCAAATAATTTTGTAGAGTCTAAAATTTGTTATTTCATGAGCTATAACGTAGGATTTTTGGCTATTTTAAGCTATTTTAACCCATTGGTAAATAATTTTGTAGAGTCTAAACTTCAAGATTTTATGAGCCGTAATATGTGTTTTTTGACCAATTTTAGCCATTTCGACCCAATAGTAAATAATTTTTAGGAGTCCAAACTCTATAACCTATGATTATTGGTAAATTTTATGTCATTTTGACCCATTGGGCAATAATTTTATAGGGTTTAAAATTCTTGATTTCAAGAGCTACACCCTATGATTTTTGGCCATTTTTATTCATTTCGACCAATAGACAATAATTTTGCGGAGTCTAAAATTTTAAGACTTCATGAGCCATAACCAATAATTTCACAAAGTCCAAAATTTTATGACATCGTGAGCTGTATAACTCATGATGTTTAGCCATTTTTAAGATATTTTGACCCATTAGAAAATAATTTCACAAAGTCCAAAATTCTTGATTTTACGAACATTTTGAGCAATTAGCAAATAATTTTGCACTGTCAAAATGTCTTGATGTTATGAGCTATAACCCACAATTTTTAGCTAGTTTTTGTCATTTCCACCAATTAACTAATAATTGTGCAGAGTCCAAAATTCACAATTTCATGAGTTATAATACATAATATTTGGCTAATTTTAGACATTTCGATCCATTGACAAATAATTTTGTAGAGCCTAAAATTCATGATTTCGTGATCTAACCCATGATTTTTGGCCATTTTTAGTTATTTCAAACCATTATCAAATAATTTTGTAAAGTCTGAAATTCATGATTTCGTAAGTTATAACACACAATATTTGGCCATTGTTAGTTATTTCGACCCATTGGAAAACAATTTTGCAAAGTCTGAAGTTCATGATGAAATATAACTCACAATTTTTGGCAAATTTTAAATGTTTTGAACAATTAACAAATAATTTTGTAGAGTTTAAAGTTCATGATTATATGAGCTATAACCCACAATTTTTAGCCAATTTTAGTAATTTTGACCCATTGGCAAATGATTTTGCAGAGTCCAAGCTTCATGATTTCATAAGTTATAACCCATGATTTTAGACCATTTTAATTCACTTCGACACATTGGCAAATTATTATGTAGCGTCAAAAATTCAAGATTTCATGAGCTATAACCCATGATTTTTGGCCAATTTTTATCCTTTTGGCCCACTGATAAATAATTTTGTGGAGTCCAAACTTCACAATTTTATGAGGTATAACCTATGAGTTTTGGTCATTTTTTGTCATTTTGACACATAGTAAATAATTTTGTAGAATCCAAAATTCACATTTTGATAAACTATAACCCATAATTTTTAGCCAATTTTAAGAGTTTTTACTAATTACCCAATTGGTAGAGTTTAAAATTCATGATTTTATGAGCTATAACCCGCGATCTTTGGGCAATTTTAATCGTTTTGACCAATTAGCAAATAATTTGCCAGAGTCCAATTTTCATGATTTAATGAGTTATAATCTATAATTTTTTGCTAATTTTAATCATTTCGACCCATTGACAAATAATTTGAGGACTCCAAGCTTCATAATTTCATAGATATAGCCCATGAATGTTTTCTATTTTTGTTATTTAGACCCATTTGCTGATAATTTTGTGAAGTCTGACATTCATGATTTCATAAGCTATAACCAATAATTTTTTACCTATTTTAGTTGTTTCGACTCATTAGTAAATGATTTTAGAAAGTCTAAACTTCATTATTTCATGAACTATAATCTATAAATTTTGACCATTTATATTTATTTCGAACCATTAACAAATAATTTTGCAGAACCTAAAATTGAAGATTTCATAAATATAACCTATGATTTTTGGTTATTTTTTTGTAATTTTGACTCATTGGGTAATATTTTTAGACTATAAAATTCACGATTTCATTAGTTAGAACCCATAATTTTTGGCCATTTTTACTTGTTTTTACCCATTTACAAATAATTTTGCAAAGTCTGAAATTCACTATTGATCAGCTATAACTCACGATTGTTGACTAATTTTAAACATTTTGACCAATTAAAAAATAATTTTGCAAAGTTTGAAATTCACGATTTCATAAGCTACAACCCATGATTCTTCACCAATTTTCGTCGTTTTGACCCATTCTTAAATGATTTTGTGGAGTCTAAACTTGTTTATTTGATGACATGATTTTCAGCCATTTTTAGTCTTTTTGACCCATTAAAAAATAATTTTGTAAAGTTTGAAATTTAAGATTTGAAGAGCTATAACCCACAATTTTTGGCCAATAATGATCATTTTGTCTCATTGGTAAATAACTTTGTAGAGGCCAAACTTCTCGATTTCATGAACTATTGCTCTTTTGGTAAATAATTTTGTACAGTCCAAACTTGTCGATTTCATGAGATATAACTCATGATTTTCAGCCATTATTAGGCATTTGGCACATTGGGAATAATTTGGCAAAGTCTGAAACTCACAATTTGATGAGCTTCAACACATGAATTTTTGCCAATTTTTAACATTTTGACCAATTAGCCAATTGGTAGAGTAAAAAATTCACGATTTCATTAGCTATGACCCACGATCTTTGGCCAATTTTAGTCATTTTGACTAATTAGGAAATAATTTTGACGAGTCCAAACTTCATGACTTCATGAGCTGTAACCCATAATATTTTGACATTTTTAGCTTTTTTTACCCAATAATTTTGCATAGTCTAAAGTTCACGATTTGATAAGCTATAACCCATGATTTTATGCAAATTTTAAACATTTTCACCAATTAGCAAATAATACTGTAGAGTCAAAAATTCACGATTTTATGATCTATAACTCATGATTTTTGACTAATTTTAGTTTTTCAACCCATTGGCAGATATCTCTTTTGAGTCCAAATTCACAATTTCATGAACCATAACCCATAATTTTTGGTTATTTCGACCCATTACAAAATAATTTCACAAATTCTAAAATTTATGATTTGATTAGCTATAACTCACGATTTTTGGCCAATTTTAAACATTTTGACCAATTAGCAAATAAATAATTTTTCACATTTTGAAACTCACAATTTCATGAACTACTTCTTACGATTTTTTTACTAATTTTGATTGTCTCAACCCATTGGGAGATGATTTTGTAGTATCTAAACTTCTTAATTTCATGAGCTTTAACCCACGCATCAAACAAACTATAACTGATTTAATGAGCCATTCGCAGTTTCACAGTCTGAATTTGTTCATACTTACACATGCAT
>JBAKGM010000200.1:42493221-42503710 GCA_037177215.1 Asparagus racemosus | reverse complement strand
CGGGGGATCATATTTAAGACAGAAGAACACAATGTTAAGTCATTGCTTCACTCTCGTTAGCAAGCCTGAACTTGAGAACTTTGTGAAGGCTGGAAATAGGCTTTACTTGTTTTGACGGGACTGGGGTCGGATCAACTATGGATGTCTCTTTGAAAAGATTTCTTTCAGATTCCCCAGTTTCTGGATGCAAAACTACTTTCTCTTCGTCTGCAGGTACAATGAGAAATGTCGCACATCAATTTCACAAAATGAAACCTATTCTACAATTCGCAGTAACAAGGGTTCTTACTAGAATACAGTTAGGAAAAAGTGACATCAAATAACATGCCATGATTCTTAAAGAACGTATTGTTATGAATGGTTCTCTTGTTTCGTTACTGAAGAAAACTGTGATCAGAAAATTGGGTGTAGCTTGTTCAAGGGATGCTTTCTTGAGGTAACAGATATTTTGCCATTGAAGTTGGAGAAGGAAATAATGGCATTGCATTTCCTTCCCATATCTTCTTATACAAAGGAACAAGCACGTTATCGCAAACTTGAAGAGATTAAAATTAAAGGTATCAGTTGCCATAGGTAAAGAAATTTATTTTCACCATTAGTTAGATTCATACTTGATCTCCATAATGAAAAAGAATATCAATACATTAAAAATCACGCGAAGGCCATAATTCTAGAAGATATTTTATCATAGTAAAACCATTAATTCGCAATCATTTGATAACAAGTTAAATGGCAAAAGGTTAGAATGTATGGAGCGATCATCTTATTGAATATGAGAATATCACTAGTCTTAGTAGACTTAGTTCCCAAGTTATTGCATTTTGGTCGGGAGGAGGTTATGTTTCAATGATACGACTCAATCATGTAAATTCACTATACTACAAACTACAGAAAATTACCTCTTTCAGAGAAAAGGTAGCATGTTCCCATTGTCTCTTGATATTCTCCGATCTGTTACGACAAAGAAGAAATGGTGGTATATTAATTCAATAAAACTACAAAAAGATCGAATTAAAAGAAATTGAAATAGAAAACCATATATCATCCTCCACCACTCTCAACACTAAGCTAAATTCATAGAATAAAATAACCTGATTACAAGATAAATCCTTAAAGCTTTCAAGGATAAATTGCAGCATAACCCCTGAATGTATCACTACCTTACAAATAAATATCCTATTCTTTTGTTACCCAAATAATTCATTTACTTCTGGAAAACAATTAGGACCACAAAGTTCCCTTCTCATAGAAATTTATCTGTATATGCACAAGATATCTTAAATTAAGCCCCTCTAACCGTTACACGAAAACTCCGAAGTTATGGTGGGGATCAATGAATATAGTTTTATATTAATTCTAACGCGCCCCAGCAGTTTGAGCGCCCTTTTAATGGGCTGAAACCTGGACTCACGCAGCGGTGCCAATTTCTAGAAAATCCGCTTTAAATTCGTGGCACCAAAACTCAGACGTTGTGGTGAGGGTCGAGAATTATAGTTTTATATTAATTATAACAAGATAGTCAGCCGAGAATCGCTATCAATAAAAGTCAAACTTACTAACCAGCTTCAATCGATCTCCAATGACCAACACAGGATTCAACGTGTCGAGACCCTGCGACAAGAATCCACAATCATGCTCAGGCTGTAGCAGGCGAATGTAGCTAATTAACAAATGAGACCAAACTGAAATTAAAGATTACTCACTGACAGGACATAGGGAGCATTGGGTGGAATATCGGCTTGCACGCATACATCACCCAGATCAAGTAAAACGTACTCTTCTTCACAATCCTTCGCTTGTTTATTTTGCTCAAAGCTAGCCTCCATCGCTTGTTTCCTTAAACTCAAGTAAAAAAACTCTCAGAAGCAAACAATCAAACACCTGATAGGCATCCAATCAGGAATTCGATTATTCTCTTTTGTTGGTATGGGTTTAAATTCTGCGATTCTGAGATGTGGGTTTTTGTAAAAATTCAATTCTGGGATTCGATTGGATACCTATCAGGTGCTTGATAGAACTATAAGCAAAGATTTAGAAGGGGAAAAAAAGAAGAAACAAAAAGAAAAAAGAAAAAAAACGTGGGCTTACCTTGAGAATGAATACGCACGGTCGAGGAAATGCAATTTGTCTGGTTTTTTGCGGGGTGTTGGGCTTCGGGTGGAACCCGACCCGCCCAAAAAACTTGATGAGTGGCTTACTAAATCTTTGTTAATTTGATATTAGACCTGCAAATCTTTTATAATTCTTCTAAATTAGGCTCTCAATACAGTTAGCTCATTTTAAATAATTAGTATCTTTATGCCTCCAAAAATTCTTTTAAATAGAGTAACACTCCCGTTTCGAACAAAAATGATGATTTTTGGGGTATAGGGTACAGTTAACAAAGATTAAATTGAATCGCAGTCGTTAATTGAATATAATCAGAAAGTTGAGATTAATATAGTAGCTTATCCGTTGTTTTCTATTAGCGGAGAGGATCGAAATCCTAAGGTTTTAGGAGAACAGTAGAAGATACGAAAGTATCAACATAAATCAAACTCTGAAGGTTCTACTCCCTTTACCGTAGTTACGCAAGTTTCCCACCCATTCCATTTTAAAAGAACAAAAAAGTTAAAAAATCTCTACAATATAATCGTTTGGACGTCCGATATGAAAATTATAAACTTTATTACCCTATAATGCATGGTTCATAAGAAAGAAATTTATGCTAAGTTTAAGAACATAATAAATGACTCACGTGTGAACATGTAGCATGAGATACACGAGCAAACAAAAAGACAACAATAATCACTCAGCAAACCTACGTGTACTATAAAACAAAAGCTGGTTGGAGTAAATCCTTGTAATTACTATGTGGCCCCACTTTTGTCCGTTGGATAATACTTCAACGGTCAGATGAAAACGTCATTCTCAGCTCCACAGAAAAACAAACAAGATACCAAGCAGCCTCTGTCAGCAGCAGAGCCTCAATGGATTCTTCTATTCAATCAGTTTCTATCTCTTTATTTTGTTTCAACGTGACAAATTTCCAGGCAAAAAAAAGGGGTAAATGGGTAATTTAACAATTTTGAATAAAAAAATGCAACTAATAAAAACCAATACAAACAGTTGTTTGATGGCAAACTATGACATTTAGTGCAATGAATACGTAAGTCGGTGTGATCACTAACTTCATAACTGACAGTAAAACACTCGTTACATGATTTTGCATAATTTTTAATGACCTGTTCATTCATCTTCAGCAGCAGTTATCACCGCTTATATCCATTATTAATATGTATCACTCGTAATCCATAAGGAAATGCACGATGGACATAAATTTTATCGGAATATACACATACAATTAGAGTGTTTCGTGATATTTATGCAGAGGATAGAGGACAATTTAAAAATTTTAATCGTCCTTTTTATGGTGCGAATTAGAGGAGAATTTTCTGAAGGGATTTATATTCAAGAAGAATTATCTATAATTTATCATTCTTTAGCCATCAATTCAGCAAAAATAAATGTCAATCTTACAAATGTAAGGAATCGCTTCATAAACTACCGCAGCGAGTAGTCAATCAAAAATATCCACAGCCTCACTACCCAAACTACCCCTCACCGTACTCCCCACACCGCGGTGCACTCGGGGTCATTTTCGTCCGAGAAAACTTCCCGTTAGAATCGACCGCTCAACGAACCTAACCATCTCGCCTAACCGTTGCCCGCCTACAATCCCGGAGAGAAAACTGTCGGCAGAGCCAAAGCCCCCCGACAATCCCAGGGGCAAATCGGTCATTTACCACAAGATCACTGCACATGGCGGTGGGCCCCCACAAATTCGGCCATCTCCCCATCCTTTCCCCGCATAAATGAGAGACCGTTAACGCACTGGAGAAGCAAGAATCCTCTCCATCTCTTTCTTGCTCTTCTTGTTCTTAACAATGTCGAGCTCATTCTCCTTCAACCTTTGCTTCTTGGTTTTGGTTATCGGGTTGGGAAACGTCGAACCGAAGCCGGTATCAGACCGGCATTGGCATCCGGCGACCGCGACGTGGTACGGGAGCCCCGAAGGCGACGGCAGCGACGGTGAGCCAACGAAAATTTATTTAAATACTTGGCTAAAACATATTAGTTATGATTCATTACTAAAACTGCACTCATTCTCTATTTTTTACACACAGTCGTGTTTGTACGAGCAGTCTTCGTAGTGTTTAATAACCTAAAATATATTGGTAGAATTTCACTATATATTTCTCTTGGCTTCGCTTGATTCTAGTTGTTTAGCTTGTTAACTAGGCTAATTTCTGAAAAATATTGATACTAATATTTTTATTTATTTATTTATTTTAGCTTCTGCCAAGTTTTGTTTCTTGAATTTTGTAGTAATTCGCTAGCGGGGGGTGCTCTGCTTTTTCAGTACCTAGGAAGCACAGTAAAGCTGCTCTGATTAAGTTTAATAAATCACTCACCTGAGCATCAGATTTTCTAGCCGTTGCCGAATTCACCCGATCATATGCTTCGGCTTGAACAGCAAACAGCAAATAGCTAAACATCCTCGTGACCCGTGCAGTCTGTTTTGCTGCCACGCGGCGCAGGCTTTTTCCCTTATTTAACATATTTACCCCATAGTTTGTCGTATAGCATAGTAAACTTTTCTAAATTTTACGATCAAATTTGTAGGAAATTTCTTCTAGGAGTAGCATACGTCAAAACATTAAGTTTAACATTGTATTTTGGAACGGTGAATATAAGATGTCCTCTCAAGCAAAATGAATCCACACGCTCCAATATTACTCACTAGTTAAACTTAAAAAATACAAATTTCATCAGGACACATCTTGAACAAGTAGAGAGTTCTAAATTATAAATAGTGAAACTAAAATTTCCATATTCTCTCTCCTACCCTCTCAAGTTGTGTGTGAATATTCTATTGTTTGATGACTTGTTTTGCGTATTAACCCCTGTAGTTTTACAATTTAGGAGGGGCCTGCGGGTACGGCGACCTCGTGGACGTTCGGCCCCTAAAAGCTCGGGTGGGCGCAGTGAGCCCGGTGCTGTTCAAGAACGGAGAAGGGTGCGGGGCCTGCTACAAGGTCAAGTGTGTGGACCCCGCAATCTGCTCACCGCGGCCGGTGACGGTGATCATAACGGACGAGTGCCCCGGAGGCTACTGCGCCTTTGGTAGGACCCACTTCGATCTCAGCGGGGCCGCCTTCGGACGGATGGCCGTCGACGGCGAACGGGCTCAGCTCCGTAACAAAGGGGAGATCTCCGTTCTGTACCGAAGGTAATTAAACTCCGTTAATAATAGTTACGTAGTTAGGAAATTTTTATTGTTTTATGGTAATTTTTGACTGAAATGTCCAAAATGTTCTTCTAAAGTCTACCACTGCACGCGTACTAGACATTTTTCCCCTCCGTGTGCATTCCCTTGTAACCTTTTCTCGTACGTGTGAAAAATAATTATAGGTTTAATTTATTAAAGAAATATACGCTAGAATGAGCTGCGAAGAGATATAAGCTGCGATGTACACGCCATCTGATGTGAGTAATAGGAACAAGCGTATAAACGTTAGTCTTTACCTATATTTATTTCTATTTTAATTTGTTGTTTCAATTGGATTACTACCTTTTAAGAATAATATGCAAGCTATACTATTGTGAGTTATTTCTTGAAAAAGAAATTTGATTTACAAGTGTAGTTGTAAAATGGCTATAACTATAACAAATTAAGGAGTTGTGACTATAAATACACGAACACGCGTTTTTTATTTATAAATTAAAAATGTAGTTAAAGTTACAATTTTGCCACACCAAACAATCTTAGAGTCATAGCATACAATTGAAGTAAATGCAACTTAAATGCAAGGATATATTAATTAGCAAATTATAACTAGATTTTTGTGAGATACTTTTGCTTGCAGGACACCGTGCAAATATCCTGGAAAGAATGTTGCTTTTCACGTGAACGAAGGGTCGACAGACTACTGGCTTTCACTTTTGATTGAGTTTGAGGATGGTGACGGAGACATTGGATCTATGCACATCAAACAAGTATGCACGTATTAATTTCTTTAAATTTAATCTTATCTTAATTTTTTTCCGCTGAAAACTATATAAGTTTCGAATAATTTACCCTTCCTTATATTTTCATATAAGTCAAAATGTGGTTAGAATGTGGGGATAGCTCTTGCATGAGTTCGTGAGACAAAGGATTGCGTGTGGATAATAAAGCAATAGTTTGAGTGATTGATCTTTTATTGCTATGAAACTTTATGATCACAAGTTAGTTGGCTAGCAATAAGAGCTTAGTTTATGACCTGTAGTCACATGATATCGGATCATGTTCACGTGCCATCTCACGTGCCAACATGCTCTATGCCACAATTCTTTCTCATTAACTTTTATAGGATTTTTCTAGTCTAAAGGATAAGATAATGCACAGTGGCCACATGCTTAAAAGAACCATGCACTCCATAGTTTTAGAAATGAAAAAAAAAGTTAAAAAATTCAGAATCAAAACTAATTTATACTCTTGAGACACTCACAAAGTAACACCTTCCACCTAGTTCTTTTTGTTAAAAAAAAATGTCACTCCATAGTTTTAAAAATGAAAAAAAAAAAAAAGTCAGAATCAAAACTAATATATACTCTTGAGACACTCACAAAGTCACAACTTCCACCTAATTCTTTTTGTTAACTAAGGATTCTTTTGACTCCACTATGCTTGCACCAAGAAAATATCTCCACTAACAATACATATTTCTAATTCTAACCTTTAATCTTTTCAGCTAATAAGTATACTTTAAAGACCTCATGTGTTTTACTTACATCGTCACAAACTTTGAATGGGGTGTGGATATATAATTTATCTGCATGCTTGGTATAATTACATGATTATGGTTTGAGAATATTGCTCGAAATCTCAATAAGTGCTGCTGTGGTACGGACAGATTCTAATAGCAAATTTTAGGATTAATGAGTGACTAACCCTTTATAGTATGGGAGATGGACATGCAATAATTAATCGTGAAATTATTGGTTGAAACTGCAGTCAAGTTCTAATGAATGGCTAGAGATGAAGCATCTATGGGGAGCAAATTGGTGCATAATTGGGGGACCTCTCAAGGGTCCCTTCTCAGTAAAGCTCACCACATTATCAACAAAAAGAACTCTCTCTACAAAAGATGTGATCCCAAAGAATTGGTCTCCAAAAGCCACTTACACTTCTCGCCTTAACTTCACATAATTTTGCCACGAGAAGCTAAATTAGCCTAGCCCCTTGGAGTGCAAAGGCAATGCCAAGGTTCATGCCTATAGGTATAATTAATACTCGTTATATTTGTATGACCTTTTGATATAATTTGTATTTGGAAGTTTGTACTTAATAGTTTGTAGTCAAGGGCTCAGTAATTTATATGTTGTTGCCCTTGTAGCCCTCTCCTAAGAGGAGAGAGAGCGCGCTCTTTGTCATTTTATGTGAGCTCTTTGTGTTTGTGGTTTAAGTGATTGTTTAAAGAAATTAATGTTTGGAAAATCTTCAAGTTAGCTTTGAGAATGGCGATTTCTGGCTTCTTGTGACTTGTTTTTATTTAGATGCCCGCTACGTCACAGGTCCAATCCGGTACGTAATCTGTGGACAGGAGAAAGTATCTAGTGATCTTGGTTCGGCTTTTAATTAGTGACGCACTAGGGATATGTCAACCATTGTATTAGTGCAAAAGTCTCCAAGTCTAGTAATTCAAATGATTGACATCGATCCTCTTGAATCTTGATACCAATAATGCAATGGAGTAGAAAATACAAAGGCAACGCCAATTCATATAATACTAATTATTTATGCCATGATCTTCTAATATCTTTGTGTTTGGAAGTTTGTATGTATTAGTTTGTACTTTGTAGCCATGGCTCAACAATTTATATGTTCTTGCCCTTGTAGCCCTCTCCTAAGAGGAGAGAGAACACTCACTTTGTCATTTATATGAGCTTTTTCGTGCTTGTAGCTCCTCATGACTTGCTTTCTTATATATGGACATTGCACAGGTCCAATCCTTTCTTTTGTGGATATATAGACACTAGAAAGGATTAGAGATTTTGAGGAAAATGTTACTTTCATAAATGTATCTTAATCTTTAAACTATATGTATCTATAGTATACTTTATTTACTAATTAAACTTCCACAATACAGCGTAATGATATTTATAATTTTTGTTGTTATCGGAGAGGTAATGAGTTCAAAACTTGTCAAAGACAAGCCTGAACACTAATTAACCTCAAAGAATCCTCCGTAATTTGACACTTTCGGGCTTTTGTCTTGAACCTTCAAACATATTCGATGCCAATCGATCTGAAGTGCTTAGATGCTTTGCAGGCGCGCTTTGCACTCAGCACATGGTGCACAATGAGATCAACGCCAAAGACTAAAGTCTTAATTTCGTCGTCTTATTCTTAGTCTGTTGAGAGGTACAGCCTTAATTCCTTGTCATACTAAGGATGCTGGCTGGCATCCTGAACCAACTTGAGCAAGGTCATCATCCATCTAAACATGATCAAGATGCGTGACGGAGCCACATACAAAGTTGGGGGGACCTTGCCCCCCCCCACAAAAAAAATTGTTATTTGCATATTATGTCCTCGTTCATATTAGTCTATCAAGGCCTTAAATATTTACTATTTTAAAAGTAGTCTGTTAGTCATCGATATTGTTATTAGCTCCCTCCAAATTCTTTATGCTATTTTAAAGTTAGTTCATCAAATCATTGAAATTTGTGAACATGGTGGGGGCCAAATTAATTAGTCCCACATTGGCAAACATGAAGAAAAATCCTTACTTAATTCCCTTTAAATAGGAAATTAAACCTAGGATTTGTTAAGGTGTGAAGAAAAAGGAGAAAAAGCTAGAGAGAGAAAAAGAGAGAGCTTGGAGAGATTTTACAAGAGAGAGGTTGTGGATTGTACAAGTCGTCGGTATTCTCCTTCATAGTAGAATCTCTCCTCAACCCCTCCTGTGGATGTAGGCAAGTTTGTCGAACCATGTAAATCTCGTGTCTTTACTGTTTATTGTGTATTGGCTATAGGTTGTAGGTTCTCAGATCTATAAGATCCACCCTCAAGAGTAGGCTTGGTCTTAATCTCAAGGTCCATGCGTGACTTTGCTTGGTCGATTTCACCCACTCCGGCGATTATCTCCTTCGTGAACTAATCCCCATCGGCGATTATATTTCCTTCGTGAATATAATCAGAACCTTCTCTCAGGTGATATCGCTTCCGTAGCATGTGGGCGTCGCTTCCGCAGCGTGTGGGCGTGTCTCTGCGCCCAACAGAAACTTTAGAAAGGATACAATACAGTACTATAAGACCGTGGGTGCAATTCATTGCGGGGCTTACCTCCAAACAAGTTGCAAAGACTCATTGCCCCTCTCTCAACTCCACTGTCTTGGTTTTGAGACTGCTTTCCTGCATTATAGTGGGTTTGACATTAGAGAGAGTGAAGCAACGGAAAAAAAAACTTAATAAAAATTATTATCTTTCGATTTTCATTTTGAACAGTTTTCTATAGATTCACTCACAAGTGAACTAGCAGCAGTTGATTAGTATCTCATCCTCCGCACCTTAGCAATTGGTATCTCATCCTCTGTGTCCTAGAAATTTGTATCTTCTTTTTCGGATAAGATTTAGTATTACCTGACTCATGCTGTGAAGAGGAGACAATTAAAGAAAGTACATGCGCAAGAAAGCTCCCTAAAAAGAGGAAGTTATGAAATCATCACAGAAAATACAAACACAGGTCATACTAAGATTATGATGGAAGAGAAAGTTTGATGGTAAAACCTGCACAGAGAGTATCCATTCAAGACATACTGTCCTTATCATCATCCTGAAGCAGAGACAATGATGAAAATGCACAAATTACAACCACGTTACAATATACTGGTTGAATACCTTATGTGTGTACCCGTTCGGACAATTTATCCTCTAATCGACTTTTCGTATCCTGATATATAATTCAAGTCTTATGACAACTTTGAACCATAAATAGGTCTAACACCCGAATGTAAACATCTTCAGGTCTAACTATAAAGTTAACCTGTAATATAGAAATTCCTACAAACTAAACACTCATACTGCAGTACTATCACATGGTCCAACTCAAAGAATCATTCTTCCACAAATTAGTCAGATTGCTACAAGTGTACTTGAAAAGGATTTTACCAATCTTTTTGCATTAGCAATTCTTCATATCTGTAAATATACAAAATCACTCGCAAAAGTTCGGGATAAAACAAGTTAATCGGGGGAAGCAACATAGACGGAACAAATTCATAGGAATCATGCTTCATTACAAAAAATGAACATGTCTTGGATCAAAATTTTGATCCAACAGCAATAAATAAATATGTACATAGATGAAATACACCAAAATTCAAAAGAAGATTTAAAAAACACTCAGAAGCCATAAACAGACTTGCACAGTTGCTGATTTGGTCGTTGCAAAGATATAGA
>JBAKGM010000200.1:42454604-42474530 GCA_037177215.1 Asparagus racemosus | reverse complement strand
GATCCACATGGGGAAAAATACGGGGGGGCGGGTCACATGAGCTTCATGCTTTTGGGGCCTTGACACAATTTTCCCAATTAATTATTCAATCATCATACATTCAGTAGCATTTATCGCGGCCCTTGGTTTGTAATTTCTAAAAATTAAATTACATATGACCCCTCTCTCATGAATTTAACGGTGTCAAGTGCTAACAATACACTTGAAACAAATAGGGTTGTGGAAATACGATTAACGCGAGGTCTTCTCCGCACATTGTAAACTACTAATATTAGAATTTGTTTACTTTCTTTTAAAAAAAAAAAGAATTTGCTTACTATAGAAGGACTAATATTAGAATTTACTTAATTTAGAGCGGACTCATATTAGAATATGCCGATTCTCTAACGCCCAATCAATCTCTGCCCTCTAAAAATTATAACAGAAAAAACCCCAGAAGAAAACAAATAAATACCAAACCAAAGATTGTAAATTTTTAAGACTAGGAGGAACAAGGAGATCTCTTCTCTCTCTTCCTCCTCTAAGAACACAGCTTTTCTCTCTTTCTCTCTCTAAAAACACCACATTTTTTGAGGGGAGGGAGAGAGAGAGAGAGATGGGAGAGAAACAAGATAGAGAAGGAGTAATGGCCACAGATTTCTTCTGGTCTTATACAGATGAGCCTCATGCATCTAGAAGGAAGCAGATCCTCTCTAGATACCCTCAGATCAGAGAGCTCTTTGGCCCTGATCCATGGGCTTTTCTCAAGGTTTGAACCCATCATCTACATTCTTATTCTCTCTCTTTTTAAAATATTTTTTATTAATATTTTGATCTGGGTATTGAATGTTTTTGGGTCTGGATTGATAAAGACTAAGTTTTTGTTCATGGGTTTGCCTGCATTGGGTTGATACTTTGCAGATGCTTTTAATTCTGATAGGAATCTGATGTTTGGTTTGATTATGATTAATGCATTGATTTACAATGTGGATTTTGTTACTTTGCTCATCTGGGTTTTGGATATTTTTGGGTTTAGTTTGATAAAAATCTGATCTTGATGGGACTTTCTAATGATTTATGCAGATTTGCTTCATGGGTAGTTTTGTAATGCATTGCTAGAAATTTCATGTTTTGTTTGAATCTGAGAAATGCATTGATAATTAAGGTGAACTTTTTTGGTGTAGATTGAGTCTCTTATAGATTTTGCAGGTATTGGTCCATGGGATAACTCTGGCTTTAGATTGATAAATTGTGATGTTGATGGATAATTTGCTTATTGGTTATGGATATGACAATGCTTATAATAGCTTTCAACCTGGCCATTGTCAATGTATAGGATGTAATCCAAACCTGAGTAAAAAACTTTATTGAAGGAATAATTTTTATATCCATATGTATAGGTCTAAAATTGAAAATGATGTACATGAATCTTTTGCCTCATCTTGAAGATAATAGAAAAGGCTATAAACACATCATAATCAAAATTATGCACTATCTTCTAATGTATTAACCAATTGGAGCACAAGGCTTATGAGTGGCATTTACTTCATTTCATATGCTCTATGCACCAACAGGCCCGTTTCTAAATCTATCTATCAAGCGAAATGGTTCGTAACTTTTATTTTGCATTATATGGTCAATTGAATTGAGATCCTTAAACTTGAATCTTGAATTGATTGTAAAGTGAACTGTGAGATGGGCATATTATTATGATTTTATTTAGCATGTAAAGCTCGTTAAATTAGCTGTAATTGAACATGCAAGGTGTGGTAAAATATCAGGTTTTACTATTGCTCTAAAAATGCGTTTTTTTCATTATATCTTGCACCCCGTTCAGGATATCAGATTCTGTTTTATGAATACATTCAGGAATCTAGTCAAAAGTCTTATATTTCCTGAATCCTCATGATATAGGGTCTAGTTGAAATTCTTTTTCTGAAGCCATTTTAAATTTTGGCATATGATAATTGGAGATTGGAACCTGATTCAACCTGATACTGCTCATGATTTATCCAAATTCTCTTTACATCTGAAATTTTATGAATTTTCTTCATGTTAATTTCTAGAGCTTCCATCCCATTTGGTATCTCATTTGATTTAAATCTTCTTCACTGTTTCAGGCATTTCTATAGCAACATCACTTAATCTCATGAATTAACTCAAGAAAACATATTAATGAATAAAAAGAAAGGGTCTATTGTGGATAGACCTCCTATACTGTCACCAAATTGAACTTACCACTCATGTAGTTGTGTTGCTGCAGATAGAACCTGGATTAAAAGTTCTTTTAACCCTTTATAAGCGGGTCTATCTGCAACAATATATTTTTACTAGGGGGTCTATCTGCAACAGTATAACTACATGGGAAGTAATCTCAATTTGGAGATAATAGAGGAGGTCAATCCACAATAACCCAAAAAGAAATGAGAAGAAAAAACTTATGAGCAATTCAACGTTGAGCTTCTTCTCTCTTTACAGATTCCTGGAATTTGTTTTCTCTTGCAGTAATATTACACATTTTTTTCTTCTTCCTTATTTAGTGTCAGATCATTGTGGGTGTAAGAGATAAAAGTTTAAAACTTAAATTACAAAAATATAAATAAGTCAAAAACATAACATCATGCACGTAATGCTACAAATTGTAAGAGAGAAAATTTTAAACGATTATTTGATAATGAAACGAATCAAATATATATATTTGGTCAAATTCTATTCGTTTATGAACAATACAAAAAACTATTTGTTTACTGTCAATTGGAACTACCGAATCAAATACATCCGAATGGTTAGATGAACAATTTGTTAATTACTTGGGGGCATGTCCCCTGCTAATGATATTCCTTTATTTGGTTGCAGATCACTGTAGTTGTTCTTCTTCAACTCTGGACCGCGATTCAGCTCCGCAATGCCAGCTGGCTGAAAATGTTAACCATTGCTTACTTCTTTGGCTCCTTCCTCAACCACAACCTCTTCCTCGCCATCCACGAGCTGAGCCACAACCTCGCCTTCTCCTCCCCCGTCCTCAACCGCTGGCTTGGCATCTTCGCCAACCTCCCCATTGGTGTCCCCATGTCCGTCACCTTCCAAAAATACCACCTCGAGCACCACCGCTTCCAGGGCGTCGATGGCATCGACATGGACATCCCCACCCGAGTCGAAGCCCTCGCCGTCACCAACTTCTTCACAAAATCCATCTGGGTCCTGCTACAGCTCTTTTTTTACGCTCTACGTCCTGTTTTCCTAAAACCCAAACCCCCCGGTTTATGGGAATTCACCAACTTAGGCATTCAAATTGCATTAGATGTAAGTCTCGTCTATGTCTGGGGTTTTAGATCTCTTGCATATTTGATCCTCTCAACTTTCGTTGGAGGAGGAATGCATCCAATGGCTGGTCACTTCATCTCTGAGCATTACGTGTTTCACCCGGAGCAGGAGACTTATTCGTATTATGGGCCTTTGAATTTGATGACTTGGAATGTGGGGTATCATAACGAGCATCATGATTTTCCCAGGATTGCTGGGAGCAGGCTTTATAAGCTTAGGGAGATTGCTCCTGAGTATTATTACAACTTGGAGTATTATAAGTCTTGGAGTCAGGTTATTTATATGTACATCATGGATCGGACTGTTGGACCGTTCAGTAGGATCAAGAGAAAGGCGTCGAATAATGATGGAGCCACGAAGAAACAGCAATAGAAGGCGGCGGTGATGATTGCCTCTGTGATTCGAGATTTTTGATTGTGATTGTTGTTTAAGTACGTTGGTTAGCTAAGGATCAGAAGGGAACTTCTTGATCATCCATTTGTATTGTTTGAGAATTGGATGTCTTACTTTAGTTCTTTTCTCAAATGTCGTGTTTATAATTTAAACTAGAATTGAACCTGCACTTCTTTTGTGCAGATGATTATTTATCATTGTGGTCTAGTTGAGTTTTTTCTTGCATATCCTCTTTTGCCTATGTCGATGCAAAGTTTGATTCATGATTTCAACAAGGAAAATGCTAAGTGTACTACAAGAGTGTACTACTCATGTGTTACTAGACACAAAGAAGTAGGGTCCATAGCAACTCATAATTTCTCTTTGCAATTTACAAGAAAATATCCCACTTTTGTGTGTAGTAGCTATTTTTGATTTCAAATGCTTGTTTAAATGTTGCATTATTCCTATATATGATTCAATATTTTTCATTGTTATAGTTGTTAAGTATGCTGGTTAGCTTTATTAGGGTCAGATGGGACCCTCTATCAGCCATTTGTTGTACTGTTTTCTCAATTGGATCTGTTACCTTCATTCTTTTATCAAATGTCATGTTTCTAATGTAAACTATAGAATGAGACCTGCACTTTTGTGCAGATGATTTTTTGCCATTCTGGGCAATTTGAGTTGCTGCTTGCATGTTCATTTTTGCCCGTACTGATGCAAAATTGGATGTCATGATGTTCAACAGACTGAAGGATGTAATTTAATGGTCTGCTAAGAATACTTTAAAAAATTAATGCTGATAAATTCTAATAATCTCTTGACTATTTTCAGTCTTCTTTTGCATATCACTGAGAGTAGAACATGTTTTCATCCTCAATTGTGGATATAATGCTCTTTCGAACTTTGTTCTTGTAGGTTTACACGAATTTATCTTATATGTTTCACTAGATCTCATTAATACAACAGTTGGAAAGTTGAAGTATTCATCTTTTATTGAAAAATAATTTGTATGCCCCTTAAATGGCCCCTTAAATGTTGGTTTGCTAATTAACCACTTGTAATTAAATCACACTTAACTATTAGTGAGAGAAAAATTGGGACCTATCCATTATGGGCACCACTTATTTTTGAAAACTATTGATATGCATGCATGGAACTCTCAAAATCACAGTGACACTAGAATTTTCTTCGCCCTTTGGGTGTAACATTTAAAATCATAATGCTTTTAATGAAGGGGGTATCAGTATAGTACTTACATTTTGCTTTCTCGCTTTTTATTAATTAGACTACAGTGGTATAGAATGAACAAATAATAGCTTATATAGACAGAACAGTTTAGTACAAAAAACAGGTGCTTTAAGACATTAGTCCTTAACTCACAACTTGAAGAGAAGAGGCACCAGTAAATAATTTAGGAAATATTTTGTATACTGCAAATGCAAATACCAAAAAGTCGCAACTAAGAAATGTTTCATATAATGTTTGTTGTAGAAAATTAATTTTCAAATCGGCCATCTTGTGGAAAATGTATTTCCAAATGCAAATTTTGTTTTTGGATAAACGAACTAATACCCAAACTGACTACGAGTCAGATAAAACTGGCTTGATAGACTTGGATATTGCAAACCAAAGGAAATTTTTGCGACGATCAGTAGCTGAAAAGAATTCCTTTCGCGAATTGTTATTCCAAGATTCTATTCTGAAAAGGAGTTCAAATCCATTACTAAAATTCTTGTCCAATTTGCGTGCAACGGTTATCCTTCCCTCAGCAGTATCCAACTGAAGAGGGAAAATGGCTGTTCGGCTTCGACAGGTTGAGGGGATGGATAAGTATGTTGGTGGAAGGCAGGAGGGTTTGCATAATTTTGAGATGTGTACCGTTGGTAGTTGTGGTGGTCTTGATGAGAGATGGCTGAGCCGTAGCAGGCCTGATATGATATTACAATAGCTGTCATCTCTCTTCATACTACAGTGAAAAGAAAATTTCATGTGTTGTATGTGTCAACAGTTCGTATAAATGCACAAATATTTCATTTACTGAAAGCATTAGCATCATGTTTACACTATTGGCTGATATATTTGAATTGCGAAAGATCAGTTTTCACAAAAACATCAAGTGAATTTAAATTTCTTATTTCATCGCGCCTAAAGAAATGTCTTCGAAGCATGCATTTCTGATTGAGAAAATTTGCTCCTTGACAAACAAGCGACTCATACAATTTAGCTATGCTAAGAACTGGCTTATGCAGGACTTATTTTTAATTTGGGAAGGAACCTGACAACTTTTGCTTCATTGTAATCAATGGTAGAAGCCTCAATGCATCGCCAAAACAATGGGAGGAATCCCTTCACTTTGAAGCAGTGGAAGCCTGAACCTCTAATTTGAGGAATGCTCCTACTGCTTATAGCATGAGCCTGGCCCTATCGGGGCCTCTCGACCAAGTCCAGCGAGTGGTGCAGCGGCAACCCCTCTCTGATTCAGCAAGCACCGGAAGTGAGACAATCTTCCTGTAACCAACTCTGGATCCTTTGCCAGCTTTTCCAACGGAGTCCACAACCGTTCTGAGTGACACAACAAATGCACAATGTCAGCAAATTTTTCTATGAAAAGGTAGAAAAATGTAATACAGTGACTTGAAGTTAATGAACATGTTCCTTGCTAATGCGATAGTTAATGAATCTTGTTTAAATGAAAAGTTACTTATGTTGCACTAACTGATGATGGCAAGGGGAGGATAATCATAACGGTAGATAAGCAAAATACAGGACTTTATATATATGCTACCGAATAAAACTCAAATTAAAAAGAGCATGCTTGTACTTTCGCTGCTCTTTTGCTTCTGTAGAATATGATAGAATGACAATATGTAGAAGAGGAAAAATAAGGAAACACCTTGAATCCATCATTTTTGTTGCCCTCAGGTGAGGAAATATCTCAGCAATGCTGAAGAACAGCAGTGCATAAAACTAACATATTTGAATAAGTTTCAGGAAACAATCAGCGCAACGCTGAAAAAGATTTAGCATTCAGATTTTAGCAGTTGAATGATAGAAAAATATAGAAGAAAGCTCATTTTTCCTTAGAATCCAAATAGTATCAAGGTTGGTTAGCAAGGTCGAATCACAGAAAGTACTTCTATTTAGAAATTATTTTACGCAGTAAGAGATCAACCTGAACCAAAAAAGTAAGGATCCGATGAGAAATCAGTAAACTTTTGAAAAGGAAGCTAATACTTTGGTTATTGCATAACTTCTAGTATCTTGCTGTATGATTATTGCAAATTTGCTATAGAAATAACTTTAAAACTAACATATTACCTGCTGCAGCTGCTGCTCGTGGCCAAATAGTTTGTTGTATATCTGATGCATCTATGTGTTCCCCCCACATGCACACCTCACCACCAATAACCAACTTCTGCTGTTCAGGTCTAGATATGTTTACAAGAGGTTCATTCATATAAAATCCTTGCCATGTTGCGTCTAAATGATCCAGGTACCACTTATCCTGGTTGCTCACAATGCACCTTAGCCCAGAAGCAACTACCTTCTCAGCAACACCGCCACCGAGCCTTATATAATCAACAAGAAATAGTTGTCAGTTATAGGTGAAATGTCATTACTCTTAATACTTGACAATTGTTACGGAAAATGATATCAATATATTTCTCCAGCTTCAACTAAGTCTAGGATAGTTTTATAACATATGGCTACTGAAAATTTTCTTGAAAAGTAACAAAGAAAGAGCTCTGCAAGACTTTGAACATTTGTAGGCATGCCCATAAACACCCACAGGAGTCTAGTTATCTCTCATTTCTCAACAGCTGAACACTGGTGGCGGGCAAAAAATATGGCCATTTCTGCCGTAGACAATTTTCTATTATATATGACATCTATTCAGTTAACTAGGTAGTATTGGGCTTGGAAAGACATGATTAGTGAAAATCAAGGAACCAAATTTGACCATGCAGTGACAGGCTATACATATCATAATCCACTGGAACTTATTTTTGTACTCCCTCTAAATAATTCCTAAAGGTTTCAAAATCAACTAAGTACTGTTGTTGTTTTTCCCTTGTAATTTGTTAAGCTCGATGCAGGTAACCATTTTATTTGTTCCTTAACCCGTTCAAAACCGTACTTGAAACTTGAACATTACCCAGTATGCCTAATAACGACTTAGAGAGTTTGCACAAAATCATATTGCCAGTGTATGTCGTCCTGGGCTATGTTTTTAAGCGTAAAAAAACTCACTCTGCTTGAATCAATATTTAACTTACATAATAAACTTTCAGCACAGCCACAAGAAACATAAATTCTCCACAAAAGATAATATGGAAGAACTATAAATTTGGTAGAAGAATATTATGGTAGAATATCATGAATGCTTGCATTATATTTCGATTTAATGGTGATTAGAGAGAATAATGAAAGGCGATAATGATGATTGGAGAGAATCATGGAATGATAAAGTGACTTCCACAACGGTAATCAGAGAATCATGGAATGCCATGATTCTAGCTCAATCAGCATTTCATAATAGGCTTCATGTTTTCTACATGTGTAATGTGCCCAAATCAATATTTTTTTCTCTAAACATGAGATTGTACCTTGGATTAAAAATGCATGCTGATGGATTCATTTCATAGTTACACAGTACGTGGTACGTAGCGGGTCATGGTATGAATTCAGGCACGCAATTAGCCACTTAGAAAACTTGGATTCCTTAGGGGGTACTGGGTAGCTTGCTTCGGTACGCAAGTTCACTTAGTGGTACGTTGTAATTTTTTCCGGGGCGTTTAAAGTTTTCCAAAGTACATAGTAGAAAACTAGAAGCTAATTATTAATTTTAATATTTTTTTCATACAAAATATTTAAATACTTTTTTTGATGGAGTTTGTTTCTTTGTTCTTTTTTTTATAGAGAGTGTTTTAGGATCATGGTTTTGTTTCACATTTAATTAACATACGTGTTTAGTTACAGTAAAGTCATCGGCTCATATACTCTATTGTGTGTCTCCCTTCACTTAATTGCACACATTGCATTGCATCTTGTGCACATGCACTAAAAGAGAATTTGCATCTAGCATACTTGTAAGTGGAACGTCAATTTTGGGGAACCTGTTCGTGTATCGGAGGGAATTGGTTTGCAAATGTACCCGGAATCGGTTCGCAGGAATTGTACGATAGTTCGAGGGGGGTCCGGGGAATCACGCAATGATGATTCATTTCCTGCTAAGCATGTATGTTTTCACTGGAGAGAACTACAGTAAAACGTTTTCTTCCTAAAGATAGCCAGCAAGGAGATTGCAACCTGCTTATCATAATCTATTCCAGATGCTAGCAAAGCTGATGACATGTACATTTCGTTGAAAAGAGAGTATCCCCAGGGAGGGAAGGGAAATTACATAAAGAGGAAGAAATCGGAATAGAGGAATAAATACAGAAAGGAAGACATCACTGTACGTACAAGTGGTTATAGCTGTGCTACTCGCAACTAAATTATTTGATACAAGAGCCCATTCATCATTTTAGGTCTTTAACTGTGAAAAACAAATTATTTTACTACCCTAACAAATTCCTCTAGTTTGTTTTTCAAATGCCAGCTCCATGAGTGACTATGTTTAAAGGACAGTACTAATCTTCATGTGGCTGCTGAATGGACAGCAGGATAAGATATTTCCAGCCAAATACTTTGGAAACATATCTTAAAATTTAGTGTACTTAAGAGAAGATACCAGATAATATATATGATAAGGGCGATATGCCTTAAATCCTTTGACAAAATTGAGATAGATGAAAGCAGGAACAACACGAAGTTAAATATGATATAACCTATATAACTGGTGAATAGGCCAAGATCTTATACTCAGGCGTGGAGCATGCAAGTGTGAGAATGAGTTTTTGAGGATAATCCAGGCAGAGCCAAAAGCAGATATAAGTGAAGATCAGAGTATATTACCAATTGTGCACCACTGTTTGAGGGTTCAGTTTATTTCCAAAATTGTTGAAAGTCTCCTCCCTGCTCCTCAGGAATAAAAAATATGTGAGAAACAAACTAGAGAGAGAAAAGGATTCAAGAGGAAGTTTTCCTACCAATTAATGACCTCATATCCATGTGATAATGCAATTTTCTGAGCTCGTAGGACGAAATATTCATAAGCACCAGATTCATCCATCTTATGCTGCTTTAACCTGCACAGAGTATTTGGTAAGACATTTGAAATCAGAAACTGGCAATATGGAGTTCCTTTGTGTGAGGTGCGGAGTGTTGGATATAAGACAAATTCAATGAAACGAAAAGGAGCACCAACAGTCAATTCATGGTGCTCAAAAAATTATCACATTTAGAGTCTGGCTTTTTTTTCCCCTGCAATTTGTGAAGTATAAAATTATTCTCCAAATTTCATTGTGTGAGGAAACTGTGCTGCATGGTGAATGATAATAGATTTATCTAAATATCCAAAGGAGAGAATACAAGTTCAATCCGCACTCTGTCATAAAGTTCCCAGACGTAATAAAATGTATTCTCTAGTTATTACATAGGTGATTTACTGAGCAATCAATTTTTATAGTTTCAGCCTCTTGTGTGCGTGTAGACTTTTATGCACTAATATGAAGATGGAGTTATATTTGGGTGCTTCTATTAGGATTTTCCTAGAACTTTAAGGACCATTAAAATGATGATGGACTACATAATTTGTAGGTTAAACTGTTAAATGTCTAATATCTTAAATTACATATAAGAATCTGCAATACAAACTCGTGACGTGTTAAAATACTATTAAAAACTTTATGGAAGCATCAGAAGAGAAAGCTTATTGGCCTTTGACCTTCAGTTAACGCATTTGAGATGACAACGTCAAAAGTCAATGGTTCTCAATCTAAACATCTCTTGGTTAAGTTTGCATTGACGGAACTTGGAACTTTATTCTGCTAAATTCATCTACGTGTAGCCCTTGTACTGATATAGTGTGTTACATCTCTCTAAGTTGCTAACTTTTAGCATTTATCCTTCAGATACTTTGGTTTCTCATACCCAGTTTGCACTATTGATTATAGTTGTGTCAGTAAAAGATACCATTTCTATGAAATCACTTCACTAGCAGGTTGAAAGTTGAAGCTTGGAGACATTATTGAGGTCTATACGACTGCACACTTGTATTAGGATTTGCCTGGAAACTGTGAAGCCATATGACGAGGATAGTCCTATCTCCTAATGCTTTTGATTTCATCCTTTTCAGTAGAAAATAACTGTTGCAGAAAGAAGGATATGAGTTTAATAAGAAAGATTGGGGTCTTCCATGGAAGAAAATTTTCTATATTTTGAATTTTTAAGAAAAAGGATTTCGCCTTTTTTTTTTTAGGTGTCTACTTTCTCACTAAAAATTTGTTGCTAGAAAACCAGTATTACTGTTTTCTAATTATCCAAATATAAATGGAATCATTTCAAGAGGAACATACCATTCCCGTACATGAGGAGTTCTTGTCCAACAACCTGAAATTGTAATAACAAAAAGGTGTTTTAGAAATATTTGCATCACATGTATGTTATTTCCGGTATCATGACTAGAAAGATGTGTTTTGAGTGTGAAAAAAGAAAGTGTTTGTCCCAGTGGAAATATGAAATTTCTGAATAACTTGTTAAGCTTGCTCGATTAACATTATACACCCACAACAAGAAAAGATGAGCTTTGACTTTGAAAGAATGGTCATATAACATGGTATTGGGGTGAAAGGTCTCAGTTTATAACCATTTCATTTTATAACCTTTTCATTGACAACTTAACTGTATTATAGTATTAATATTATAAAAACAAGGGCTTGATTTTTTTTCCTGCATGCATCTGTGGGGGTATTGTCTATGTGCATGTTGGTGTTTGTGGGCTAAGCATTAGTGACAAGATTTAACTTCCTAGAAGGAGTGATTCCTTTCTCCAAATCAAACTATCTGAGAATAGTTATTTATAGGTATTTAAATAGGGAAATGTAAACTGAACATGTCAAGATTTTATGTCGTGATTCCAAACTCTAATGCTCTCTCTCTCTAATTTCTCTTGGGTTTAAAGTATACATTACAGAGAGAAATGAAAAATATCAAAGGTAGAGAAACTTAAATGACAAGAATGGCATAATTGTCCAACATATTGCATGGGAACCTTCAGTACGAGTCTGGTGACGACTAACCCTCGAAAGAGGAATAAAACTTGGGATAGCAATTTGAAAGGATTATACTCTAGCGACAGCAATGTGAAATTTGAAAACGAACTTAAGAATAGTTTATTGTACTTCTCCCTATTTAGATATTACTTTCTATGGAGAAATTTTTTTTACCGTGATTATAACATTGACTAGGTGGCAAAACTCACATATCATGTCATCAGCAATAAAAAGAAATAATAAAAGGAAGCATAACTAACTGAAAAGTTAGACTTGTTTCCCTCAAAACCAGAAAAAGGAAGGGGAAAAAAAGGTAAACATAAAACTTACTTGTATTAACTTCATCACCTCCCAAGTGGACAAATCTGAACTTAAAGACCTTGCTAAAATCTGAAATGTTCAAACGAAAAAAGTTCAAAGGATAATAATAGTTCACCAGAGAAGTCTCGCTATTGAACAATAAAGATACAACAGAAATGTTTCTCCTGTTAAGAGCTTGATGAATATACAAGACACCAAAAATATTCTACAGGTTACTAGAAAGAAATTTAACTTTGTTGCAACAACCAAAATTACATAATGGTCACCACCAAAAATGATTTACAATGCTCATGTGTGTGCTATGTAATATATATATACTGTGCATGTACACGCGCGCGAGTGCAAACACACACACATATTATATATATGTGTGTGTGTGTGTGTGTATGTGTGTGTGTGTGTGTGTGTGTGTATCCTGTAAACCACATCAACTGGTTCCAGGTTGAATGTTCTTCAAATAATTGAATAAAAGGAACCATATGATGGATGGATTTGCGCTATTCTTACAGTTGTTATCAACAGGCTGCAATTCTCTCATAGAGGAAATTGCGAATGGATGGTCATGATTGCTACATGACAGAACCCGCTTTGCATGATACTCTGAATTTTATTACATATATCCTCTGCTCGCTAAGTGGATGCGGCAAATCTTTCTGTACGATATAAATCAGTTGATTGTGTTTTGGTATTTATCTTTCTTTACTGTTCAATTTCCAGGGGTTTTCCCTAATTGGCCAGTCTAACAATTGCAACACTTCAATGTGCTCACGATAGATGGTACAAGGAAATTAACTATTATTAATGCATTCAATTAGCAGCTGATTCCATTGATACAAGAGTGTTGTGCATTAAGAATTACATAAATATAGATCTTAATTTCGTAACGGATCGAATCCTTTTGGGAAGAGAATTCATCAAGTTCAGAAAAAGTTATGTACTTATGTACTAGTGATCTAGCAAGTAATTGACAATAATTTTCCATGAATCACTTTGTAGGTTTCTTGTGATATGTTTGAGTGTTAGGTTTTGGCATGAGTACACTATATACGGGTTAAAAGTTTCCTTTGGTTTCAAGTGGGAGAAAAAAATTTTACCTGAAAGGATCCCATCTATCACTTTGAATGTGGACTCCTTACTAACATCCAATGGCTGTTGACAATCAGCTGATGGCCATAAATAAGGATAACCCTTACCCCTGTAAAAGAGAGTTGTAAAAAAACTTAACCTTATTTGTGCTGTAAATGAGAGGATATACTAATTTGTAGAACTACTAGATATTGAAACTATGGAGTTTAGCTCCAAGCTCAATCTTGAATGCATATATCTTAGTGAAACTTTAGTCGTGCAAGGTTTTTGTTGGTGTAAATGGTCTTAGGCAGTGATCACTTGTATTCTAGTTATATCGTTTCAGTTTCCACTGCATATTCATGTTTTGTATATTGTTCTGGGCAGGGCTGGATCTAGGACTTTCGGAAAGTGGTGTCACAACATAATTAATAAACTAAAAAGTTTGCAACTGTCCTCGACAGCTTTACGTAAAAAAATATTTGAGGGTCAGTGAAGAATGTATTGCATCAGAAAGTGAATGTAAGAAAGTGAAAATAACTTCTCTAGGGTTTAGAATTTTTACTATATCCTATGGGTCATAGAGAGGAGGAACTTATTGTAAGAGAGACTGCAGATGATCTTGTCATGACTTCAAATTTTGGAGGTATATTAAACTCCAGTTTCCGACTAAATTTGGAGTAATAAATGTTTCTTGCAACTCAACGCTACTGGCCATGAAGCAACTATGATGCTAAATATAGTGAATGTTAAAGTTAGTTAGACGAATCCTAATTAAATATGCAATGTTTTCTATCATAGGTTTTCAAAGATAATCATAGGGTCCTTTGGCAAAGTGGTTTCACAAGACACCACTTTGCCAAAGGTAAATCCGGCGCTGATTCTGGGATACTGATACAGTGTATGGTGGATGTATAACAGGATCTGATTGAGGCTTTGGCGCATGCATGGGTATTTTTTCCCATCCTGTGTTTACAGTGTAGGCCAAGTCACGTGCCTGTGTATGTGTGGGGCGACACAGATAATTTAAGGGATAAAAGAGTGACTTTTCAAAACCCGGGGGGGGGGGGGGGGGGTTGTTTTGGCACGAATGATTCTAATAAGTTATGGGGTCAACTTTTCCAAGAAAATAATAGCTTATCTATTAAGATCCATACCTAATGATGGTAAACTTATCTAGTTAAATGTGCAGCTCTCTCCAGGGTTTTTTAAGACCTCATCCTATTGAAGTTGATTGATGGTGGTACCTCTTTGGAAGTCACAAGTTAAAAAAATAAGACTGGAACACAGATTCTTCATAAGGTTAGCAACGAAAAATAACTTAAGAGAAAATTTACCATGACAATGCATGACCAGGCACATCAATCTCAGCCAAAACATTGACTCCCCTTCTTTCTGCATAACTGCAAGATTTACAGAAGTCTGTAAGAAAAGCAGACATATAGAATGAGGATTCATCTACAGTATGAATAGGACATAGAATTGGGAATGGCGCATTTAGAGATAATCTACTGTCATTATGTTAAATAGTCAACTTTAGTAAGGAAAAAAGAGCATTATGGGAGGACACAATAGTATTACTCACGCTAAACATGTTGAATGTAGAAATTGAAAAAAAAAATGCCCCTTTTAACTCCCCTCCCTCCATTTTCCCCTCTCCTTTAATTTTTAACTTTCTTTTTTCTTCACTTTATTTTGATTGGGGTACTCCCACACACCATGAAAAAATGGTTAATTATAGTAAAGAAAAAGGAAAAAACTAGCACATTGGGGAACAAACACTTACTGTACAATATCAACAGCATCAGCTATAGTATATCGTTCTTCGGAACTATATGCACCATTCCATAGTTTGGGATAGGAAGGAATTTGAAGAGGAAAAGATTCTGTATCCACAATATGCCAATGCAGAACATTCTGTATAACAGTAAAATATAGTTAATTAGAATTCATATACTGTAAAAAAACATAATGCAGAGTTCATACAGAATTAATTTGTATATAGTATAATCACTCCCAATCATCATGTAAAGTAATACAGGACAATAAATGTACAAATTTCGGGAAAGTTGAAGCAGTCAAAACTTCTAGAAGTCTGTATTTTTCTTACCCAACAAAACAACAATATAGCACTTATCTTAAGAAGAAAGCAAGATAAGTTGGTTAAAATTCCTATAGAACTTTTAAAACAGAGAAGAGCCTTTAAAAATCTTCGGTAAATCTACGCTTAGGTAGTTCATGCATGTCACAACAGCATGGTGAAGAAAAGATTACAAGCAAATGAATTTGGACACAAGGTGCGAATTCCATAAGTTTTGGTCAAACAAAAATCAAGAGTTGCAAATGGAAGTATTTTTCCAACAAGCATTCATTTCACATTCAAAAGACTCAAAACCATAGTGGACTCTAGTTGAAAGTTGCATACCAACTTTGAATAGGTCATAGAATCAATAACACTCTTTATAACTGGCACAGGAAGATAATGTCGTGATGTATCTGCATCATACACAAACATGTTACACATGGTATGTGGTTGTTAGATCAAAATAAAATCAATGCAGACAATGTTCTCCTTGGATATCAGAATTAATAAATAGAGGGGTGCTGGATATTTCATACTATTTAACAAAAAGATACTTTTAGCCAACATTTAAAAGTACTCTATTTTTGAACCGGGTGCCAGCAAATGGCATTTATAAAAGAAACTGAAGGATAGCATGTCATTGGTAGGATTATTTGATAAATGTACAAATAACACTTGCATCTAAGCACAATGTGACAGAAATATTTTGTGGGAAATATAATAAAAAATATTTTATACATGAACTAATAATATAGTAAATATGAATAATTGATTATTGAAATAACATTTGCATATACTGCTTTAGAATACGTGTATTATACATTTTTATTTTAAAAAACCTTTCTTTTGCTGTAGTAGCTTCATAAGGAAAATTACTTAAGATCGTTTGCCTTATACAAGAAAGTGATAAAGGAGTGCTTAGGAATACAATAACACACATGTGAGTGAAAAAATATAAGAAGAAAATATATATTCAAATGGCTCACCAATTAAAAGCCCTCTATAAGGAAACCTAGGCCGATCAATGATGGTCCAGGGAGCCAAAGAAATCTCAATAGTCCCACTAGCAAGATTAGTATCGCACAATTGGCTGAAAGTCTGCAGTAATAGATGTTCATATTTCCATAACTGATCTAGTAATAAAAGGATGCAAATTTTTCCCTTGATAAGTATAACTAACCTGCAATGCATGAAGTGCTCCATAAACCGTCTGTGCCTGGAAAGAAGGAAAAAAACCAATTCAATAAAAGAAGTTGTATATCTCACTGAGTTAATTTGCTTCTGAAGTTATGATCATATGAATTGATATAAGGGTAAATGATCAATATTGACTGCCAAAATGCTTCAACAATCTCCAATTTCTGTTTCTATAGGAAGAGTTCTTTTTCACACCTAGCAACATTTCTTCTCCGTCATTTATATTCATCAAAAGAACCATGAAATGAAGTGGATGTTCACACAATTGCCGCACATGAAAGTACCAATATCAAATTTTATTTTGATATAATGACTATCATTGATGATAATAGGAATGTGGTATCATAATAGGATATATGGAGGGGAAAAAACAGTAACTATATGTCCTGTACCATTGTTGTATCCATGAGAAATCATCAAATTCCAGCTAGCATTCAGCGGTTCGCTGTATGATTTTTAGTATATACAATAATGAGACATCTGAAAACCAAACTTTCTTTCATAATGAAGATGAGGATTCCAAGAACAAAAAAGTCAATGAAATTCTCAAAAAAGACAAAGATCAAAGTCTTCGACTACCAAATAGCATTGGTAGGTGAAACTGAAAATGTTTCGTCAAGAAATGAATTATAAAAATTCTCAAATAATGAGACTTAAAATGCAGAAAACTTTACAAAAGGAGAAGCTGAATTTTTATAACCATCGGTCTCTATTTTATACACCTTCTTGGAAACTGTTGGGTAGCATTGCACGCATCAATTTACACTAAGCATCTTACCTTTCTGTAAAACATCATAAAATGTTAGTAAACTAAAAAATAATGTATGGTATGCAGTACCAACCTGGATAAGGGCGTATATGGGATTTCCAGTTGCTGGAACTGACAGTTTGTAGGATTCATCAACATCGTAGTTCAACTGCACATCAACCGACAGAAAAGTTTTAGATTGGCCGACTGAAATTCCAGTAAGGGGTTATTGAAGTTTATAAATAGTAATATTTTGTATCGTGGCTTGAAAAGTTCATCCTTGTTCGTTTCTCCTTTCTCGCGATAACGAGAAATTTTACCTTCGAAATTGCTAGAAATAATTCATCCATGTCAGAACCTTCTTTCGGAAAAAAAAAAATAGTTCGTTATGATGAAAACTAATAAATCATTTCTAAAGCATTCGGCGTTCAAGACCTCCAAGTCTCAATCAGCATTTGGTTGCTTAATGCTAGGAAACAGAGCAACGTCACATAGCTCATCACAAAAATCTCAATTCCCCACATAAATGAATCTCCGTTACCCTATCTTTCACCGCGCAAGCTACAAATTTGACAACCATCTTTCTAAAACGAATAATCTCTTCCTAAAACGAATAATCTCTTCCTAAAACGAATCAAAGCAATCACTACTTTCGCGTTCACGTGTCCATCGAAATTCTAACGCAAGGAAACAAGAAATCGGCGTGATGCATACTCTCACCGCGTCATCGGGGGAGAGAACAGCCACGTGGATGCCGGCAAGAAGAGCAGAGCCCGGAGGAGTCCCGTCGACGACATGGTCCGCTTTAATGACATCAAGAACCCTCGAAAACGCATCCTTCAGCACCCCGGAGCCATCAGAATACTTGCTCCCTTCGCTCCTCAGCTCGAATTCTTTACTCAAGTACACAGTCCTGCTCCCGTAGCTCACTGACTCCGGCAATGGCCACAGATTGACTCCGCTGGCCTCAGCACGGAAACCCAGGAAGATTCCAAGAAAAATACCCAGCAGAGTCGCAATTTTTGGGGGGATTTGAGGATTGGAGAAGCACAAAAGGAGGCAGCTTTTTATTGCATTTTCGACATCAAGGGAATAAATTTGGTTCCAAATCCAAAAGGAAGGGAACAATTGAAATCAAGTGAGCAATAGGGGACCCTGATGAGATTCTCCCACTCTCAAGGGTCCCGGGCTATTCTGGGAAGGAAATGGGTATTTTGGGAATAGCAGCCAAAGATGGAAAGAGCTTTCAATACGCGCAGATTCTCGGGGATCTGCAAGAGGACGGGGGATTTCACAGGGGCATTCTGGGAAGCGGGGGTATTCAGGGAAGAGAGGTCACGTGATCCAACCGATCTTAACTAAAAAACCATTAGAAATCGTAATTATTTTGGCGCGGGGGAGGCGTGCTGTCTGTTGCTGTGTTTGGTTTACCGGTTCCCCATCTATATTCCTGCTCTCTATGAGAGGGGGTGAGGTTTGTTGGGTCTGCTTTTGACTACTTTTTGTCAAGTCGAACCGAACCGATTTAAATTTAAAAATGAACCGAACCAAATCAAATCTGTTCGATGCTTTCGGTTTGCTCTGTTCAGCTTGTGTCCAGATGTGTGACGTATCAAAATATCCTTACTCCTTCAAACGTCTCACTCATTTTATATCCAAAGTTTAGGAGAAAACTTGTCAAAATAACTACTTTATAATTTTTATCAACTAAGATACATAAAAGTAGTACTATAACTTCTTGACATTTCTGTTGAGAGTGGTCGGTTTAGTTATTTTTGAATTTCAAAATTTTGAAAGCTGAAGTGAAGCTATAGTTTTCTAAAATTGAACCGAACCGCCGAAATTCGGCATGTTCGATCGGTTTAACCGGTACGCACTTAGTAATTACTTATTATTAATGATTTCGATATTTTCGATGAAACAGTTGTGTTAATTCCATCAATGGTTTGGTACGGATATTAGAATGATGGAGGGAGGCGGGCCTTAATGGTCTGCTAATAAATATAAGTGGACCCATCTTTATCATCATCATTCTAATTAATAATATCAAGAAAGTAGCACGGTAATGATGTTGCAAAATTAACACTTTCCACAAATAATGCTGATAAATTCTGCTGGCTTGCAAAATATCTGCTTCACCAAATTCAACAGATGTGATCAATATGAAGAAGAATTAAGGTGCCGTACTAATAAGTAGGATTAATCTATTCACTATGGAGCATGTTTAGTATGAATGTACGGAACTCTTACGAACGCTGATATAGGAAGATAATGCGAAGTGATAACGTTGAATATTGATACTCATTAATCTATGATTATGAAAATGATTATTGTTTAGCGAACTGAAATGTGTTTCTACTCGGTTTGATAGGGGTACGAGAAAAGAAGGTGATGTGGAGTAAGGTGCAATGAGGTGCGAAGAATAACATACATTTTTCTTCTTATTTGGTTGGAGGGAGAGCGAGGAAAGGCACATAATTTTTTTCTAATTTGGTTGAGAGGATGGGAACGGGCGGTAACGTGATGAGTTAGTAAAAATACCATATTATTCTTTTGAGAGAGTGATTATGAAAATTTAGTGAGGGTACAGTAGTTATTATAAAACAAATCCCTTTCTTTCTCATGTATCCCTCCAAAGTAGATGGATCTCTCTCTCTCTCTCTCTCTCTCTCTCT
>JBAKGM010000200.1:42443629-42454504 GCA_037177215.1 Asparagus racemosus | reverse complement strand
ATATATTCTATTTATTTTGCACCTTCTCTCACTGCACCCTATCTCAACTCACCTCACCTCCCCCCTCCAAAAACCACCTACCAATAAATTTTTATTTTATCTCTCATCTCATTAAACCTTCCCTCCTATCAAATCCAGCATTAAATGAAAATCATTTGGTACAATATACAACGAGAGTCCTTTAAAAATGTCGGTGGAAGATCACTTTCTTTAGAGAGTGGCAACGGTTGGTGTATCACCCAATATACAACGAGAGTGGATGATATCTTTCATACAAGAGCATCAAATTTATTGTGAGACATTGAGAGTTCCATACATTGATACAAAATTCTAGCTGCACTTCGATCTTCCCTATCGATCGTACTAATTTAGAATTGATATTCAATCTTCCATATCGATTGTACTAATTTAAAATTGATAGTATGACCCGCGTCACTATCTCCGTACTCTGATATGATCTATAGAGAAAGCAAAAGAAAAAGTTGGGCAACAGAATAATAAGAGAGGATTCAAGAAACTTGTGAAGACCAATTGGATGATGATGAGGAAGCACAATTATGCTTCCCATGGTTTGGAGGAAGTTTGCACTTTAGAGTGTAATGACGCAACTCGTGCCAAGCATAAACCTTTAAAATCAATGACAATTACTGCAATGTTATAAAGCAGGGAGATCAGATTTCCCAAATTACAGTAATAAATACACCAATAACAATATAGAGACATTTCGTTGCCTCTCATTTCTCCACTTCGTTTTTTTTTTCTCTACTGAAATGCTATACACAGATGACAAATTCATCATAGTTGATAAAACATCCAATCTAACATTTAAAGCATGTAATCTGCTCAACAGAGCATGACAGTACATTCCAAACTGTATAAATCTGAGAAAACTCATAAGTACACAATATGTATGTACACAGTGAAGTATCATGGAACATCATGAGGTACCCAAAGTGAACCCTTTGAAGAGATTTAACCTCTGCTAACCTGAAGGAAACACAAATCTATCAATGGATTGTGCAAGTAATACATGCAGACAATTGTTAAGAGTAATATTGATTGTCATCACCTTTTCTTTTATTCTCGTGTTCCAAGAATCATTACGGGCCGTTGGATGAGGATCAATGACGTACGGGGCATACTGCACCTGGTTTCTGAGGAGAGGGAGCCTTGCAGGTACATACTCATCGTCGCTGTCGTAGAAGCTGCCACGGTCTGGACCAAGAGCTCTGATAACCATAGCTAAAAAGATAGAGAATGCCTACAGAAAGTATAGAAGGCATAATGATAGTTATTGTGGCAATCTTGTTTATTATTCAAGAGGAGAAATGAGAATAAAAGGTACAATCCACAAAAGTTATGTGGGAAAAATGACATGTTTAATTTGCATTTTAAGAGCCAAAAGGTTTGTAAAATAATTTCAGATATGTAGTTTTTAGCGAATTACAACAACAAAAGACTTTATAACAAACTTTTGGGATGTGCTACATGAATATTATTCTTCCATCTATTATGGAAGATCTCCTCTGTAAGTTAATTATTATCATATTCATCTTAATTGCTTCCAACCAAGTCCTTTTGATCTATCTTTAGTCCTCTTTGCCCCATTAACTATCCTCTTAGCTAATTATAGAACAAAAAATTCAATCACAAATCTATATGTTTATGGCTTTTTATGATTTAGCTTATGATGCAAGGCTGTCAATTTACATGCCTAACCAGGCTAAGAAAAGCCACGTAGACACTGAGACAGATGGTATACCAATATATTAATACTCGAGGGAAAAATTTGCTCTGGCAGGTCTAAGGCTAAAAGCTCCTAAGAAGAGAAGGGGGAAGAGAAAATTTATGCAATTTCAGAATTGTCGCACTTAGAATCAATTACTGAGCTATATTTGGAGAGGGAAGGAACAAATCATGAAGATGCTTTCTCTCATGCAGAAAAGTGAGGGGGGGGGGGGGGTGGATTGTTTCTCCTTGACAGTATTCAACTAAAAAATGTATGGGCATTTGTTCCCAAACCTGTCATGTCTATCAAAAGATATATGAGTGACCAATAAAGGGACGACCAACAGTAAGAATAATGGGCTTAATAGACTTGATAGTGTTTTCCGTAAAATTGTTTGAATAATAGCATACCTGTACACCGACGATACCCAAGCCAATCCATTCGCACATTTCAAAGTTTGATTTCACAAAATTCTTCAACTCGTTGAATCTCCCCGTATCATCCTTTGGGAAATCCTGATGTCGGAATTTGAAACCAAATTTATAACTACATAATTTCATAGATATGAGATATGGCATAAATGACAGAGCAATGGAAGATGTTATGGGTACCTCTTCCCAGTTCCTATTCAGAAATATGTCTGCAGTTACAGCAGCCTCCAGCATAACGAGCAAAAAGACAAATACCATGTACTATATAGTTCACATCAAGGTTAAGAAAAACAAGTAAAATTGTCTCTCAGTTTAAAAATTCCCATAAACCGTAATATGGTACCTTACCTAGGTCTTAATTATACTCGAGAAAAAAGACACACTAGTTGATGAATAACTTGAGTTACTGGGGTGAGAACTTTCATTTAAAACTAGTGTTATCTCTTGCTAGGTTGGCTTAGTGTCAAACATCACTAATCCACAATTTAATTAGTAGATAATATAGAACTCTCTTGAACTTAGGATAGAATTAGGTCTTGAATTTCTGTAAGAGTATACGACATTGATAGAGTTATGTCTCTTCCGAATTTTCAAAGGTAATGGGTCTATCCATTGGGTTGCAAACGTCTCACAGCAAGCTAAAGAATAATAAGATCGCAGTTGTACAAACTTATGAAACAAATCAGTGTTAGAGAAATAAGTCATTAGCCAAGTAGTGATAGGAGGTATCGTGACATTTGCCACAGAATTCCAGGGTGTTTGGCCTGGCTTATTTTTATAACCTTTTAAGCTATCTTAGCCATTGGTGGCTTTTAGCTTTTATGATAAGCATTGTATAAAAACTTTTTTGGTAGAATAGTAATTTGTTTGGTCAATCCTAGCTTCTTTAAGTGAGATTATAAGATAGTTTTTGATAAGCTGGGGTACACAGCCTTTTTAAAATGGAATATAAGCTAACTTATTTGATATTTTACCAAACAAGTAGATATGGAAAAGCTAACTTAAAAGCTAGTTTGACCAAAAAATAACCTCCCCCAAACACCCTCATTAGTAAAAGAAGAAAAGAAGAAGAATCGAAAGGACAAAGCTTCAAGAGATCATCAGGAAAATCCAAGCACCCCAAGACTATCAACTGTAAATATTGTCTTAATACAGTAGAATGCAAAACTACAATTGTCATAATCTACAGAGACCATTAGCAGAAGCATTTCTTGTAAAGAAAGAGAAATTTTCTTTACAGAAAATTTCTTGTAAAAACTAGCAATTTCGTGTAAAGAAAGAGAAATTTTCCTGGTTGTAAAAGGATACACAAGAAAGGCAATGACCATTAGCAGTTTCTGCAGCAATATGACCAGAGCAAGTTATCAAGCACAAGGAAACTCCAAGGCCAAGGAAAGTGTAGATAAACCTGCATGTTCACAGATATCATGGAAAATTCAGATTAATTGTGTCTAGAAACATCACTTGTTTCTTTAGCTCCTATGAGAAGGTCTAATTTTGAATTGCAAGAGCATAGTCATCTTCTAAAAGATGGCAATACCAGATTTCTAGACTCTGCTATATCAAATGCTTATCATGAATATGTCTCAAGCTATAAAAGAAATATGTACGTTAAATAGTACCTGGACTGCAGTGGACGTTTAGAACAGGAAAGTTTCAATTTCTATACTCATAATAACAGGATAAGTTTCACTGAATGTATCTATGCTTATAAAAACATATTTTAATTGGTTTAGTCATAATAAAAGGATAATTTAACTTTGACGGAAGCATAAACACATTCAAAAAAAGTGAAGTGATTGAAATGAAAGAAGATTGTATAATCAAGTTGAATACATTCAACAACAAATGAATTATAGGAAGGCAATTCCGGAAAGTCTAAATACTATTTAATTGAGGTTTAATACTATCTACTCCCTAGGGTGACAGGCTGACAGCCGACAATTAATGTATTGGGAGCTGTTAAATATGAGTGTAAATGGACATTTAAAATATCTGAATTGGATGGATTCAGATATAGAAACATACCTGGCAAATATAACTCAGGGAATACCAGAAACCCAAAATAGTGTCTGGTTGGAGTTTAACATAATTAATTCACAAAGGTGCCAAATGCTGAGTAATGCATTTGGTGCTGATAAGTAGGCGGATAAATGGATAGGGAAATCTCCGAATTTGATCGATTCAAATATAGAAATTTGTCTGACTAATATAACTTAGGAGAACTCCAGAGAGTCAAAATATTTTTAACTGGAGATTAACACTGGTCTCCTGAGAGTGTCAGAAGAAATATATTGGGGGCTGATAAGTATGAATGTAATTGGATAAAAATATGCAAACTGGGCAAGTGTTAGGTCCCCAAAACAACATATCGTGCGGGCGTGCATATGTACAAGTATGTGTACGCATACGCGCACACACGAAACATATACTACACATTATATAGTTATTAAATTTAGCTTAATGAAAAATGTACCTAAAAATAATATTATGTAATTTTATGTTATACAAAGGGCTTTACACAGAAAGCTGGCAGATATTTGGATATCAAACATGCACTAAGTAATTCTGATAATTTACAATTTCTGAAAGTATTCACCAAAACCAAATCTGGTCAAGATTCTCAACATCTGTTCCCATATTGAATCAAATACAGAAATCAAATTCAACAAGACAACAATTGATTGTTAAATGACAGGCGGTTCAATGGGAGCCTAAAGCAAATTATGAGAGTTCTCTTTTAATAAAACAGCATAGAACCTATCATGCACATGACAGTTTCAAAAGTTAAAACCAGTCTCCATACATGCACAATGCATAGGAATTTAAAAAAATGAGTGAGTTGGAACACCTTGAAGCTCAATTTCTATGTCCCATGCTACGACCATAACTGGAGGATGGAGGCTTACTATGCAGTAGCACAGCACTTTGATTCCAGCCAAAAATACATTTAAAACAAAATAAATCATAACTGAAAGGCTAGAAAATGAAAGTGAAAAAAGTTTGTAATGAAGTTAAAAAACAAATGAAAGATTGCTACCGCTAAAAAAGGTGGGATTAGTCTCCTGCTTATGCCACGAAATAAACAAAAGATATAATTTGAAATTTCAGATCCAAATTATTTAACCAACACAACTGGATGTGCTGCATTTTATTATAAAGAAGCTAATCGAATGCTCTTCTTCTCAAGCAAATGTTATAACTTCCTACATGCATAGAGGTTTCTAAGATTGCAACCAACTTCCATGTATGGTCAATGTGCAGTGCATAGAAAACTAAAGAGAATGGATAAACCATCAATCCTGATCAAGATTTTAAATATGGGATATCAGGTTCATACCAAACAGGTATTTTCTGTATTTAGATAGCAGATATTGGACAATATACACTGGTGATATGATGCCAAATTTGGGAATTCATATCAGGCACTCTCTATCATTGAGGTCGGGAACATGTGACCCCATAACGAATAGCGACCCGGGTTCAATCGTCCCAGAATCGTGGTGGACCACCCAATTCACCAAATCTAGAGATCAACCAATTAAAATATTGAGAAAAATAACTCTTTTTCTTCAAAAGAATAAACAACAAATAATGTAAGAAATTAAGCAACTAAAGTATACATACCTTAATTGATTCTCAAGGTTCTTTTACCATTACTAATATCAACTAGCATATTTCTTAAACTTAACTCTTGCAAAACTTTTGATTCCTACATTTGGGAACCGAATCTAAAATGTACCAAGTTCCTTGGCGAACCGAATCTAAAATGTACTGATTCCCAATGAGTGGCATACCACACTCCTGTACCCATCCCATGAACCGAAACAAACTGGGTTCCATGCAACTATGCTCTATATATTCCATATATGATAATTCAGGAACATCCTATATGTCATTCGACCAGAAATAGTTTGCATTCAAAGACATTTATCCCAATATATCTTTGCAATTAATTGAATCAAAATATTGAAAATATATATTTAAGTAAAACTTTAATTAACTCAATAAACTCATTTATCATGATAAGTAGCATTTACTACTTATATTGGAATTCAATGCGACAAAGAACTGCCAAAAAAATGGAATTCCCACTTGCAAGACTTAAACAGATATAACTTTATTAGAAAGCAAAATTTTAACCAAAACTTACCGAGAAAATCAACCTAAACAAATTAAAAGAAAAGCTTTTTATACCCAAAACTCTCTGCTGAATGGGAGAGTGAGAGATGAACAGAAGAATCCTCTGCTTATAGCTGTTGAGCTAGAGAGAGGTGGAGAGAAAAATATAGAGATCGAAAGAGATGGACAAAAGAAGGAAAGCTCTTTGAGAATGCCCATTAGGGCCTCGATAGTGCCTACCAGTTGATTTGAGCTTCCTTTGGCTGGCTTTCTGAGGGCCAAGGCTGACCTTGTCTCAGATCAAGACTTTGGTTTACCTCTGCCCTCCTCAAACTAAGACTGAGACGATGAGCAGAAAAAGGGCAGATAAAATGAGTCAAAAAATGTGACAAGTTTTAAGGCAATAATCTGATTGGAACTGATTCGACAATGGTAAACATCTCTTTTACCAGACTTCCCTTATAAAGTAAAGTATGAACTTCCACAAGTTAATACCAGTATTTGAAAAGATAAGAAACTTAAAGAGGTACAACCATATAAGATACTCTAAAAAGAGATTTCAAGAATTGGATCTAAACAAAGTAACAAACTAATACTCAGCCTGTCGCCAATTATGCCTAACAATAGAGCTAATTTGTGTCATATCATGAAGCATATACTTCAAGCAGCAAATTACTTTTTTTTTTTTTTTTTTTGGGATAAAAGATTCATGCTAGTGAAGAATATAAAACAAATATATAGAAAATGGACTAAGCTCTACTTTCTGAGACATTATAAACAAAAAGTGAACTTTTTCTAATTCTAAAGACTGCAGCATTTTCAGTAATCATTGAATGCACCCAAAAAGCAATATTTTCAGTAATCATTCCTTCTCAAAATCCCCAACAACTTATAACACAGAAAAAATTACGCTAAAATAATAAAAAATTTCATTATTGAAACCAACTCAAAAAGAAATATTCACAAACCATGGAGGATGAGAATCATCCCAGAAGCTACCCGTGTGCTTGTACCAAACCCTAATCATCCAAAGAGAGTAGAGAATCATCCCCAATCCAACAAACCCAATCAAAGAATTCACCAGCTTCAGCAGCGACTGAAGGCAAATCCTCACAAATCCCCCCATCTGATCCCTATAATCCATAACGAAGAAATGAGAGCACGACCCAGATAAAAAAATTCGATTTTTAAGAAAAATTGTGGAGAAAATTAGAAAAAGAAGATACTTTGATTCGTGGGTATTTTACCTTTTCGAATGATAGAGAACAAAAATCCCCTCGAGTTTATTATTAGGGATTATGAAGTAGAAAAATGATCGATGCGTGCAATTCACGAGTTTTCCTTAAAACCCCCCATCAAATATTAAATTTATATTAGTACCTGGAAACAAGTTTAATCGAATCCAATCGCGTCACATAGTGTAATATAATAGTGACATATTCGGATTCTGAGTTAAGACTTATGTTATGAGTCCAATTCTACTTCATAATGGAATTCGACAACACCGTAGTATGTGTAAATATGCAAAAATAATTTAAGAAGAATACAATATTAAAAGCATAAATTTGTGAGAAGTTAAATGTGTAACTGCAAATGAATAATTATAATAATAAAAACTCGAACGCGCTACTATAATTTTGTGTATAAATCTAGTAGTATAATTATTAACGGCCTTTTCATAAGAAATAATGTAAACTACATTTGAAGTTTTTATTATTATTATTATACGTAAATCACTTCTGCTCAATTATTACCCAAATTATCACTACCCTCATTAATTATATGAACCTAACACGTGTTACCCACTACGCGTTCAATCAATAATAGTAGTTTGGGTGATTAAGGTATTAATTGAGTAAAATTTGCCAAAAAAGTAGTTGCTTAAATACTGAAGTGGCACTTATAAGGTAGTTTACGTATGAAAAACTGCAAATGTGATTTTTATTGATTCGACCTATTTTGAAGATGGTTTTCATTAAAAAACAGTTATTAGTTTTTATTATATCTTTTGTTTGAATATAATTTAATCAAAATTAGATGAATAGACATGAATATTGTTAGTTATTTAGATCAACTTAGACCAAATCTAATTTGAAATGCAAATTCTATCAGAACTTACAGCATGAGAGCAAGGAGTTCTATGACACTAAAGGGGCAGTGAAATTCTCAAACTGCCCCCACCTACCTATGAATAGTACAAATGATCCCTTAGTTTATTGGGTTCAGATAGAATTTGGACTATCTAATTTGAGCAACTTTTCCATGCATATGCAAAATAGAAATAATAATAATAAGTGTGTATATGCAGAAAATCATTACTAAAAGATAAAAGGACTGGTATTTTGAGTAATTTATCTTGCAATGTTGCTTACAGTTTTTATTGGGAATTGGTAGTTTCAAACTTATTAGCGGTTTCGTGAAAAGGACTCAAACTTATCGAAGTTCAATGAAATTTACCCCAAATTAAAATATCTTGAAAGAGGGTAAAAGTGATCGGAGAAGAATGAGAGAGTATGAGGATCATGGTGGTGCAATAGCGATGGTTGAGGCTTGAGCAAGTTGGGATGGATGAAGGCCGACAGGAAGGACCAAAAAGATCTAATGAGGCTTGTGATGGGGCTAGAAATATTCATCATATTTGCTTAGAGAGAAGCATTACAATACATTGATAAGCTCTCTTCATTTTCCGGGCCCCATGAGTGATATTGTTTACATCAATATTAAAAATAAGGGTTTTTCCTAGAAACCACCTTAAAAATAGGGTAATTATACAGAAACCACATTTCATTTTAAATTTAGACATAAACCACATTTAAACTTAGTTTTTGTTGCAATCAATCGTCTCCTAGTCAAATTCTTCACTTAAAATCCAAAATTACCCTTTAAAAACTCACATTCAATATACATGACTCATGTTTTTTAGTGTTTAGGTCTTGTTAGGATATAACTTACGTACCTTGAATTTGTTTAGCTTACGTTTGATTTTTTTTAGTGAAAATTGGGTTTTTACATCAAAACCACCTTTATTTTTTCCCAGATTGCTACTTACCACATTTAAAGTTTTTTTATCAATACCACATTTACTTGCTAACATATTTGCAATGTCACACCTATTGTAGTTTTCAGCTCAAAAAACATGTGAAATGATAAAAATACCCTCACTCCCAAACACATGCAAAGCACATTTGTCCAATTAGTTATAAAAAATAAAGAGTTTTTCAATTTTAGTCCCCGAAATTTTTCATATTTTTATATTAGACAAAAAAAATCATCATATTTTGAAATTAGTCCCCCAAAATCGATGTGAGAGGAGGGAGGGAAGACTGAAGGGAGGTGAAGTTAGGGTTTGAGAGAGGAGTAGAGGTTTTTTTTTCTTGGATTGGAAGGAGGGAGGAGGATTGAGGGGAGATGAGGTTAGGGTTTGGGGATTGGGCTATTGTTTGGGAAGTTGGGTTAGGAGATTCATGGTTGAGAAGAGAGAGAGTTTGGGGGTACTAATTTCAAAATATGAAAGATTTGGAGGACTAATATTAAAAAACCTTAAGTTTTTTAATTTAATTAGGACACACGTGCAAAGCACGTGTCTTAGTAGGGGGTAAAATGGTCATTTCACATGTTTTTAGGGCTGAAAACTATAATAAGTGTGATATTGCAAACATGTTACCAAGCAAATGTGGTATTGACAAAAAACTTTAAAGGCGGTAAGTATCAATTTGGGTAAAAGTAAATGCGGTTTTGATATAAAAACTTATGAAATTTTGACTATGAGATGGTTGATTGCAACAAAAACTAACATTAAAGGTGGTTTATGTATAAATTAAAAATGCAACGTGTTTTTCGTATAATTGCCTTATTGTGAAGGTGTTTCTAAGGGAAAAAAACCCTAAAACAATTGGTTATATAAGTGACTGAATGAATCAATGCTATTAATTCACATTATTAATTTTAGGACTTCTCTTAGAAAAAGTTTGCATAGAAAAAAATCTCAAGCCGAGGGGGGGAGAGATTAATATTGGAGAAAATAAAGGGAAGGATATTAAACCACTCGCGAAGTATAACATCTAGATCCAATATATTTAAGAACGTAGATAGGTCTGTCCAAACAGGCCAGCCCGGATTTTCAGGTTAGAGCCGGGCAAAATGTCTAGCCCGGACCCGGACTCGAGGTGCCCGGCTCCGGGCTAGCCCGGATGTCTTTATTTTTTAGTTTTTTATTTTTTTGCAAAAAAATACTTAAAAATTATATTAATCTTATTATATTTATATATAAGTATGTATTAGTGCATACTTACTATTAGTATGTAGCTATATATTATATATACATATATTATATGTAATATATTGTATATACTTATAAGTTATAACTTAGAGAGAGAGAGAGAGTATCACATAAGTATATATTACTTATTTATAAATACGTATTATATAGTTATATATGTATTTGTTACATACTTATATTATACTTTTTTAAGTATAGTTATATACTTTACTTATGTGATATACTTTTATATATACCAGATGCAATATACTTATATATAATTATACTTATGTACTTATATAAAATATACTTATATAACTATAAGTCTATAATAT
>JBAKGM010000200.1:42421028-42437352 GCA_037177215.1 Asparagus racemosus | reverse complement strand
AAATTTTGAGATGTTTTAGCATTTGAGATCCCAAAACAATAAAATACCAATATATTTTGAGAGGTTTTAGCATTTGTTTTAATTTGATGATGATTCTTAGGTGAATATAAGATTATGTATTCACATGTCATTTTTTGATATGATAAGAGGCATATGAATATTTACGATATGACGCATGTCATTTTTTTTTGTCTCTACACTAATTTCTCTTTATATATAATGGAGGAATATGAATAAAAAACTGAGTCTTGAATATTTAAACTTTCCTTCTACTAGAAAAAACATGCACATGATATAAAGCGAAAAGCAATATAATTTTTGATTTAGGTAAACATAATTGGTCATATAATTGGGTACACAATCAAATTTGAAAAACTGAAGATGAATAGTATTATCTTACTTCTCATCTAGAGATCTCTTTGATAATTATTGACGAAGAAACCATCTTGAATATAAGAAGCTGTACATAAACAGATAAATTTCAAGTTGTTCGAGTCGAGCGGAAATGACTCAATGCAGACATGCACCAAGTCCTTGTATGTCCTTGGAGACAGACGAGTGTACAAAAATTTATGAGAACATTCGCCTACAAAAATGATGTCATGAGCCACACATAGAGGGTAGAGGGGCAATTTCAAAATTTAAGTTTTTCTTATTGGTGTTTACAATAATAGTCCCTTATCTTTAATATTTTAAAATTTATACATCAAATTATTGAAATTAACTTATGAGAGTTGGGGGACCTAACAACAATTTCAATGAGTTGAGGGAGTAATTTCAAAATAACTTAAGACATGTTAGGCGAACTAAGAAAACTCGTTTTAATGGAGACAAAAACGGGTCTATGTGCCTTATATATATTTAATATTTTGAAATTTATCCCTCAAACTATTGAATTAACTTATGAGAGTTAGAGGAACCTAACAACAATTTCAATGTTTTGAAGGCTAATTTTAACACAACTTCAGGCATGTTTGGCAAACTAAGTAAACTTGTTTTAATGGAAACAAAATGGGTCTACGTGCTTAGCCCTTATATGCAAATAAAAAAGATAGATTAAACTAATTTTTTGGGGCTCACTGGCCACTGTTGCTCAATAACTAGACTATAAACAAATCAAGTCTCCCCTGGCCTAAAAGATAACTCGTTTAAATAGAGTCTAGTCTAAAAATTAGCCAAATTTGAGTTTAAATTAGAACTGGTTCAATAGAGTCTAGTTTAGCTTAACTCACACTAAGTGGTGCTAGTTCAAAATTGATATAGGTTATTTTCAAAGTTGCCACATTTGATGTCAATTCCAATGAACAGGTTGTACTTGGTAGGACCAAAGTGAACCGGGTCTAGTTGGGTCAGACCCGAAACCCAACACTGTCCATTGGCACTTGTTAATCTTCCACAATTTGAGCATTGAGATTCTGCAAGTGGTGGGCAATGGCGGCTGCAATCCAAGAGCTAGATCCTCGCAAATGCCCAGAAGCGATAGAGGAGATGGTGAGATTAGAGAAGAAGATTTTCCCAAAGCATGAATCTTTGTCGAATTCATTTCACGAGGAATTGAGGAAGAAGAGCTGTGGACTGATTTATGCTAAACTGGGAAATGGTGAAGGCAGAGGACAAGAGGAGATCGTTGGGTACGTTATGTACTCGTGGGTCTCCTCTTTATGCGCTTCCATCACTAAACTTGCAGGTGAGATTTAAATTTTTTTTTTGTGTCTGTTTTTGGTGAAAGATGATTGTTTTGTTACATGGGTTTGTGATAGTTTGTTCCCAAGTTAATTGAATGGAAATTGGTGATTATTAGAGTAATTTATTTTTACCCATTTTCTTGTTGATGGTAATATGACATGTGAAATTTAAATGAAGTAGATAGGTAATGGTATTGAGCTTTTATTGCATACTATAGATAATATGGGAGCTAAAGGATTGTATAATAATTTCAAATTTATTTTTATTGCTTGCATTTTCTGCATTTTTATGGAATGCTCATGCTTCATCCATCCCGTAATAATATCAATGGAATTTATATATAAACTTAAGCCCTGCCTAGTTTACATCAAGTGACTACGGTGTGCGCCATTCGAGAGTGCATTCTTCAATTGGTGCCCTTTTATAATTCTCCTGATAATCTCGGCTCTGATTGATTATATGCATCACAACAATATTTTTCTGGTCGCCTCAGTTTTTGTTTGCTAATCTGCACCTCCTTTGCGATTCATAGTCTGATCTATGTACGAAAGTATCTTATATTGACATGAGTGCACAGTGTCGACGCACTGCAATTCGTCAATATCCGTAGTTGAATGCATGGCCATATGCACCTATTCTCTAAGCAAAGAAATATATGACATATTGAACTAATTGAGCATGAAAGGCCTTTTCATTGTACAGACAATGCTTGAGGTGATTCCATGTGAGCATCATATTGAAGATCTCCACTCAAGAAAGCTATTTTCATATCCGTTTGATGTAACAACATACACATTAATTGGAGAGAAGTTCTCTCTATAACCAATTCCCTATTTCGAGTGAAACCTTTTTCCAGGATTTGGCCTTATGAATCTTCAAACTGCTCTTAACTCTCTTTTAATTTGGAAAACCAATTTGCTTCTAACAGGTTCTACTCCATTAAGTAAAGGGACAAGATCCTGGAATTGATTTTTGTCCATAGAGCATCAGGCTATAATAAGACATACCCGCTCTTGATGACTTGCATAAATGTAATTGGGCTATTTTCATTGAAGTTCATTATTTGGCTCTTGAAAGATAAAAGTAATCAGGTTAGGTGTAAAGGTAGGTATACTTCTCCTTGTAGCCCTCCAAGATCTTTTTGTCATGAGGTAGCTGGACAGGTTCCAGTGACTCCTTATGGAGTCACACAACAGGCGGAGGCATCCTCTTGACTTGTTTCAATTAAGACAACCATACATTTAATCCTATGTTACCGGGGTACTTCTACCATGAAGCCATACCTGTACCTGATATGTATCCGACGCGTACACATACCCGAACTCATGGACACTCCTTGGATATACGCATAAATTTTATTTTCAGGCACATATCAATTGTATGATATATGTTTTAATTTATAATACTTGTGATACACTTATTGGACATATATCCTAAACCTCATGTCCATTTCTTGAAACTCGTTAGACATGGGTTGGGTTTGTTTCAGCCCATATCCAAGTTAAAAACTATTATTTAAAAGGGTTGTTTGAATATCTATTTTAAATATGAGCAGCTTCCAATTTATAAAATCAACATAATAAAAGAAATTTAAAATATGATAGGAATTTAAATTCAAATAGCACATGCAGTGCAAAATAACAATGATCTCAAGTAAATTATTAATTTCCATAGATATATGTAGCTGTGTCCCCGTACCCTACATTTCACAAATTTGCCATGTCCTGTACCTATACCAGCACCCGTACCCGTTTCCATGCAACTTAGAATTTTGATCACTCAACTATTATGAAACTTTTATTCCATTACTCCTCAAAATCAACTTATTGATGTAATCTAATCCCCCTAACCTGGCCGTCTTCTAGGATTTTTTTTTTTCGTTCTAAACAATGTTTGGTGCTTGGGGTAGATTTCTGTAACCTTTGACCTCTCAGGTTAACCAACCAAGTGTCAATTGATTGTATTAGGGTCAACAGCCTTGTGCAATTTAGGTTAGGGCGCTTCACAGGTGTGTATAATTTAATGCTTGTTTTCTACCTGTCCATAACTCAGAGGGTGTTTTTTTTTTTCCTAAACAACGTCAGGATATTTAGTTGCCACATGCCTTATTGTCCTCAAAGCCGCAACCATCAAACATGAAGGTTAAAATGATTAAGCATTTTACCCTTCATGTTAAGCATTTCCCATGCTATGTCCATTCATGCATAAGCATTGCTGGGCTCATTTTGTAAATGATTCATCATTATTACCATTTTGTAAGTATTATGACGAGTATCAGCTTGATTCATTATAGTGGTTTCAATATAGGTGGTTAATTATTCTTTTTTTTATTTAGAAAATCAATGGGGTGTCATATAGATCTCCCAGCCTCTCTATTACAAAAATTGTCATTACAAATATCAATTACAGTCCCAACTCCACAACTATGACTGCAAGAGTTTTATATGACTCTGAATATCCTTCCTACAAACTCCTCTGTACAAACACATATAGGCCATAAGAACAAAAGTGCAAACAGAGCTTAAAAGACTCCCAAAATCTCAGCCATAGTTTGAAAATACATCGAAAGACAACTCACAATAACCCCCAGTAAAACGAAAGACCTCCCATCGTGCATTTTAATCAAAGACAATAGGGCTTGTAAGAAGCCCTCCCCCAGCAGTAAACTGATCAGCAACAGTAGCTCCAACTTGCCTTCCCACTCTCAATCCTTGTTGTCTCTTCATGCGCCTGTCCATGGCACACTGTCCTCGATCAGAAGAAATATTACCTATGCAAAAAGACGAGAAATGTACTATCCTCGAGCAGAAGTAATGTTACCTATCCAAAAAGACGAGACATGTGCTATCTGGTTAAGGATTATAAGCGGCCAATTATTCTTGGTATATGTACTTTTTACATAACAATGATGTGGAAGATAGGTTGGCTCTCTTTCTCAAAAAGTTGTCTAAAACAAAATCAAGAACAAGTTCTTTTTGCATTCTGTTTCCCTTATTGTATATTTTCTGTGCATTTCTTCAAAGACAGTGGACTCCTTTTATAAGTTAAATTTTTGGTGGTTAGAATGGATTTTGGATCATTTATGAAAACAAATACTGACATTGCACTTTTTGTAATCTTGTTGTGTATGCATTGACTACTAATGTTATTATTTTGTTATTTGGACCGTTCTTTTCATTTCCATGAAATTAGTGATAGAAACAGGAAAAGTTTTTATGTAATTTTCTTTTTCAAGTACCAACTAGCTTGAGCTTGGAACTAATTTTTTCCGTAACTTTTCTGAGGTTACGATAATGACAACTTATTTGCTCTTGTACAGTGAAGGAAAATCACAGAAAACATGGTTATGGAGAGGCTTTGCTGAGAGCTGCTATTCAAAAATGTAGAACGAGGAAAATCCAACGGGTTTGCCTTCATGTTGATCCTACAAGAACTCCTGCGGTTTCCCTTTACAAAAAGCTAGGTTTCCAAGTTGACGAATTCATTGAATGCTATTATTCGTCAGATAGGAATGCTTACAGAATGTATTTAGATTTCGACGATTAGAAATGAACTTAATAGTAACAATTTCATTTGGTGCCCAAAAATGTTCATTTTTCTAAATTTTCATGTAAATTACTGTTGTATTTGTTGTCAGTGGGACAAAGACAGCTTAAAGGATAACATACTGTTCTAATCTCTGTATCTTTTGTCATTAATTTTTTTAATCCGTTTTTGAAGGGGGAAAAGGTCTCTTAAGATTCTCGCATGCTTCCTAGTTAAAGAACACAATTAAAACAATTAAATGAGTATGACACTATAAATTGTGCCTCAATTGTAAGAACAATATGACAACTTCACAAATGGAGAGGACTTGGTACCCAAAATGTAATCTTTGTTAATTTCTTACTTATATAAGAGACTTCATCTTGAAAATGTTTGGTGACAAAATCCACTGATTTATGGGAAGACCCATCTAATGGAGATTAGCAGAGCAGCCGCTGAAGATGCATTTCCTACCATGGCGAATCCATGAAAGATTCGCTCATGTTGGGAATATCTCGGAGGACTGCAGTGCTGCTGCGATGCGTACAGCTTTTATTTCAGTAAGAAAATATTTGATTTTGATTTCACATTTGCAATGTTAGATATAGATGTTGTAAACTTCCATCATTTTGAAGAAACTTGAATGTGCTGAGGTATCCTTCTGACTGTATACTGAGAGGAATTGTCTCCTGTAAGTTTTCTTGATGTATTTTTCACAAAAGGGAAAAATGGTGAAAATTGCAGCTTACAAGTGCATAGTTTGATTTCTGCAGACTAAATAATTATTTTTGTCCTAGCTGATGCGTGCTTTGTTTGTGTACTGGTGCAAATAATTATTAAACCATTAATATATTTAGCAATAATAGTCACAGCTTTTTTCTTTAACGTGCCCTGCCCGTGCAACAAAATATGTACTATTGTGGATAAAACTAAGCAACATAGTTTAAGAATATCAAAAGGGTTATTTTCGGATAGACCCCTTAGTATCGCCCAATTGTTGCGGTCGTGTTGATAGACCCCTATACTATTTTGTCCAATTGCGGAAGACCCCCTTCGTGAATTTTTGACTTTTTTAAGAGTAAAAAAGCAATTTGGGGTCTATTACGATCCAATAGAACTGAGGGGTCAATCCGCCTCAATAATTTCCCAAGGGTCTATCTGCCCAATTAGAACTCCAGAGGGCCCATTCGCAACCGAGCAAGACTGTGAGGGTTCTTTTCGCACTTAGCCCTCATCAAAATGGTTCTTAAATCAGACACGCCATAATTATTTAAATACCCGAGGGGTTTACTGACAAATTTACCTCTGCATATATCATCTTTCGAACCTCAAGAGGCCGAGACTCACAGAAGATATGATAATGATGGCCCTCTCTCCTCCTCCTCTCCCCAAATATACCACAAATCTCAAGAAATCCTCTCCACGTTCATCAATTTCAATTTCTAATGGAATCAAATACGCCCTTTTGAATTCACTCGAACTGAGGAAGCGGGGAGCTGTTTTCTGCACGAAAGAGGACAGTGCCCATGACCTGTTCGATGTAAGTCCCGAGCCAGTAATTTCTATAGAAATCTCATTTTTCTCTCTGAATTCTAATGCAAATGGATGATTAGGGAGATTTTAATGTGATATTATAACTTGGGTATTGCTCGATATTGCTTTTCTTTAAATTTTAATATCCATTCATTCATGTAGTTGTTATAACGTGGTATGCTCAATTTTGATGAGTTCTTGAACGTATTTCCTCAATTTATCCTAGGATTTTATCTAGTCCAAATTGTCACTGAAGAAACTTGGCATTTGCGAAACAGTAAGCATAATGGTTGTGATATCAAATGAGAATTCTTTTGCTCGTAATATATTTTATATATGATGAATGACAATGGAGATTTGCTCTTGTATTTTGAGTGCGTTAAGGTGTCCGGCGTATATGGGTAAGGATGATATTTATATATATTCTATGATATGTTGAGCTCACAGTTGTGGAATTCTCAGTGATATTGATGAGCCAGTTCTCCTGGCGAAATTGTGTCTAGTGTCTTACGGAATGTTGGTGAAAATTATTACACTATCCAAAGATGAAGTATTTTTGCTTAAGACTAGAACTATTTCAAAGAGAATCTCCGTTTGTGTTTAAATGCTTTCTTTGGTAAACTTGTAAATTCTCTGTATGTTAGACTTGTCCATATGTGAAATTGTAAAACAACTTCACCACTTCCAAAGTAGAAAAGCCAGAAAAACAACCAGCAACCAAGCCCTTTGTTCCAGTTCCTATGGCGGAGCTATGTAATATTTTTCTCTAGTAAGCTATGTTGAGAGCTACAACAAAGGTTTTGATCTCAGGATGATAGTGACCTAAAGAGCTTGGTAATTTCTAAAGTCGAGTTTTTTCATAATTAAAATTTGTTCAGTATACAACCTTGTGATTGGAAAAGGGTTGGTTGACTATGTCACGAGATAATTCACGGTCTGTTTCCGGTTATTACCATAGGAAACTATTAACTTGAGATGATCTAGCAATTAGGATTAATAAACAAGAGGATCTATCAGATATACACATATATCATATACAACTGATTAAGATTATCTATCAAATATAATAATTAGAAAATGAACTTAATGGAGACCATTTGTTTTTCTTATTTTAATGATTTAACACAGATTAAGATGTTCCTGAAAGAGTGATTAGGAATTCCTTTCAGGGATTATTGTTATGTGATCCATATTGGTAAAAAGTGCCAAATAAAATCATCTATTACTGTGATCTAATGAACCATAGGAGCTAGTAACCATAGATATGCTAATATTGAGCTTTCTTTTGAGTGTAACCTCCTTCATCTAGATTCTAGAGTTATCTCATCTTCTTTTCTGTGTGATTTCTTTCATTATCTGGATTTCATTAGCCTTTTTATGATACATTGTCATCATTTAAATTTTAAGAGATATTCTAGATTTATTATAATAATCTAGATAATGAATAATTTAATTTATAAAGTTGTCAGATAAACTTTATAGAACAAAAGAACAAGATCGTTCTGTCATGTTTTATTGTTTCGATTTCCCAATGAGAACCTGGATTGTTTGCCTTTCATCATTTCGACCCTGGACATTATTTTGATAATTGATGGTTTCCTTGCTAAGAAAGCTTACTTGGGAAACAAGGAAAAGAGAGTTAATCTTTAATTTGGGAGAAATATTTTTCTTGGACTTCGATCAAAATTATGAGAATATGAACACAATATTCAATTAAATTGTTGATCTCTGTACTGATGGCTCCATCCACTGAAACAGAATATGAGAATGTATTATCGTATCGCTATTCACTATTTTGTCAATAACTTCCAAGTAAAAAAATCTTAAAAGATCCTCTCATGCTTCTCAGTTAAAGCACATAATTAATGCAATTAAAACAAAAGGCACTATAAACTGTGCCAAAATTGTGAGAACAATATGGCAACTTTACGAATGAGCGGGGCTTGGTATCCAAAATGTTCCCTCTGGCCATTCTTCACATTTGCAAGAGAAGTCATCCAAAACATATATACTGATCGAAGTCAGTAAATTATGGGAAGACCCATCTAATGGAGATTAGCAGAGCACCCGCTGAAGATGCACTTCCTACCATGGCGACTCCATGAAATGTTCGCTCATGTTAGGATTGTCTCAGCGGTGTGCAATGCTTGCACAATATCTAAGCATTTTATTTCATATGAGGCAATCTTTAATTTCGATTTAAAATTTGAAATGTTATGTATAGGTGTTGTAAAATTTCCATCATTTTGAAGGAACTTGAATAGAGTGCTGTGAGTTTCCAAATTGGAGGAAATTGAGATTGTTTTTCCTGTATTTTTTGAAGAGACCCAAAATAAAATGTATCATTTCAGATTTATATTTTCTTAAATTTCATATATTGAATTCCTTATCTTATTTGCTCTCATCCTTGAGAACCCATTGGAGTAGTTAGGCCTGAAATTTATCGAATAGATATCGCATGGGGGACATATTTAATTCTGCTCTTCATTTTCATGATTCAGGTAACTAGCTTAACTAGAAAATTGGAATTTATGAACAGACAAAATTGATTGTTAACGGAGACTTTTGCAACATTAAAAGTGGTGAAAATTGACAACCATAAGTTTATAGTATGTTGATTTTTCATTTTACCTTCCTGTAAATTGTTGAGCTATGCTATAAGACTCCAACTTTTCATTTGGTTGCTAATTGCCACTTCTCTTGCCTTTTATTGACATCTATACAATAGACATAATAGGACAATTTTTTATTAAAACATTTTAATTTAATTGAAAAAATTATGAGGTTAATGTTCATTTACAAAAGAGATCAAATTATCATGTCAGCATCACTCGTTAAAAAATCAGAGTTCCTAACCACATTTTTGTTAGTGTAGTGAGTTGATTATTAAATACTATATATGCTATGCTTGTCTACTGGTCCTAATAATTATGAAATCATTAAGTACTTAACAATATTAGTCACACCCTTTTTCCCTTAAACATGTATTGCCCATGCATAATACATCTTTATGTTAACAAATCTAAACAACACAATTTAAGATTATAGAAATGATTCTAAAATCAGATAAGCAAAACAAAATTATTTATGTATAAGAGGGATTTATTGACAAATTTCCTTTCGCATATAACTTTCAAATAAAAAATGTCCAAACCCATTGATGATTTGATATTAACAGCCCTTTGTCCTCCCCCTCTTCGCAATATTTGCTACTGTTAGCTGACTTTGAACACCAACCCATGACCAAACTTCACTGTGCCACCAAAAAATTTCACTGTGCCACCAACCCATTTTTAATTTTTTATTATTTTCTTATGGTTATATAAAGGGGGTGAGGGGAGAGAGTTTAAAAGCATCAGACAGAGAAAGAAAATAGAGAGAAGAGAGTGAGATAGAAAAAAGTTTCTCTTTCTTTGTGTGAGTCTCTAGATAGAGAGTAATCTCCTCTTTTGTAATCTTTTCTTTTGAGATTAGTGAAGTTCTCTGCTATTCTCGCCCGTGGACGTAGGTCATACTGACCGAACCACGTTAAATCCTTGTGTGATGTTTTCTTTGTGATCACTGTGCATGTACAGTGTTGTTATTATCCATTCTGTATAGACATCTTTTGTGTCTGTGAAGCCCCTCCGCTGCAACAAGTAATTCGAAGGTCTACGGATTATTAACTTGAGAGATTTTGGCATAGCTCTGATTGCTAAGCGGTGGTGGAATTTAATTACTAACCCATCTAGAAAACGCATCGCCCTAAGTCTTAGTAAGCACCTTCATGTATCAGTTTGGTGGAGGGACAAAATGAGAAATGTGTATTGCCTATCTGCTCTCTAAATAGTCTTGCTTAAAGTGAAGCAGTTGTTTTATTCAGCATATTTTTCTATTATTGGAGATGGGTCAATAGTGTGGACCTACTTCGCTGGCAGCTAGATTTCCTTCGGTTCAGGGGGTGTTTAGTTCACATGTTATAGGAAATTTTTTTGAGAAATGGCAGATTCGTAAATAAAAATCGGGCAGGTTCCGTAGCTACACACTGGAAGAGGGTTCGGTGGAACGTCGCTTGCTCTTCATCTATCAATAATATGGGGTTATAGCCAACTTACTGAGTTGAAATTTTTCCTTTTATGTTTGTCAATTACCCTTAGTCATGGTGCCGGCTACCACTTTTGGGGATGGGGCCACAATGGGTGATTTTCTATCAGAGAAACTTATCATATTTTGAGTGACGGAGAGCTTCGTTGCTCTGTGGCAAAACTGATATGGAAAACTAAGGTCCCATTTAAAGTTAAAGCTTTCATTTGGACAGCATCTAAAAACTCTAATCTTACTTGGGATAATCTTAGGAAATGCAATTGGCAAGGCCTAAATGTTTGCCCTTTATGTATGCACGAGGGAGAATTAGTTGATCACCTCTTGCATTTTTGCCTTTTCAGTAGGGATATCTGGCAACCTTTTATGCGCATTTGTGGTGCTACGCGCATTCCTTCATCGTTCAGGGATGTTTGGACCTCTAGGAAACATGGTAACGCAAATAATGAGTCTAGAGGTTGTTGGGCTATTTGCTGTGCTTCTATTGTTTGGGATATCTGGCAACTCTTTTACCCTCAAAGAAAGAGAGTTAGTTTTTTTTTGGGGAAAAATAAACCTTCAGTGGGTAAAAGAGCCAAAGAATTTTCACTCACGGGTCTATCTGCGACAATTGAATTACAGGGGTTCCATTCCGCAGTTGGGCGATAGTACGGGGGTTCTATTCTCAATAAACCCCTTGCACAGCTAGGTTTACCTCTTATGTAAGTGCCTCCTTCAATCCATGCTTCACATGCAAGTTGACAGCTAGTTTGTGAGCCACAATGTGGCTCTCAACAGCCTTCACACGATAGCGATACAGGATAGAAGCTGTGGCATACTTCATTTGGTAGTAGGCGTGATCCTTAAGTGAACTCGCAGGGCAACTCGCTCCTGAATTTCTTGTCTTCTATCCACCTCTCAAGCTTGAACTCCTTGCTATCCTTTCGCCATATGCTCTTGCTCTTCATACGTCCCACGCTGTAAATACAGTACATATGACCTTGTACGCTTTCTTCAAGATAGTTCCATCAGGGAAAACGTCATCTTTCACAACCTTCTCAATTGAAGACAGAAATATATTAGTAACACTGCAAATTCTATCAGAATGATCTCTATAAGAGTAGAGCGGGTTGCTTGATCATAAACATGATAGTTAAAATTCCTAGATTAGATTAACCCGATTAACCCTCTACCCGCCCGTGAATGGTATGGATCACCTTATTGTATGCAGGTGTTTCGATAAATTTTGTACTTTAGTTATGCATAGGTTTAAGTTGCAACATATTTCTTTCCCTATACTATCCCTTTTTTGAACTGACCACTATTGTAGCTCCTTTGTAGCAATTAAACCTCCTGGGATAGATTTTTTGACTCTTACTCTCAGATGGTCTCACAATTTCATTTGGAGGTAATATCTGCCAAAACTTTCACCAAATTAAAGAATCGAAAAAATTTGACCCAGAGGGGCTTATTTGCAATGATGAAACTACAGGGTCTGAGTGCAAAAACATCCATACTACCAGGGGTCTATGCGTTATGCCTATTTCTTTTCATTTATGTCTATTTCACTTGAATATAACTAACAATGCAGTAAGCTACAAATTTATGTTTCAATGGTGTAATCCACATGCATACTTAATGGTGATTAAGAAGAGAAGCCCAAATTAGGAATCAGACTAGAGATCCCCGTGTAAAATGTTATTATTCTAGTGGAGTACAATGCGCCATTGGACTACATTGTATAACTGAATACTACACCAATTTGTGTGTTTTTTTTTTTTTTTTTGAGTGAATCGTTGAGTAACTTCCCCCGTGTTCCATTAATAAGAGTTTAACAAACAACACACAAATTACAAGAAGGAGAAGAAGAAAAAAAAGCCACAAACAAAAGAAGACGTAGTTCAACTGTGGCAAAACAAAAAGAAAACAGCCCGAGTACAATGAACCACAAAAATAACATAAGAACAATTACATGGAGATAAAAGGAACTCCATCCATACTTCCTCCATGCCATGATAACTAATCCTCCAGCTCAAACTCGGAGACCTCCTGACTCCTAAATGTATCAGGTATACTGTAGAAAGATTGTCGTCTGGAAGCTCGCGATCACCATCTAATTACCAAATCAATCTATCAGCTTTTTCTTTATCTGTTCCTGTGATGATGGAACACCATAATTTGATGTTAGATATGCATATTTGGTATACTTGTGATGAAGCAGAGCTCAACTAGTTAAAAATTCTATTGGGTCTATTTGGAATGATAGAACTACAGGGGCTGTATCGACAATTGGGCAATAGTAAAGGGGGGTCTATCCGCAATTTAACCCAAAACTGTAAGGCAGTTAATAAGACCTGCAACAAGGGCAAGCAGGTGGAGGTTTAGCTTCTTTTTTTTTTTTTTTTTTTGTGTGTGTGCCCCCTCTATATGGTTTTCCAATAATATATTTATGGAACATGTTGTTAGGATGTATTGGTGTGTGATAAACTGCAGCATGTGAGCTCTTAATCTGTGATACTCTTCAGGATTTATTTCTTTGACAGAATACGCGTATATGCAGTTTTACATACTTGTAGCATGTCTGAAATGAGATATACTGAAGAGTTCTACATCACACATCTGACTGGATGCCCAATTATTTTATGATGTGACCCTATTTGTTATCATATTGCTTATCTGATAAACTTTATTGATAATATTCATACGATTACAAGTATTCACACTGCTCAGTTGCCGTCGCTGTGTGGTATATCGTTTTCCAGAAAATCTATGGTACTAATGTGCACGCTACAATATATAGTGAGCCCAACATGCGTAAGATAGGAAATGACACAATTTTTACGCTAAAAATAACCGTGGTGACACGCGAAAGCCGAATATACAAAAAATAAGGAGCCCAGCATGCATAAGATAGAAAATGATACAATTTTAAACTAAAAAGCAGCGGGAGTAAAATGTGAAGACACTTGATTCACAGAGCACCGAATTGAGAAGACAAATATTTTTCAAACAAAAAGAATATGAAGGTGTATATTACAATTTCTCACATTATACATAAAATAACATTCCCAAATATTCAACATCTACAGATAACAATATAAAACAAATCAACTTGTTATACAGGAAGATACATACTATCCTTCCAAAACATCCAATAAAAAAGCTTCACTCAAACAATACCGAATACCCATTTATTTTGCGCCATCCTCTACCTTTATAACTGCTTAAGAGCTCTCAGACTTTGAAGAAGGATTGAAGGCAACTTGCTCAGCACAATCCAAATTATCTCCAGATTCCTCTCGGCCAACACCCATAAGATCAAGATAATACTGATAGTGTGATATAGCGTTGTTCATGTCATCAACAAAGCCATTACCACAGAGTTGATCCCCGTATAGAATGTTCATGGTTGCTCCAAATCCAGGGAACCTCTTCGATGCTGTGTCATTCTTTGTGGGCTCCCAAGTACCGACAAATGCCTCGTGGGCTGAGGGCTGCTTTTTTTTCATTGGGGTCATCCAACGCCACATTGCGGCTTGGAAAGCTAGGGTTGCATTTTGTTCAAGGTATTCGGGGTGGGCCAGAAGATCAGCCTTGATGCCGTTGCCAATAATGCCATAGTTGAAGTTCCTGATTAGGAACAAAGCAAATTTATACTATGTTTCTTTATTGTCAGAGAACCAAAAACCAATGTTGTAAAAAAAGGAAAACAGGTGAATTACAAAATATCTGGCATGTTCAGGAATGACAGGATACCCCTCGCTTTAAATTTTTATACAAATAATCATCACTTTTTTAGTTGTAATCATTAACTTTTAGTATAATACTCATCAATTGTTTATGTAGTACATATAATTGTCATATGAATGAACATAGATTTGCCTCTAAGTTAAATTTTTAGAAATTGAAGGGGTGGGGTCAATTTGTCACTTAAGCGGGTTTTTTTTGTCGCTCATGTGAAGGGTAGGGGGGGTTTCTGTATTTGAACAACCCCCCCCCCCCCCAGCGGCCGGCAAAGTTCTGCTTCAACATACAGTTTGTGGGCCAATTTAGGCCTCACTTCAAGATTTAGTTTAGTATCAATTACTTATTAGTTTTATTTACAAATTCTTAATTTCTAAATTTTGTTTTTCGGGCACTTTTTTCTTTAATTTGCTTTCCAAGACAGTGCAACAAAAAAAAAGTTGAAAAGAGAGGGAAACTAGAGTTAAACATACCAGTAGACGGGCAGTGCACCACGACCATAATACTCAACACCAGGGATGCACTTGTAAAGATTGTCATCATCCTTACAGTATGACTGGCTTGGGCTCATCTCATGGTTATAGCACAGTCCCCATGCAAGAGGACCACCGGTTGCAACACCATACCCACCTACAAGTGTCAAATACAAGTCAAAAATACTATATGCATAAAGAGGAGAGAGTATGCTTAGTTCCTAAGAGCATGCGTATCAGTTTCATCAATTAATTATGTACGTAAAGCTTCCTCATAATGGGATGTAACAATAGAGCACTTATCAGAATGGTAATAAGTAATAGGCGAACATTTTAAAATATGAATTTCTTAGACTGGAAAATTTTTGTGTGGCATATAAGAAAAGCTTTGAGCATTGTATTAACTACTACTGTTGTATGTCCATAGAAATATCATTTTTTTAATATTCCGGCTACATGCATCTGATCTGTTTGAAATTTCCACTCGTTAATTAAAAAACATGATAGTTACAGCTAAATACTTGTCTTCGATTATTTTTATTAGGTAATTAGTTCGGCTCTAAGAGTCGTCTCTGACAACACTGTGTACATAAGTAATTATATAAAAGATTAACAGGAGCATGTTCAGCTTTTTAACTGACTGATATTTTTGTTTTTCTCTTTTAAGAGGCAAACATGTAGTTGAGCTACATGAGTTGCAAACCTGCATTCACCTGAACAGTAAGAACTGGAAAGGATAAAATGTCTCCTGCGAATCCTGCATCCAGACACACACAACCAAACAACGCATGGTTTTTAATTTCCACCTGATAGAAAAATTAAATGAACCACAGAAAAGCATCCTCCTTGATCTAGACCATGAACACGGTTACATATAGAACTTGGTTCAAATGACATCACTTCTAACGAAAGTTCATTGACTTCTCAGGACTTTACTATATAATCATTTTGAATGTCTGGAAGAATTCTTGAAATCTTGTTAGTATAGATTCAGATATGCCATATGACCATAAAAAAATCTTCAATTATGTGGCAGTCCAAGCAGTTCCTTAGATGCCAGGATCTCGAAAGAAAAACTTGGATATCTATGCCAACTATTTTTCTTTCATCAACTTGCCTTTCCAATAAATCTGCCGCCATTATTGGGCTATCCAGCCAAAACATATTGGTTGACATTTCCAGCCAACCTAGTTTAATAGATCTAAGATTTTGCGTATGTCTAGAAACTGAAAGAGTTATGTATTTTTATTTTCTTTTTACGTATATATATATATATATATATATATATATATATATATATAATA
>JBAKGM010000200.1:42380130-42416195 GCA_037177215.1 Asparagus racemosus | reverse complement strand
CCCCCCCCCCTTCCCCCTCCCCTTCCCCCCCCCCCCCCCCCCCAAAAAAAAAAGAGCAAACCAACCCAAATTTTTTTTATATAGATAACCCCTTAGCTTTATACATGACGGCAGCTACGTGACAAATTTTGGATGGTTCTACCCCACCTTCTAAATGTTCTTTATAGTATCCTTTTTGGGTAAGGGTAGGTAAAAATTTTAAAAGGGCAGTTTATAGTTTTTACTCTATTTCTTATCGTCATTTATGAGAATTTGAATTAGTTCGCGAGGGAGGTGTTGTATACTTTTGATGTTCATCTGGGTTTTGCATGACTTATAAAGTTCAGGGGCTGTTCGAAACCCCCAAACCCATGGTGGATTTTGTTAAGTGTACCCTATTGAATGGTTAAATAAGCGAGAACGAAATATTTACTATACAGTCACAGATTATGCTCTGAGAACCCAACCACTGATGAAATATTAAACTGTTCAGGGTTGCTTTCATAAAAGTTATAATTTCTTATATCTAAGTTAAATTTCCATGCTATTCTCTGCAGGATGTAAATAATCCCATTTTGAAGGATATACTTTCATACAGCCCCATCTCTCGAACAGCATGCTTCTCTCTCTATTGCCTCATTTCACCACTACTTGAAGAAGTCGTTTATCGAGGATTTCTTCTAAAATCTCTTGCATCGACCACGAAATGGTGGAAAGCTATTATTATTAGCTCCTGCATTTTCAGCATGGCTCACTTTTCAGTTGAGAATTTTCTTCAACTCTTCCTCATTGGCTGTGTGCTTGGGTCTGCTTATTGTTGGACTGATAATCTGGCTACTCCTTTCACCATCCATTCTGCGTATAATGCAATGATTTTGTTTGCGACGATTTATGTCCCAAACTGAGTTTAAACATTAGAATACTTGAATATCCTGCTTTAAGAAGAAGTGTCTGAAATTGAACCCGAGTGCTGATTCTGGAAGAGAACTTGTTAAACTTTATGGAACATGCCTTACAAGCCATGGAGATTGTGGAAGCAAAAGAAAAAACTCCAGAAAGAATGAAGGTGAGTAAGTATGTACTTGACATTATTTGAGGTAAACTAATTTTAAGCATTTATAGTAAAATATGTAATTGATGGCTATAGTTGTGTTTTAATAAATGCAAAAAAGTTGCGTGCTTAAAATCCGAGTTGGGAAGTAAAATTAAGGGTAAATTCCACAAAGCTTTTTTTTTTAAGTTTAGCCCATTATGAGATAACCCCAAAAGTTTGGAAATGTCACTTTTAGCCTGAGAACTTTTGCAAATTTCTGAACCTATTTGCAGATAACACCCATTTATTTTGAGGGTCATCTGAAAAAGTTTGGGGCTTAAATTGCATGCACAAACTTTTCATGTTATCACAAAATGGACCAAAATTTTTTGGGGTTGCATAAAATTTGCCCGAAAAATAAATATATTTAATGGAAAAACTTGCTATTTCACAATGTAGTCTATTATCTTTATTTTAGCAGACATCTCATAGGGTATTTTTACCTAATTTTCTCCAAGCTGCGGCGATTTCTTTAATTTGTGACTTCCTACATTGAATTAAATTATACGAATTATTGGAGTTCCTCTTCGTGTGTATTTCACAGACGTCATTTTTGAGAAAGATCTTCTGAATTATTGGAAGGTTTGTCTTAGTATCTTATGTTTTATATCAAAATAAACTCATTGTGGAAGAGCTCATGAACATGGGTTTTCTTTTACAGGGAACCAACTATAAATTAGATCCAATTTCATGTTATATTATCTTTAATTACTCGAGTTTCAAAAATCATATTATGCTTGTCAAATTTCTTCATTGATATTAATAAGAAATCAATTGTGCCTCTTGTTTCTCAGTTAATATTAATGAAAAACTAGTTACTTGAAATTCCTTCCTTATTTACACTCTTTTTGTAGGCAAATGTTTAGCACGCATATGAGCAACTTTGTTAGGCGACACCTTTTTGGATGGAATATTAGATGGAAGTGAGAATATGTTGGTGGTATTTGGAAGTCAGATAATTAAGGAGGATGATTTGAAATGAGCTCTGATTTAGGGTGGTTCCTTGTAAACAACCATATGAATATATGCGGAAGAAAGAAGAAGAAACTAGGCCTGTAAAAAAGGGTAAATTACACTTAAATATCCTGTTGTTTATCCAATGTTGCACATAAATACCCTCAGTTTACATCCTTCACTTAAATGCCGTAGAGATTCTTTCGTTAAAGAGTTCAAACAGTGTTAGAAAATTCGTTTAAATGACGTGAATGCCCCCTTTTTATTTCATTTACCCAATGTTTGTTGTAAATTAGAGAAACTCAAGGGTAAAGAATTGCCCCAGATGACCACGTGGCAATCAGGAGGGGTATTTCACGAATATTCTACATTCAACTAACGGAGGGAATCAATGTGAAACATTTAGAAACATTTGGAATTGAAGTGAAGGTTTTCCAAGTGAGTGTATTTATGTTCAAGATTGGGTGTACAAATTAGGATATCTAAGTGTAATTTAACCCAAAAAAAGGAAGTAATAAAATAAAAAGGTGGCCAACACTCAATAATCTTGATTTAATAGTTTATTTATATGTAGATGAAGTATCATGTTAGTAATTTTAATTGGTTTAGAAATATCTTTTAGTCCCTTCCTTCAACCCCAAAAAACAAAATCTTTTAGAATATAGTTCTTATAGAAAATTATTTGTTACGAATATAATTCTTCTTTATTAAAGTTTTTTCTTGTGATGAATTTTTATAAATTTGTCAAAAAACTAGTTGTTTAGCTAGTTTTGAAGATGTTCATGAAAAATTTTATGATTTTTTTGAATCATATGATGAAATTTTGAGTGTGAGATCTCAGCTTTTGATTGTTTGAATCATCAATTTGGTTTTGGAGTGCTATTAAATGATAAATTATATTGTTATGATGTTGAAAATGGAATTCTAACCCACAATTTGTTTTATTTTCGGTCATTTTGATCCGATGACAATTAAGTGTTCTTTCTTCAAAATTTATAATATTCATGGTATATAACTCAAACTTTGGTCCATTTTCAACTCTTTCGACATAATGGCAAAAAATGGTATACTTCTAAAATTTGCAGTTTTCATGAGCTAATCCATAATTTTTGTCCACTTTCAGTTTCGACCCAATGACAATCAAGTTTAATTTCCTTAAATTCATGATTTTTATAGGTTATAGCCCACACTTTTTCTATTTCTATCTCTTTTAACCCAATGACAAATTCTTAATATACTTCAAATTATCTATTTTCATGGGGTATGTATAACCCAAATTTGTCCAATTTCAACCGTTTTAACTCAATGACAGTTAAGTTTTCCTATCTCAAAATTCACGAATTTTCATGACATCTAACATAGAAGTGTGTCCATTTTTTATCTATTTCGACCCACTGGCAAATAACTGGCATACTTTGAAATTCTCCATTTTATGGGCTATAAACCCCAATTTTAATCTATTTTTTTTGTTTTAAACTACTGGCAATTAAGTTTATATTTTTCGAAATTCATGATTTTCATGGACTATAACCCACAATTTTTATCTATCTCTACTCAATTAGAATAAATTGTTGTACTTTAAAATTTGTAATTTTCATGGACTATATAACCCACAATTTGCATTTTCTATCGGTTTGACCCAATAGCGATGAACTCTTCTTCCTTCCTAAAAATACATGATTCTCATAGGCTATAACTTATAATTTTATCCATTTTCATCAGTTTTGACCAAATAATAATTAATTAACGTATTTCAAAATTCATAGTTTTCTAACCCATGATTTTTGTCCAGTTTTGGTTGTTTTGATTCAATGATAGTTAAGTTTTATTTCCTCAAAATTCACGATTTTCATCTACAATTATTTTCCTTTTTCACCTTATTCAGCCTTATGACAAATAATTGGCATTTTTCAAAATTATTCATTTTCATTGCCTATAATTCACAATTTTTGTTTATTTTTGGTCATTTCAACCTAATGACGTTTACTTTTTTCTCTGTCAAAATTCACGATTTTCATTGGATCTCTAATGCACTATTTTTGTTTGTTTTCATCTATTTTGATATAATGACAAATAATTGGCGTCCTTCAAAACTCTCTATTTTAATGGCTATAAAACATGATTTTTGCCCTTTTTTTTTATTTTTAGCAATTGACAATTAAGTTTTCTTTCTTCTAAATTCACGACCTATAGTTTCTTTCCATTTTCATGTGTTTTGACCCAATGTCAATAAATTAGCATTAAGTAAAAGTTATAATTTTCATGGGTTATTAGTTCATAATATTTGTCCGCTTTTGGTAGGATCGACTCAATACCAATGAAGTTTTGTTTCCTCAAAATTTATTATTTTCTTGGGCTATAACCCATAATTTTTAACATTTTATCTGTTTTAACCCAATGACTATAAATTGGCATAGATGAAAATTTACAAATTTTCATGGACTACTAATCCATAATTTTTGTTCATTTTTGGTAATTTCTACCTAATGCTAATGAATTTTCTTTCCTTAGAATTCATGATTTTCATGGGCTATAACCTATAATTTTCTCCATCTTCATTTGTTTTGACCCAATGCCAATTAATTTACGTACTCCAAATTTAAAATGTTCATGGGCTACAACTCACATTTATTTTTCATTTTTGACCATTTCCATCCAATAATAAGTAAGTTTTCTTTTCTCAAAAATCAATGGTTATAAGTCATCAAATAGTGAAATTTGACCTCTACAGAATTATTTGCTATTGGATGAAATGATAAAAAGATGAACAAAAATCGTGACTTACATCCCATGAACGTGGATTTTGAACATGGCATAGTTATTTGCCATTGGCTCCAAATGAAGAAAATATGGACAAAAAGCGTGGCTTATAATTCATGAAATCGTGAAAATTGAAGTTCGCTTATTTTATTGACATTGGTTGGAAATGAATGAAAATGGACAAAAATAATTTTTTATAGCCCATAAAGTATTTATTTTGAAATCCACAAAAGAATTTGTCAATGAGTAGAAACAAACAAAAAAGGACAAAAAAATTGTGAGTTATTGCTCATGAAAATTATGAATTTTGAACTTCGATTAAGTTTTTGCTATTTAGTTGAAATGAACGAAAATGGACAAAAACATGTATTATTGCTTATAAAGTCTTGAATTATTTACTTTACAAATTATTTGACATTGGGTTGAAAGATATGAAAATGAACTAAAATCATGGATTATAGTTCATGAAATTAGAAAATTTTAACTCTACCAAAGTATTAGACATTAGTTCAATACACACAAAAATGGACTAAAAATGGTAGCATATAGTTCACGTAATTGTTAATTTTGAACTATGAAAAATTATTTGTCACTGGGTAAGAACAAACAAATATAGATAATATTTGTGTCTCATAGTGCATGAAATCATGAAATTTTAAATCCGTTTAATTAATTGTCATTGGGTCAAAACAAACAAAATACATAAAAATTATGGCTTATAGATTATGAAATCATGAATTTTAGACTCTGCCATGCCATTAGTTTGATACGAACAAAAATGGAAAAAATTCATAGATTATAGTTCATGAAATTGTGAAATTCGAACGCCACTTAAATAATTGCCTTTTGGTCAAAATGAACAAAAATAAAAAAATTTGTGGATTATAGCTCATAAAAGCATGTGTTTTTAGATCCAGATAATTATTTGCCATTGGGTTGAAATGAATGAAAACCATGAGTTATAGCTGATGAAATCATGAATTTTGAGTTCTACCAGTTTATTTGCCATTGGGTCGAAAAGAATGAAAAAAATAAACAAATTTTGTGGCTAATAGCTTATGAAACGGTGAAAGAGTGAATAAAACTTAACTTTGCTTAATTAATTTTCATCGAGTCGAACGAATAAAACTAAACAAAAATGAATAAGACTTAACTTTGCTTAATTAATTCGTGGCTAAGAGCTCATGAAATTGTAGAGTCTTAACTTTGCTTAATTAATTTTCATTTGATCGAACGAATAAAACTTGACAAAAATCATTAGTTACAGACCATGAAAGAGTGAATTTTGACCTTTGAAAATTATTTTTCATTGGATAAAAATGAACAAAAATTTCAAAAATTATGGCTTACATTTTATGTATTCGTGAATTTAGAAGTCTGCATAATTATTTGCCATTGAGCACAAACGAAGTAAAAATGAACAAAAATCACGGCGTTTAGCTCATCAAAATTTGAAATTTAAACTCCACTTAATTTATTTACATTGGATGGAAATGAATGAAAATGAACAAAAATGATTGGTTATTACTCATGGAATCGTTAATTTAAAAATTTAGAAAATTATTTATCATTCGGTAAAAATGAATGAAAATGGACAAAAATAATAGGTTATAGCTCCTGAAATCCTGAATTTTGAACTCTCTATAATTATTTTTCATTTGGGCAAAATGAACAAAATTCAACAAAAATTATGGGTTAAGTCATGGAAATCTTAAATTTCGAACTCCACATAATTATGTGTCTTTTGAACGTAACATACTGAAATGATAAAAAATCATGGGTTATAACTCATGAAAATTATGAATTTTGAACTCTTGTTAATTATTTCCTATTTTGTCAAAATGGTAAAAAAATAGACAAAAATCATGGCTTATAGGTTATGAAAACATGAATTTTGAACTCTGCCTAAGTATTTGCCATGTAAAAATATCATGGCTTATAGCTCATAAAATTGTGAAATTTAAATACCGCTTCAAAAATTGCCTTTTGGTTGAAATGAATGAAAATGAACAAAAATTATGGGTTATAGGTCATGAAATTGTGAATTTTTAGATGCGCTTAATTATTTGCTTTTGGGTTGAAATGAATAAAAATGTATGAAAACCTCGAGTTATAACTCATAAAATTGTGAATTGTGAATTTTGCTAATTTATTTGCCACTGGGTCAAATGAATAAAAAAATGAACAAAATTCATAGCTAATAGCTCATGAATTCATGAAATTTTAACCTTGCTTAATTAATTGTCATTTGGTCGAAATAAATACAAATTGATAAAAAGCATTGAGGGTCATGAAATAGTGAGTTTTGACCTTTACAAAAGTATTTCCCATTGGGTCGAAATGAAAAACAATCATGACTTATATCTTATGAATTTGTAAAATTTGAACTTCACGCAATTATTTGTCATTAGGTTGGAATAACAAAAAATGGACAAAAATTGTGGCTTTATAGCTCATGAAATTATGAAATTTAAGCTCCGCTTAATTTATTGACTTGGGTTGAAATAAACAAAAATTGACAAAAATCGTATGTTATAGCTCATGAAATCGTGATTTTTAAACTCGACATATTTATTTGCCATTTGGTCAAAATAAACAAAAATCAACAAAAATTATGGGCTGTAGCTCATGAAAATCATGAGTTTTGAACTCCGTATAATTATTTGCCATTCAGTCGAAACGAACTAAAATGAACGAAATTCGTATGTTATAGCTTATGAAAATAGTGAATTTTGAAGTTTGATTAATTATTTTTTATTTGGTTGAAACAAATTAAAATAGATAAAAATTTCAGGTTATTGCTCATAAAATCTTGAATTTTGAACATCACAAAATTATTTGTTATTGAGTCGAAACAAATAAAAATAGACAAAAATTATGGGCCATATAGCTCATGAAATCAAGAATTCTAAACTCTGCCAAAGTATTTGCCAATTATGACAAATATCTTAGTTAGTCGTTAATTTTAAATTTCAAATTTTATTTGTCATAGGGTGAAAATGAACAAAAATGGACAATGTTCGTATCTAATATCATATGAAATTATGAAATTTTAACTCATTTTAATTAATTATCACTAAGCTGAAACGAAAAAGTGGACAAAAATCGTGGTTATAGCTCATGATATCCTAAAATTTTAACTCCGTATAATTTTATGCCATTTGGTTAAAACAAAAAAATCAAACAAAAATGTAGATTATAGCTCATGAAAATCTTGTATTTTAAACTGCGCATAATTATTTGCTAATTCGTGTATTTTGAACTTTGGTTAATTGTTTGCTATTGGTCGAAACATATGAAAATAGAAAAAAAATTATAGGTTAATACTTATGAAATCTTGAATTTTAAACTTCAAAAATTATTTGTCGTTGTGTTGAAGCAATTAAAAATGGACAAAATTATTAGTTATAACTCATGAAATTAGAAATTTTGAACCCTGGCAAAGTATTTAGCATTAGTTCCATATGGAAAAATAGACAAAAATGGAAACTTTGCCTAAGTATTGGTCATAAGTTCGAATCAAACAAAAATGGAAACAATCGTGGCTTATAGCTCACAAAATTGTGAAACTTGAACGTTGCTTAAATAATTGCCTTTCGGTTGAAACAAATGAAAATAGAAAAAAATTGAGAGTTATAGCTCATGAAATCGTGAATTTTTAAATCTGCTAAATTATTTTCCAAGGTTAAAATGAATGAAAATTATGAGTTATAGTTCATGAAATCGTGAATTTTGCATTTCGCTAATTTATTTACCATTAGGGTGAAACGAAACAAAAATTGTGGCTTATAGTTCGTGAAATCATGAAAATTTAACTTTTGTCATTGAGTCGAAATAGATGAAGATTGATAAAAATCATTGGTTATTGGTCATAAAATAGTAAATTTTGACCTTCGCAAAATATTTGCCATTGGTTCGTAATAAACAAAAATCATGGCACACATCTTATGAATTCATGAATTTTGAAGTCCGCATATTTATTTGACACTGGGTTGAAACAGAGAAAAAATGGACAAAAACCGTGGCTTTTAGCTCATGAAATCGTGAAATTTAAACTTCACTTTATTTATTGACACTGGGTCGAAATGAATGAAAATGAACAAAAATAATTGGTTAGCTCATGAAATCGTTAATTTTGAAATCCACAAAATAATTTATCATTTGGTCGAAATGAACAAAAATGGCCAAGAATCATGCATTATAGCTCATGAATCCATGATTTTTTAATTCCGTATAACTATTTGTCAATTGGTCGAAATGAACAAAAATCAATAAAAACAGTGGATCATAGCTCATGAAAATTGTGAGTTTTGAACTTCGCAAAATTGTTTCCAATTTGGTCAAAACAAACTAAAATAAACAAAAATTATGGGTTATAGCTCATGCAGATCGTGAATTTTAAACTTTTGTTAATATTTTCTATTTGGTTGAAATAAATGAAAATTGACAAAAATCATCAATTATTGCTCATAAAATATTGAATTTTTAATTTCACAAATTATTTACTATTGAGTCTAAACAAACGAAATGGACAAAAATCATAGGTTATATCTTATAAAATCTAGAATTTTGAACTCTCCCAAAGTATTTGGCATTAGTTCAATACCAAAAAAGACAAAAGTTATGGCATATAGCTCAGGTAATCATTAATTTTTAAGTTTGCAAATTTGTTTGTTATTGGGTTAGAATGAATGAAAATGGGCGTGTATTATAGCGCATGAAATCATAAAATTATAACTTTGTTTAATTAATTATCATTAGGTCAAAATGAATAAAAAATGCACAAAAATCATTTCTTCTAAGATATGAAATCGTAAATTTTGAACTCCGATTAATTTATTGACATTGGGTCGAAATGAATGAAAATGGAGAAAATTCATTAGTTATAGCTCATGAAGTTGTTAATTTTGAAATCCATGAATCTTTTGTCATTCAGTCGAAATAAAAAAATGGATAAAAATCATGGGTTATAGCTCATAAAATGTGATCTCTAAACTCCATATAATTATTTTCTTTTTGGTCGAAACAAACTAAAGTGAACAAAAATTGTGGGTTAAAGCTCATGAAAATCGTGAATTTTAAAATCTGGTTAATTGTTTCCTATTTGGCCGCGACGAACGAAAATAGACAAAAGTCACGAGAACATAAAATCTTAGATTTTTAACTTTGCAAAGCTATTCGCCATATAGTCAAAACAAATGAAAATGGACAGAAATCATGAGTTATAGCTCATGGAATCAGAAATTTTAAACTATGGTAGTTTAATAAAAAAACAAATCATGGTATATAGCTCATGAAATTGTGAAATCAAAAAGCAGCTTAAATAATTGCTCATGAAAATTATAGCTCATGAAATCATGAAAATAGTGAATTTTGACGTTCAAAAAATCATGGTATATAGCTCATGAAAATTGACAAAAACCATGAGTTATAACTCATGAAATCGTGAATTTTTGGATTTGCTTAATTTTTTTTCATTATGTTGAAATTTTTTTTTCATTATGTTGAAATGAAAGAATTAACAAAGACCATGAGTTGAAATGAACCATTGAGTTGATGTGAACAAGCCATTGAGTTGAAATGAACGAAAAATGAACAAAATTAGTGTCTAATAACTCATGAAATTATGAAACTTTAACTTCGAAATTGAATGAAAATTTAGTCGGAATGAATGAAAGTTGATAAAAATCATTAGATCATGAAATAGTGAATTTTGAGGTCCAAAAAAGTATTTGCCTTTGGATCAAAATGAATAAAATCATGACATATATCACCGTAGGTTATAGCTCATGAACTCGTGAATGTTGGTCCTTGTGAAATTATGTGCCAATGGGTTAAATCGACAAATGGCCAAATATAATGAGTTGTAGCTCATGAAATCGTGAATTTGACCTCCATGAAAATTTTCACCAATGGGTCAAAACGACTAAAAATGGCCAAAAATCATTGATTATAGCTCATAAAATGGTAAATTTTTAGTTTCACGAAATTATTTGGTAATAGCTCGAAACGACTAAAAATGGTCAATAATCATGGGCTTTAGCTCATGAAATCGTGGATTTTGCCTTTCGTGAAATTGTCTGCCAAGCGGTCGAAATGACTAAAAATGATAAATACATGTGGAATATAGCTCATGAAATTATAAATTGTGGCCACTGCGAAATTGTTTGCCAAGGGGTCGAAATGATAAAAAGTGGCTAAAAATTGTGGATTATGGCTCACAAAATTGGACTATTGGCTGTCGCGAAATTATTTGACTACGGGTCGAAATGACTAAATTTTTCCAAATGTTGTGGGTTATAGTTCATGAAATCTTTAATTTTGGCCTCCGCAAAATTATTGTTATCGGGTTGAAATGATAAAAATAGCAAAAACTCGTTGGATTAGAGTTCATGAAATCGTGAAATTTGGCCTATGTGAAATTATTTGCCAATAGGCCGAAATGACTTAATATGGCCAAAAATTATGGGTGATAGCTTATGAAATTATGAAATTCGGCCTCCTCAAAGTTATTTGTCAATGGGTAAAAACAATTAAAAAATGGCAAATTTTATGGTTATAGCTCATGAAATCAAGAAATTTAGCTTTCGTGAAATAATTTGTCAACAGGTCTAAATAACAAAAGGCTAAAATCGTGAGTTATAGTTTATAAAATCATAAATTTAGTATTGGCAGAATTATTTGCCAATAGGTCGAATTGAAAAAATGACCAAAACTTGTGGGAATAGCTCATGAAAACGTGAATTTTGGCATTTGTAAAAATATTTGCCAACAGGTCGAAATAACTAGAAATGACAAAAAAAGCCTAAAAATCGAGGGTTATATCTCATGAAATTGTGAAATTTTGTCACCGTAAACTTATTTGATAAAGGGTCAAAATGACAAAAAATGGCTAAAAATTATGGGTTATAACTTTTGAAATCTTAAATTTTGGCCACTATAAAATTATTTGACAATGGGTAGAAATGGCTAAAAATAGCTAAAATTGTGGGTTAAATCTACTAAAATCGTGAATTGTTGGCCTCCACAAATTTATTTGCCAATGGGTCAAAAAGACTAAAAATAGCCAATAATTGTGGGTTCTACGTTATGAAATTGTGAATTTTACTTGACGTGAATATTTGCCAATTAGTTAAAATGACGAAAAATAGCCAATAATAGTGAGTTATAGCTCTTGAAATCTTGAATTTTGGCTAACATGAAATTTTTTACCAAGGTGTCAAGATGACTAAAATGGCCAAAATCATGGATTGTATCTCAGAAATCGTGAATTTTGTTATTTGAAAAATTATTTGCCAAAGGATTGAAATAATTAAAAACGGCCAATAATGCTCATGAAATATTAAACTTTGGCTATTGAGAAACTTTTTACCAAGGGGTCAAAACGACTAAAAGGGCTAGTATGCTTTATTGTTAATGAAATCATAAATTATGGCTTCCACGAAATTATTTGACAACTGGTCGAAATAATTAAAAATGGTAAAAAATAATATGTTACATCTTTCAAAATCATGAACTTCGGCCACCGTAAAATAACTTGGCAATAGGCCGAAAGGACTAAATATGGGGAAAAAATTATGGGTTAAACCTTATGAAATTGTGATTTTTGACCTTCGCAAAGTTATTTACCAACGGGCCAAAATGACTCAAAATAACAAAAAATCGTGGGTTATATCTCACGAAATTGTGAATTTTAGCCTCTAGAAAATTATTTGCTAATCGGTCAAAATGACTAAAAATGGCTATAAAAGTGCATTACAGCTCATGAAATCGTGAATTTTGCTCTCTACGAAATTGCTTGCCAAGGGGCCAAAATGACTAAAAATGGCCAATAGTTGTGGGTTATAGCTCATGAAATCGTAAATTTTGACTATTGTGAAATTATTTGCCAAGGGGGTGTGAACCAACACAAAATGGCAGAAATCCATGGTTTATACATCCCAAAATCGTAAATTATAACTTTTGCAAAATTATTTGCCAACGGATCGTAATGACTAAAAACGGTAAAAATTGTGGGTTATAGCTCATAAAATATGGATTTTGACTACTGAAAATTATTTGCTAATGAGTCAAAATGACTAAAATAGTTAATAATTGTAGGTTATAGCTTAGAAAATTATAAATTTTCAATACCGTGAAATTATTTGCTAGGGGGTCAAAACATATAAAAATGGCAAAAAATCGTGGGTTATAACTTATGAAATCATGAAGTTTGAGCTCCATGAACATATTTGCCAATGATTCGAAACGACTAGAAATAACCACGCCAATGAATCAAAATGACTAGAAATGACAAAAAATCATGGGTTAGCTCATGTAATCGTGAGTTATATCTTATGGAATTGTGAATTTTGGCATGCAAAAAATTCTTTACCAATGGGCCGATTTGACTAAAAATGGCCAATAACGTGAATTTTGCCATTTGTGAAATTGTTTACCAAGGGGTCGAAATGACTAAAAATAGTAATAATCGTGGGTTATATCTCATGAAATCGTGAATTTTTGCTATTGCAAAATTATTTTCCAAGGGGGCGAAACAACAAAAAATGGCCCAAAAATCATGGGTTATAGTTTCCAAAATCATGAAGTTAGTTATCCGGGAAATTATATGCCAATGGTTTGAAATGACTAGAAATGGCCAATAACCATGCATTATAGCTCATAAAATCATAAATTTTACCCTCTACAAAATTATTTGTCAAGGGTCGAAACTATTAAAAAATCCAATAATCATGATTTATAGCTCATAAAATTGTGAATTAGACCTCCGCGAAAATATTTGCTAATGAGTCAAAACAATAAAAACTGGCTAAAAATCGGGGGTAAGCTCATAAAATCGTGAATTTTGGCGTCCGTGAAATTAATTGCCAATGGGTCGAAAAGACTAAAAGTAGCCAATAATCGTGGATTATAACTCATGAAATCATGAATTTTTGGCTATCGCTAAATTATTTACCAATTTGTTGATACGACTAAAAATGGCTTAACTCGTTGGTAATAGCTCACGCAATCGTGAAGTTTGGACTCCATGAGATCATTTGCCAATAGGTTGAAAATGGCTTAAAATTGTGGGTAACAGCTCATGCAGTTGTGAATTTTGGCCTCCACGAAATCATTTGCCAATAGGTTAAAACGCTAAAAATGACCAAATATGATGGGTTATAGTTGATGCAATCGTGAATTTTGGCATGTGCAAAATTATTTGACAATGGGTCGAAACAACTAAAAGTGGCCAATAATCGTGGGTTATAGCTCATGAAATCATGAATTTTGGTGACAACATGTTGAAACACTAAAAATGACCAAATATCACGGGTTATAGCTGATGCAATGGTGAATTTTGGTCTATGAAAAATTATTTGACAATGGGTCGAAACAACTAAATGTGGCCAATAATCGTGAGTTATAGCTCATGAAATCATGAATTTTGGTGACTACGAAATTATTTGCTAATTTGTTAAAAGTTACTAAAAATGACCCTTAATCATGGGTTATAACTCATAAAATTAAGAATTTTGATTGTGAATTTTAACCTCTGCAAAATTATTTGGTCAAAATAACTAAATATGATTAAAAACATCATGGGTTATATTTTACAAATATGTGAATTTTGGCGTCCATAAAGTAATATGCCAATTGCTCGAAATGACTAGAAATGGCTTTAATGTGCATCATAGTTAATGAAATCATGAATTTTGCCATCTATGAAATTATTTACCAAGGGGTCCAAATGACTAAAAATGGCCAATAATTGTGGGTTACAGCTCACAAAGTTATGAATTTTGTCTTGAAAATTATTTAGCAATGGGTCAAAATGACTAAAAATAGTCAATAATCATGGATTATAGCTCTGGAATTCATGAATTTTGGTCACCACGAAATTATTTGCTAAAGGGTCAAAACGTCTAAAATTAGCCAAAAATCGTAGGTTATAACTTATGAAATCGTGAAGTTCTGACTTCATGAAAATATTTGCCAAATGGTTTGAAATAACTAGAAGTAGCCAAAAGGATATAGTGAATTTTCACATGCATGAAATTCTTTGCCAATGGATCAAAATGACTAAAAATGGTCAATAATCGTGTGTTATAGGTCATGAAATCATAAAATTTTCTCACTATGAAATTGTTTGCCGAAGGGTCGAAATGATTAGAAATGACAAAACTTTGTGGGTTATAGCACATGAAATTGTGAATTTTAACTACCACAAAATTATTTGGCAGTGGGTTGAAATAACTAAAAATAGTAAAAAGCCATGAGTTATAGCTCACAAAATTATAAATTTTAGCCACCATAAAATTATTTGATTACGAGTCACAATGACTAAAGATGGCAAAAACTTGTAGGTAATAGCCAATGAAATTGTGAATTTTGCCCTCTGCGATATTATTTACAAGGGGTTTAAAATGACTGAAAATAGCCAAAATTGTGAAATTATGAATTTTGGCCACCACAAAATTAATTGACAAGTAAAAATGGCCAAAATTAACGGGTTATAGCTTACAAATTGTGAATTTTAGTTGCCACGAAATTATTTGACTATGGGTTATAAGACTAAAATTGGCCAAAAGTTGTGGGTTATAGTTCAAGAAATTTTTAATTTTGGCATCCGTAAAATTATTTGACAATAGGTCAAAATGAGAAAAAATGCCCAAAAATTTGGTTGTAGCTCACGAAACCGTGAATTTTAGTCTCCATGAAATTACTTGCGAATGGATTGAAATAATTAAAAAAGGCTAAAACTCGTTGTTTACAGCTTATGAAATTGCGATGTTTAGAGTCCATGAAATTATTTGCCTATGGTTCAAAATAACTAGAACTGGCCAATAATCATGCTTTACAGCTCATGAATTCATGAATTTTGCCATTCAAGAAATTGTTTGCCAAGGGATCGAAATGACAAAAAATATCTAATAATCATCCTTTATTGCTCATGAAATTATGGATTTTAGCCTCCATCAAATTATTGGACAATGGGTCGAAATGACTAAAAATGGCTAAATATTGTGGGTTATAGCTCATAGAATTATGAATTTTAGCCTTCAAAAAATTATTTGTCAATGGGTTAAAATAACTAAAAGTGGTAAACCTTCATGTGTTATAGCTCATGAAATCATGAATTTTAGCTTTCACAAAATTATTTGCCAATTTGTTAAAGTGACTAAAAATTGTCAAAAAATAACTCAAGGAATCCTAAATTTTTGCCTCTACAAAATTATTTTCCAATGGGTAAAAATGATTACAAATGACTAAATATTATCAGTTATAGCTCATAAAATCATAAATTTTAGCCTCCAAAAAATTATATGCCAATGCATTGAAATGACTAAAAGACGCAAATAATTGTGGGTTACAGCTCTAAAATCATAAATATTAGTAACCGCAAAATTATGCCAACTTGTTAAAATGACTAAAAATAGCCAAAAATTATAGGTTCTAGCTTATGAAATCATGAATTTTGGTCACTACGAAATTATTTACCAATGGGTCAAAACGACTTAAAATGGCTAATAATCACGGGTTATAGCTCATGAAATCGTAAATTTTGGCTACCAAAAAATTATTTCCATGGTGTTAAAATGACTAAAAATGGCCAAAATCATGGGTTATAGCTTACAAAATTGTGAATTTTGACCACTTCAAAATTATTTGACAATGTGTCAAAAATAACTAAAAATGGCCAAAAATCATGGATTGTAGCCCACAAAAACATAATTTTTGGTCACCACAACATTATTTGCAAACAGCTCAAAGCGACTAAAAATAGCCGAGAATCGGTTATAATAGTTGTGCAATCATAAATTTTGGCCACCATAAATTTTTTTGACAATGGATCAACTTGACTAAAAATGGCAAAACATTATTGGGTCATAGCTCATGAAATTGTGAATTTTGGCCACCACGAAATTATTTATCCACAGATCAACACAACTAAAAATGATAAACAATCGTGGATTATGGCTTATAAAATTGTGAAGTTTAGGCTATGCGAAAGTTTTTTCTAATGGTTCAAAACGACTAGAAATGACAAAAAATTTTGGGTTATAGCTCATAATATCGTCAATTTTGGCCTTCGCAAAATTATTTGCCAATGGGTTGAAATGACTAAAAATGGTTATAGCTCATAAAATTGTGAATTTTAGCTTGCATGAAATTATTTGGCAATGGTCTAATCGACTAAAGATGGAAACAAATCATGGGATAAAGCTCATTCAATTACGAATTTACGCCTCTGCAAAATTATTTATCAATGGGCTGAAATGACATAAATTGGCCAATGATCGTAGATTATAGATCATGAAATTGTGAATTCTAGTCTCCATGGAATTATGTGCCAACGGGTTGATTTAAATAAAAATGGTAAAAAATGGTGTGTTATAGCTCAAGAAATCGTGAATTCTACCTCAGCGAAATTATTTGCTAGTGAGTCAAAATAACTAAAAATGATTAAAAAATCATGGGTTATAGGTTATAAAATTATGAAATTTGGACTCCACAAAATTATTTGCCAATGGTTCGAAACTACAAAAAATCGCCAATAATCATGGGTTATAGTATATGAAAGTGTGAATTTTAGCCACAGCAAAATTATTTGGCGACAGACAGAATTGACTAAACATAGAAAAAAATAGCATGGCTGTAGTTCATAAAATTATGAATTTGGTCACCATAAAATTATTTGCTAAAATGTTGAAATGACTAAAAATAGAATAAAGATCATGAGTTATAGTCCATGAAATTGTGAATTTTAGCCTCTGCAAAATTATTCGCCAATAGGTCTAAATCGCTAAAAATGGCCAAAAATCATGGGTGTATCTCATGAAATTGTGAATAATGGCATTTGTAGAATTATTTTTCAATGGGTCGAAATGACTAAAAATGGCCAATAGTCGTGCATTATAGCTCATGAAATCGTGAATTTTTGTGACCGAGAAATTATTTGCCAAAGGGTCGAAATGGCCAAAAATGAAAAAATCATGGGTTATAACTTAAGAAATCATAAATTTTTGTCTATGTGGACTTTATGTCAATGGGTTGATTGAATAAAAATGGCTAAAACTAGTAGGTTATATAGCTAATGAAATCATGAATTTTAGCCTTCATGAAATTATTTGCCATTGGGTGAAAACAACTAAAAATAGCTAAAAATCATGGGTTACAGATCATAACACTGTGAAGTTTGGACTCTGCCAAATTACTTGCGAATAGGTCGAAAGGGCAAAAAATTAGTAAAAGTCATGAGTTACAGCTTGTGAAATCGTAAAATTTTGTCTTCGCAGGCTTTATGCCAATGGGTTGAATTGAATAAAAATGCCCAAAAAACATAGGTTATATAGCTAATGAAATCTTGAATTTTTGCCTTCATGAAATTATTTGTCAATGGGTGAAAACTACTGAAAATAGCCAAAACTTATGCCACATGAAACCGTGAAGTTTGGGCCCCGCTATTTGCCAATGATCCAAAGTGACTAAAAATGGCCAATAATCGTAGTTTATAGTTTATGACATTGTGAAATTTGGCTACCACAAAATTAATTGACAACATATCGAAATGACTAAAAATGAAAAAAAATCATAGGTTATAGCTCATTAAATCGTGAATTTTCCCTACTAGAAACTATTTGTCAATGGGTCTAAACTTTTAAAAATAAAAAAATAAATCATGGGTTATAGCTCATGAAATTGTGAATGTCTTCGCCAAATTATTTGCCAATGGGTCGAAATAACTAAAAATAATTTAAAATTATAGATTATAGCTCATGTAATCTTGACTTTTATCCTACATAAAATTATTTGCCAATGAGTCGAAAGGACTAAAAATGGCCAAAAGTCATGCGTTGTTGCACATGAAATCATGAGTTTTATCCACTGTGAATGTATTTAATAATGGGTCAAAATTGCTAAAATGACCAAAAGTCGTTGGTTATAGGTCATGAAATCTTTAATTTTAATCTTGTGAAATTATTTGCCAATGGGTCAAAATGGTAAAAAAAGCCAAAGAACATGAGTTATAGCTCATGAAATTATAAATTTTGGCATCCACAAAATTATTTGTCAACGGGTCAAAATGAGTAAAAATAGCTAAAAATCAAGAGGTATAGCTTACAAAATCATGAATTTTAGTCTTCATGAATTTTTTAGCAATATGCCGAAACTACTAAAAATGGCCAAAATTGTGCATTATACTCACAAGTTTGTAAATTTTAGTCTTTGCATAATTATTTGCCAAGTGGTCGAAACAAAAAATCGCCAAAACTCATGGGCTATAGCTCACGAAATCGGGAATTTTAGCTTTCGCAAAATTATTAACCAATGGGTAGAAACAACTAAAATGCCTACAAATTGTGGGTTATATCTTATGAAATCGTGAATTCTTGCCTCCGCAAAATTATTTGCCAATGGGTCGAAAGGGCTAAAATGGGCTATAATCGTGGGTTAGCTTATGAAATCATGAATTTGAGCTACCGTGAATTTATTTGCTAATTGATTGAAATAACTAAAAATAGCCAAAATTTGTGGATAATAGCCCACGAAATCTTAGATGTTGTCCATCAGAAAATTATTTACCAATGGGTCAAAATGATTAAAAATGCCAATACTCGTGGGTTACAGCTCAAGATATCGTGAATTTTGGTGGCCATGAAATTTTTTTACCAAGGGGTGAAAATGACAAAAAAAAGGTTGTGGGTGGTAGCTCACAAAATCTTGAATTTTGCCCTCCACAATATTATTTGCTAATGGGTCAAAATAACTAAACATAGCTAATAATATAGATTATAACTCATGAAATAGTGAATTTTAGCTACCATAAATTTTTTTACCAAGGATACAAAATGACTTATTTGGCCAATAATTTTGAGTTGTATTTAACGAAATCATAATATTTGGTCACACAAAATTTTTTGACAACTTGTCGAAATGATTAAAAATAGACAAAATCATAGGTTTATAGCTCAAAAAATCATGAATTTTGGCCACCGCAAAATTATTCAACAATTGGTCAAAATGATTTAAAATGGTAAAGATCCTAGGTTATTGCTAACTAAATCATGACTTTTGGCAATCATACAATAGATCGTAATGACTAAAAATGGGCAACAACTGCGAGTTATAGCTCATGAAATCTTAAATTTTAGGCTCCTCAAAATTATTTATCAATGGTTCAAGACAACTGAAAATGATAAAAATTATGGGTTATAACTCATGAAATCATAAATTTTTGGCCTCTACTAAATTATTTGCAAATCCATCGAAATGATAGTAATCGCCAAAACGTTATGGGTAATAGCTCACAAAATCGTGAACTTTGGCCTTCACGAAAATATTTGCCAATGGTTTGAATTGACTAGAAATTAGAAAAAGAATTTAGTTATGGATCATAAAATCATGAATATTAACCTCTATAAAATTATTTGCCGATGGGTCGATATGTCAAAAAATGGCCAATAATTGTGCATTAAATCTCATGAAATCATGAATTTTGACCACCGTAAAGTTATTTGTCAATGAGTAAAAATGACAAAAAATAACCAAAATTGTGATTATAGCTCCTAAACCATGATTTTGGCCTTCGTGATATTATTTGCCAATAGGACAAAATGACAAAAAAATGACAAAAAATGTGGGTTCTATAGCTCATGAAATCTTTGACAATGGGTCAAATTTTAAAAAAAAATCACAAAAACACGAGATATACCTCATAAAATTATAAATTTTAGCCTCAGTGAAATTATTTATAAACAAGTTGAAACTACTAAAAATGACACAAAACATTGTGAGCCATAGCGCATGAAATCGTGAATTTTGGCCTCCTCATAATTATTTGCCAATGGGGCAAAATGACTAAATATGATAAATAATCATGGGTTATCACTCGTGAAATCACAAACTTTGGTTACCATGAAATTATTTGCAAAGGGTTCGAAATGACTAAAATTGACCGAAATCATGGATTATAGTTCGCTAAATAGTGAATTTAGGCCATCACAAAATTATTTGATTAGGGGTAAAAATTACCGAAAATGGCAAAATATCGTGGGTAATATTTCATAAAATTTTAGCCACTGCAAAATTATTTGACTACAGGTCGAAACGACTAAAAATGGTCAAAAATTATGGGTAATAGTTCATAAAATTGTAAAATTTAGCCTCTATGAAATTATTTGCTAATGGGTCGAACTGAATGAAAATGCCTAAATATCATGGATTAATACTCATGAAATTGTGAATTTTGACCCCTGCAAAATTATGTGCCAACAGGTCAAAAAGACTAAAAACGACAAAAAATCATGGGTCATAACTCATGGAATCATGAAGTTTGGCCACCGCGAAATTATTTGTCAATTGGTCTAATTGATCAAAAATGGCTATAAATGTGCGTTATAGCTCATGAGATTGTGAATTTGGCTCTCTGTGAAATTGTTTGCCACTCAAAATGACAAAGAATGGCCAATAATCGTGGGTATTTCAGCCAGTGCAAAATTATAATTGTTAAGGGGTTGAAACGACTAAAAGTGGTAAAATCACGATTATAGCTCATGAAATCGTAAATTTTGAAATTATTTGCTAATGGGTCAAAACGATTAAAAATAGCAAAAAAATCGTGGATTATAGTTCATAAAATCTTGAATTTTGATTACTGAAAATTATTTGCTTATTATTCGAAATGACTAAAAGTGGCAAATAATCATGGGATATTGCTCAAGAAATCATGAATTTTGGCTTCCATGAAATTATTTGTTGTAGGATCGAAATGTCTAAAAATAGCCAAAAATCATGGGTTATAACTCACTAAGTCATGAAGTTCGGAATCCATGAAAATATTTGCCAATGGTTTGAAATGACTAGAAATACTAAAAATTGTGGGTAATAGCTCATCTAATCATGGGTTCTATATATCTCACGAAATTGTGAATTTTGGCTCGCACAAAATTTTTACCAAATAGTTGAAATAGCTAAAAATAGCCAATATCGTGCATAATAGTTCATGAAATCATGATATTTGCCCTCTAGGAATTTGTTTGCCAAGGGGTCGAAATGAGTAGAAATGATCAAAAATCGTGAATTATAACTCGCAAAATTGTGAATTTTTACCATCATGAAATTTATTGAGAAGGGTTGAAAATGACTAAAAATATCCTAAAATCATGGGTTATAGCTCACAAAATTGTTAATTTTAGCTACCGCAAAATTATTTGACAATGCTGAAACAACTAAAAATGGCCAAAAAATTATAGGTTATAGCTCATGAAATCGTGAATTTTGCCCTCCACATAATTATTTGCATGAGGGTTGAAACACTAAAAATAGCTTAAAATAGTGGATTATAACTAATAAAATCAAAAATTTTTGCCACCGCACTATTATTTCCCAATACTAAAAATGACAAAAAATAATATGTTATAGCTTACAAAATCCTGAATTTGTATCACCATGAAATCATGGGTTGTTGTTCATAAAAATTTTAATTTTAGCATCCGTAAAATTATTTGGCGACAAGTTGAAACGACTGAAATGGCCAAAACATTTAGGGTCATACCTTACGAAATCTTGAATTTTAGCCTCTATAAAATTATTTCCAATCAATTAAAATAATTTAAGATGTCCAAAAATTATGGTTATTAGCTCATGAAATTGTAAAGTTTGGACTCTGCGAATTATTTGACTATTGTTTTAAATGACTAGAAATAACCAAGTATAGTGGATTCTAGCTCACGAAAATGTGAATTTTAGCCTTAGCGAAATTATTTGCCAATGGTCAAAATGATTAAAAATTATAAAAAAATCATGGGTTATAACTCGTGAAATTGTGAATTTTTTCCTTCACAAAAGTATTTGCCAATAGGTTAAAACAATAAAAATTGGCTAATAATCTTCGGTTATTAGGTGCTAATGGGTCAAATAGAATAAAAATGGCAGAAAAGTGTGTTATAGCTCAAGAAATAGTTAATTTTACCTTCGTTAAATTATTAGCTAGCGGGTCAAACAACTAAAAATTACAAAAAATCATGGGTTATAGCTCATTAAATCATAAATTTTGGACTCCTTGAGATTATTTGCTAATGATTTGAAACAAGTAAAGTGGCCAATAATTGTGGGTTATAGCTCATGAAATTGTAAATTTAAACCACAACAAAAATTTTTGGCAACGGACCAAAATAACAAAAATAAAAAAAATCATGGTTATAACTCATGAAATTGTAAATTTTATGCAGTACAAAATTATTTGCCGATAGGCCAAAATGACTATTAATGAAAAAAACATGGGTTATAGTTCATGAAATTGTGAATTTTGGCCTCTATGAAATTATTTGTTAATGCATCTAAATGACTAGAATTGGCAAAAAATCATCAGTTATAGTTCACAAATTTGTGAATTGTTGTCTCTGCCGAATTATTTACCAATGGGTCAAAATGAATAAAAAATGCCAATAATCTAGCATTATAGCTCGTTGAAATCATTTATTTTCGCATAAGGAAATTATTAGTCAATAGTTCTAAATGTCTAAAAATGGAAAAAAAGTAATGGTTTATAGCTCATAAAACCATTAATTCTGGCCTTCAAAATTATTTGTCAATAGGTTGAAACAACTAAAAATGTTCCAAACAACTAAAAATGGCTAAACATCATGGGTTATAGCTCATGTAATCTTAAATTTTGGCCTACATGAAATTATTTGCCAATAGGTCAACACAACTAAAAATGGCAAAAAATCGTGGGTTATAGCTCACGAAATCGTGAATTTAGACTCAGGGAAATTATTTGATATTGGATCAAATTGATTAAAATGGCCAAAAAGTTATGGGATGTAGCTTATGAAATTATGAATTTTGGGCGCCATGAAATTATTTGAGAACGGGTCAAAGTGACTAAAAATCCCCAAAAGTCATACCTTATAACTCATGAAATTTTTAATTTTGGCCTCCATGGAATTTTTAATCAATGGGTTGAAATGACTAAAAATGATGTAAAATCATGCTATGAAATCTTTAATTTTGGCCTTAGGGAAATTATTTGGCAACATGTTAAAACGACTAAAATTGGGTAAAGAACATGGGCTATAGCTTATGAAATTGTGAATTTTGACCTTTGCAAAATTATTTGCCAATGGGTCAAAATGAGTAAGATGGCCAAAAATTGTGGGCTATAGCTTATGAAATCATAAATTTTAGCCTTCATGATTTTTTAATAAACAAGTCCAGACGACCAAAACTGGCCAAAACTGGGCATTATAGCTCACGAATTTAATTATTTACAAATAAGTTGAAATGAAAAAATGGCCAAAAATTGAGGGTTATAGCACATGAGATCAAAAATTTTGGCCTCCAAAAAATTATTTACCAGCGGGTAGAGACAATTAAAAATGGCAGAAAATCGAGGGTTATATCTCATGAAATTGTGAAATTTGGCATGTACAAAGTTATTTGCATATGGGTCAATTGGACTAAGAATGGCCAATAATCGTGAGTTATAGCACATGAAATTATGAATTTTGCCTACCGTGAAATTTTTTACCAATTGTTTGAAATAACTAAAAATGGCAAAATATAATGAGTTATACCCCACAAAATCGTGAATTTTGTCCACCACTAATTTATTTACCAATTGGTTAAAATGACTAAAAATAGCTAAAAATCATAAGTCATATATAACTCATGAAATCGTGGGTTATAGCTCATGATTTCATGAATTTTGGTAAAAATGACTAAAATGCCAAAAACCATCGTAAAAATTTTAATTTCGGCTACCATGAAATTTTTACCAAGTGGTCAAAATGACTAAAATGGCCAAAAATTGTGGGTCAAAATGGCCAACAATTGTGGGTTATGGTTAACAAAATCATATATTTTAGCCACCATGAAATTATTTGACAACTGTTCAAAATGATTAAAAATGATAAAAAATCATAGGTTATATCTCACAAAATCATGAACTTTGGCTACCGCAAAGTTATTTTAAAATAGGTCAAAATGAATAAAAATGGAAAAAATTATGGGTTAAAACTTATGAAATCATGAATTTTGGCCTCACAAAATTATTTACCAATGGATCAAAATGATTAAAAATGGCAAAAACATCGTTGGTTATAGGTCTTGTAACCGTAAATTTTGCCCACTAGGAAATTGCCTGCAAAGGGGTCGAAACGACTAGAAATGATAAAAAATCATGGGTTATAGCTCGTGAAATTGTGAATATTAACTACCATGAAAATATTTGATAATGTTAAAAAATTGTCTAAAAATAGCTAAACTTTATGGATTATAGCTCTCAAAATTATAAATTTTGGTCACCATAAAATTATTTGACAATGGGTCGAAATGATAAAAATGACAAAAATTGTAGGCAATAGCTCTTGAAATTATAACTTTAGCCTCAGATTTATTTGAGAATGGTTCAAAATGACTACAAATGGCCAATAATTATCTGTTGTAGCTCATGAAATAGTGAATTTGGGCCACCGTGAAATTATTTAACAATGTTCAAAATGACTAAAATGGTTTAAAAATTATGGGTTTTTGCTCATGAAATTGTGAATTTTTGTATCTGCAAAACTATTTAATGGATTAAATGACTAAAAAGGCCAATAATCATGGGTTATAGCTCATAAAATCATGAATTTTGGTCTCCATGTTATTAGTTGACAAAGGTCAAATCGAATAAAAATAGCCAAAAACATGGGTTATAGCTCATGAAATCGTGAATTTTGGTCATTATGAAATTATTTGCTAATAGGTCGAAATGACTAAAAAGGCCAAAAATCATAGATTATAGCTCATGAAATCATGCAATTTGGACGTCAGGATATTATTTGCCAATGGATCAAAGAAACAAAAAATAAAAAAATTATGGGTTATAGCTCTTTCACCTCTCCAAAACAATTTGCTGATGGGTCTAAAAAACTAAAAATAGAAAAAAAACTATTGGTTATTGCTCTTGAACTTGTGAAGTTTGGTCTCCACAAAATTATTTGCTAATGGGTAAAAACGACTAAAATGGCCAAATAGTGTGGGTTATAGCTCTTGAAATAGTAAAATTTAGCCACCATGAACTGTAAAAATTTGTGGTTTATACCTCATGAAATGTAGTATTTTTACCACAGTGAAACTATATTACAATGGGTCAAAACAACTTAAAATGGCTGAAATCGTAGGTTATAGCCCATGAAATCTTTAATTTTAACCTTTGTGAAATTATTTGCTAATGCGTCAAAAAGACTAAAAATGGAAAAAATAAATCATTGGTTTTTTATCATTGGTTATAGCACACGAAATAGTGAATTTTGAACTTCACAAAATTTTATGCCAATGGGTCGAAAAATAATAAAAATGGCTAAAAATCTTGAGTTGTATCCCATTAAATCATGAATTTTAACCCTCAGGAATTATTTGCCAACAGGTTGAAATAACTAAAAATTACCATAAATTAGAGGTTATAGCTGAAGAAATTATGAATTTTAGACTCTACAAAATAATTTGATAACATGCCCAATTGACTAAAAATAAAATAATTATGGGTTATAACTCATGATATCATGAATTTTTTCCACTGTGAAATTATTTGTTATGGGTTATAACATTATGGGTTATTGCATATGTAACAATAAATTTTGGTATCTGCAAAACTATTAGCCAATGGGTCTAATGACCAAAAATGGAAAAAAATCATGGGTCATAGGTTCTGAAATCATGAATTTTGGCCTTCGCAAAATTAATTGCCAAACGTTGAAACGAATAAAAATATCCAAAAATCATGGGTTGTATCTCATAAAATCATAAAATTTGACCTCTGTGAAATTATTTGTCAATAGGTAAAAATAATTAAAAATGGCCAAAAAAGTTTGTGCAAAATCTTGATTTTTTGCCAGCACGAACTTTTTGACAATAGGTTGAAACAACTAAAAATAGCCAAAAATCATTGGTTAAAGCTCATGATATTTTTAACTTTGGCTTCTATGAAATTATTTGCTAATGGGTCAAAATGACTGAAAATGAAAAAACATTATGGGTTATAGCTCATGAAATTGTGAATTTTTACCTTTGTAAAATTATTTACCTATGGGTCGAAATGACTAAAATAGGCCAATAATCATGGGCTATAGCTCATGAAATTGTGAACTTTATTCTTCACAGAATTAGGTGCCAAAGGACATAATCGTATAAAAATGGCCAAAATTCGTGGGTTACAAATGTAATGGAAAATCTAAAAATATCCAAAAATCGTATGTCATAGCTCATAAAATATGAAGTTTGGACTCCATGAAATTACTTGCAAATGGTTCAAAATAACTAGAAATACCCAAAAAATTATGGGTTATAACTCACGAAAATTTCGGCCTCTATGAAATTATTTGCCAATAGGTTGAAATGAATTAAAATGGCTAATAATCATGCGTTAAAACTCATAAAATTGTGAAATTATTTCATAATAGGTCAAAACAACTAACAATTGACAAATAAATTATAGGTTATAGCTCATGAAATATTTATTTTTCGTCTCCGGAAAATTATTTGTTAATGGGTCAAAAAAACTAAAAATGACCCAAAATCATGGGTTAAATAGCTCATGAAATCATGAATTTTTGTCACCACAAAATTATTTAACAATGGGTCATAATGACTAAAGATGGCGAAAAAGCGTGAGTTATAGCTCATCAAATCGTGAATTTTGGTATCATTAAAATTATTTGCCAATGGTAGTAATGACTACAATGGGTAAAAAAATCATGGGTAGCATACGAAATTAGGAATTTTGGCAACCGCAAAAATTATTTGACAATGGGTTGAAACAACAAAAAATTGCTAAAATTGGGGGTATAGTTCATGATATCATGAAATTTAGCCTCCTTGAAATTATTTGCTAATGGGACGAAACTGAAATGGCAAAAAATCGAGGGTTATAGCTCATGATATAGTAAAGCTTGGACTTCATGAAATTACTTGCCAATGGTTTAAAAAGACTAAAAATGGCCAATAATTACGGGATTTAGCTCAAGAAATCATGAATTATGGCCACCACAAAATTATTTGATAACATATTAAAATGACTAAAAATGGAAAAAATCATGGGGCTCATGAAATCATGAATTTGGTCACCACAAAATTATTTCTCAAAGGGTCGAAAAAACTAAAAATAAAAAAAGCTATGAGTTATAGCTCATGAAATCCTAAATTTTACCTTTCGCAAAATTAATTGCCAACAGTTCGAAATAGCTAAAATGGCCAAAAGTTATGGGTTAAAGCTCACAAAATAAGGAATTTTCACCATCGCAAAATTATTTGACAACGAGTTGAAATGACTAACAATGGCGAAAATTGTTGGCTACACGTCAGAAATCCTTACTTTTGCCCTCGACGAAATTATTTCACAAATGTAGGTAACAACTAAAAATTATTAAAAATCATGGGCTATAGCTCATGATATCATGAAGTTTTGCCATCGCGAAATTGTTTGATAATGGTTCGGAACAATTGAAAATGACCAATACTTATGAGTTATAGCTCAGCAAATCGTGAATTTTGGCCTCCATGAGATTATTTTCCACTGGGAGAAATGACTGAAAATGGTAAAAAAAATTTTGGGTTATAACTTACGAAATCATGAAGTTTGACCATAGCGAAATTATTTAACAGCGGGTCAAAATATACAAAAATGGTCAAAAGTCATTGGTAGCTCACGAAATTGCGAATTTTGGCCCCCATTAAATATTTGGCAACAGAAAAAAATTATTAAATTGTGGGTTATAGCTGCCAACTGGTCAAAATGATAAAAAAGGCCAAAAATCATGGATTATAGCTCATGAAGTCTTGAATTTTGGTCTCTACAAAATTATTTGCCAATGGATCGAAACAACTACAAATGGCTAAAAACCATGGGTTAGCTCAAGAAATTGTGAAGTTTGGATTCCGTGCAATTATTTGCAAATGGTTCGAAATGACTAGTAATGTCAAAAGTCATGAGTTATAGCTCAAAATTTGTTAACTTGTTAACTGACTAAAAATGGCCACTAATCGTGCATTATAGCTCATAAAATTATGAATTTTGACCGCCATAAAATTATTTGCCAATGGTTCAAAATGACTAAAATTGTGCAAAAGAAACTTGGATTAAGGCACATGAAATCGTGAATTTGACCTCCACGAAAATTTACCATTGGGTCAAAATGACTAAAATGGCCAAAAATTGTGGGTTATAGCTCAAGAAATTATGAAATTTGGACTCTATGAAATTGTTTGCTAATAATCTGAAAGAAACTAAAAATGGCCAATAATCACCCTCATGAAATTGTGATCTTATTTGATGACATATTAAAATGACTAAAAATAAAGAAAAATCATGGGTTAAAGCTCATGAAGCCATAAATTTTGGCTATCACAAAATTATTTCCCAAAGGATTGAAATGACTCAAACTAGAAAAAAATCATAGGTTATAGCTCATGAAATCCTGAATTTTGGCATAACGAAATTATTTGCGTGGGTTATAGCTCAAGAAATCATGATGTTTGGACTCGGCGATATTATTTTCTAATGGTTCAAATCAAATAAAAATGACCAACAATTGTGGATTATAGCTCATGAAACCGTAAATTTTGGCACCAAGAAATTTTTTGACAATGGATTAAAGTGACTAAAAATGAAAAACATATGAGTTATAGCTCATGAAACTATTAATATTAGCCACCACAAAATAATTTCCTAAAGGGTCAAAAATAAATAAAATTAGCTAAAAATTATGGATTATATCACATGAAATCGTAAACTTTGAACTCCGTAAAATATTTTGCCCATGGGTCAAAGCAACTAAAAATAGGCAAAAATCTTGAGTTATAGCTCACGAAACTGTAAACTTTTGCCAGCATGAAATTGTTTGACAATAGGTTGAATTGACTAAAAATAGACAAAAATCATTGTTATGCTCATGAAGTCTTTCATTTTAGCCTCAACAAAATTATTTGCTAATGGGTCAAAATGACTAAAATGAAAAAAAATCAAGGGTTATACCACATGAAATTGTGAATTTTCATCTCCGCAAAATTATTTACCAATGGTCAAAATGACTAAAAATGGCCAATAATTATGCACTATAGCTCATGAAATCGTAAGTTTTTTTCTCTAAAAATTATGTGTCAGTGGATCGAATCGTATAAAAATGAACAAAAATCATGGGTTATAGATCATGAAATTGTGAATTTTGCCCTCCACAGAATTATTTTCCATGGGATCAAAAAGCCTAAAAATGGAAAAAAAATCATGATTTTTAGCTTATGAAATTGTGAACTATGGACTATGTGAAATATTTGCCAATAATCCGTAATAACTAGAATTGGCCAAAAATTATGGGTTATAGCTCACGAAATCATGAATTATAGCCTCAACAAAATTATTTGCCAATTGGTCAAAATGACAAAAAATTGCCAATAATCGAGCGTTATAACTCATGAAATCATGAATTTTGGTTGCCATAAAATTATTTGACATTGTGACGAAATGATTAAAAATGGTACAAAATCGTGGGTTATAGCCTAAGAATTCTTTAATCTTGGCCTTCACGAAATTATTTGTCTTTGGGTCAAAAAAACTAAAAATGGCCAAAAATCATGGGTTATAACTCATAAAATCATGAATTTTTGACATCACAAAATTATATGACAACAGTTCGAATTGACTGAAAATGGCAATAAATCATGAGCTATAGTTCATCAAATCATGAATTTTTATCTCCATGAAATTATTTACTAATGGGAGAAATGACTAAAATTGACCAAAAATAGTATGTTATTGCTCATGGAGTCATGAACTTTGCACACAGTGAAATTATTTGACAACGTGTCAAAAACGACTTAAAATTGTCAAAATTAGTTGGTAGCTCACAAAATCATGAACTTTGGTAACCACAAAATTATATCACAACGGCTCAAAATTACTAAAACTTTAACAAGAATTGGTAATAACTTATGAAATCATGAGTTTTTAACTCCACGAAATTATTTTCTAAGAGGTCAAAATAACTAGAAATGGCCAAAAATCTTGAAATATAGCTCACGAAATCGTGAAGTTTGGACTCCGTAAAATTATTTGCAAAGGTCTCAAAAATGACTAGATATAGCCAAAAATCATGGGCTATAGCTTAAGAAATCATGAATTCATTTATCAACAGGTTGAAATGACTAAAAAGGACATATAATCATGTGTTTTAGCTTATGAACTGGTGAATTTTGGGTCATAACTCATGAAACCATGAATTTCAGTCTCTGCAAAATTATTTTCCAATGGGTTGAAATGACTAAAATTAGCTAAGAATCATGGGTTAAAGCTTATGAAATCGTGAAGCTTGGACTCTAGATAATTATTTGCCTATAGATCAAAAGGAAACAAAATGACCAATAATTGTAGGTTAAACCTCATGAAATCGTGAATTATAGCAATCATGAAGTTATTTGACAAAGGATTGAAATCATTAAAAATGAAAAAAAAATTAAGGGTTATAGCTAATGAAATCGTGAATTTTAGTCACTGCAAAATCATTTCTCAAAGGGGCAAAACAACTAAAACAATAATGGATAATAGCTCATGAAATTCTGAATATGGTTCTCTGCGAAATTATTTCCTAATGAGTCAAAACAATAAAAAATGGCCAAAAATCATACGTTGTAGCTCACAAATTCGTGAATTTTTTCCACTATGAAATTATTTGACAATGGGTCGAAATGCCAAAAAAGACAAAACATTGTTGGTTATAGCTCATGAACTCTTTAATTTTGGCAAAAGTGAAATTAATTCACAACGGGATGAAAGAATTAAAAATGGCTAGAATCGTGGGTTATAGCTCACAAAAAAATTATGAATTTTTGACACATCGAAATTATTTGATAAAGGTTCAAAATGACTAAAACTAGCCAAAATCATGAGTTATACCTCATCAAATAGTGAATTTTAGCCTTTGCAAAATTTTTTGCCAGTGTGAGAAAAGATAAAAAAAATTGTTAAAAACCATGAGTTATAGCTTATGAAATAATGAATTTTGGCCCCACGAAATATTTTGGCAAGGGGGTCAAAATGACTAAATATGACAAAAAATATTAGTAGCTCACGAACTTGTGAATTTTTTCCACAGAAAAATTATGTGACAACATGTCAAAATGACAAAAACTTTTGGGTATGAGCTCATGCAATTGTGAATTTTGGCTACCATGAAATTATTGGCCAATGGTTTGAAATGACTAAACATGTGCAAAAATCATGTATTAAAGCTCATGATATCATGAATTTTAGCCTCTACAAAATTATTTGCGAATGGGTGGCAACAACTAAAAATAGATAATAATCGTGGGTTATAGCTCATTAAATTGTGAAATTTAGCAATCGCAAAATTATTTAATAATAGATTAAAATGACTAGAAATGTACAAAAATCATAGGTTTAAGCTCATGAAATCATGGATTTTGGACTCTGCAAAATTATTTTCCAACGGATCCAAACAACTAAAAATGGTTAAAAATTGGGTTATAGCTCACAAAATTATGAAATTTTGGACTATACGAAATTATTTACCAATGGTTTGAAATGACAAGAAATGGTTAATAATTGTGAGTTATAGGTCACAAAATCGTGAATTCATTTGTTAATAGGTCAAAATGACTAAAAATAGCTAATACTCATGCATTATAACTCATGAAATTATGAATTTTGGCTGCCATGAAATTATTAGCCAATTACTCAAAATGACTAAAATATTCAAAAAATGATGAGTTATATCGTATGAAATTGTCAGTTTCTGCCATCGTGAAATTCTTTGCCACTAGGTCAAAATGTTTAAAAATGGCCCAAAAATTATGAGTTAAAGCTCATGAAATTATGAAATTATGAAATTACGATGTTAATAAATTCTTTGCTAATTTTTCAAAATGAAAAAAATATCCAAAAATCATGGGCTAAATATCATGAAATCGTGAATTTTGACCTCACCAAAAATATTTTCTAATGGATCGAAACCTCTGAAAATGGCTAAAAATCAAGGGTTATAGCTCACGAAATCGTGAAAGTTAGCTTCTGCAAAACTATTTCTCAATGGGTCAAAACAACTGAAAATGACCAAAATCATGTGTTATAGCTCATGAAAAAATCATGAATTTTTGTCATTGTGAAATTATTTGACAGCAGTTCAAAATAGCTAAAACATATCAAAATCATGAGTTATAGCTCATCAAATTATAAATTTTAGCCTCCGTAAATTATTTGCAAATAGAAAAAAGAAAAATGGCTAAAATCGTGGATTAACTCAAGAAATAGTAAGATTTGACCACAGCGAAATTATTTGGTAGCAGGTCAAAATGACTAAAAATGGCAAACAATCGTGGGTAGCTCATGAAATTGTGAATTTTTACCACCGCATAATTTTTTAACAAGAGGTCAAAATAACTAAAGATGGCCAAAACTTTTGGGCAATAAAATAAAATCCTGTATTTTTTCCTAAATGAAATTATTTGTCAATAGATTGAAATAATTAAAAATGGCCAAACATCGTGGGTTATAACTCATAAAATCATGAAGTTTGGACTCCATAAAATTATATGTCAATGCTTCAAAATTACTAGAAATGGCTAAAAATCGTGTGTTATAGCTTAAGAAATCATGAATTTATTTTCTAATGGATCGAAATGACAAAAAATAACCAATAATCGTGCATTATAGTTCATAAAATTATGAACTTTAGTTGTCACAAAAATATTTGCCAATTGTCCAAAATGATTAAACATGGCCAATAATTATAGTTTATAGCTTATGAATTTGTGAATTTGGCCTCCACAAAATTATTTACAATTAGTCAAAATAACTAACAATGGCCAAAAATCATGTATTATAGCTCAAGAAATCATGAAGTTTGAATTCCACAAAATTATTACCGAATAGTTCGAACTGACTAAAAATGGCAAATAATTATGAGTTATAGCTCATAAAATCATGAATTTTGGCCAACACAAAAATTATTTGACGACAGATTAAAACGACTAACAATAGAAAGAAAAAATTATGTGTTAAAACTTTGGAAACTATGAATTTCCGCCACCACAAAATATTTCCCCAAGGGTTGAAATGACTAAAAATAAGTAAAGATCATGGGTTATAGTACATGAAATAGTGAATTTTGGGTGCTGCGAAATTATTTACCAATGGGTCGCAATGACTAAAAATGGTCACTAATTTTGAGCTATAGTTTTTGAAATTGTGAATTTTGGTCTCCATAAAACTATGTGTCAATTTATCAAATTGTATAAAAATGGCTAAAAATCAGGGATTACAGCTCTTGAAATTATGAATATTGGCCTCAGCGATATTATTATTCAATGGATTGAAAAACCTAAAAATGGCCAAAATTGTGGTCTATAGCTCATAACATCATGAAGTTTAGACTATCCAAAATTACTTTCCAATAATTTGAACTGACTAGAAATGGCTAATATTATGGTTTATCTCATAAATTTCTTGAATTTTAGGTTTTGTGAAATTATTTATCTAGTGATCAAAATGATTATAAATGGCCAATAACTGTGCTTATAGCTCATGAAATCATGAATTTGGCTGCAAGGAAATTATTTGACAATGGGTCGGAACAATTTCAAATGGCACAAAATTATGTTGTTATAGCCCATGAAATCTTTAATTTTTGCCTTCAAGAAATTATTTGCTAATAGGTAAAAACACTAAAAATTGTAAAAAATCAAGGGTTACAACTCACGAAATAGTGAATTTTTGTCATTGCTAAATAATTTGACAATAGGTCAAAATGACTAAAAATAGCTAAACATTATGAGTTATAGATCAACAAATCATGAATTCAGCCCACGAAATTATTTGCCAATGGAAGAAATGACAAAAATGCCCAAGAATTATGTGTTATAGCTCATGGAATTGTGAATTTTGGCCACCTCAAAGTTATATGACAACGGGCCAATATGACTAAAAATAACCCAAATTCAGGGGTAGCTCATGAAGTTGTAAATTTTGGCCAACGCTAAACTATTTGATACAGGTTGAAATGACTAAAAATTGAGAATAATAGCTTATGAAATAGTAAATTTTGGCTTCCGCAAAATTATTTACCAACGATTCGAAACTACTAAAAATTATGGGTTATATTGCTCAGGAAATCATGAATTTATATGTTAATAGATCGAAATGACTAAAAATGTCTAGTAGTTATTCTTTATAGCTCATGAAAGTGTGAACTTTGACTGCCGTGAAATTATTTTCTAATTGTTCGAAAATACTAAAAATATCCACAAATCATGGGTCATATCTAATGAAGTCGTGAATTTTGGCCTTCACGAAATTTTTTGTCAATGGCACAAAACATCTAAAATGGCTAAAAAAATCTAGGTTATAGCTCATGAAATGTTGAAGTTTGGCATCTACAAAATTATTTTCCAATAGGTCAAAACTATTGAAAATGACCAAAAATCATGGGTTATAGCCAATGAAATTGGGAATTTTCGCCACCCTGAAATTATTTGACAACAAATTAAAATGACTAAAAATAGTAAAAATTGTTAGTTATAGCACATGAAATCTTTAATTTTTTTTCCAAAGTGAAATTACTTCATAATAGAATGAAACAACAAAAAATGACCAAAATCGTGGGTTATAACTCATAAAAAAATCATGAATCTTAGCCACCATGAAATTATTTGACAATAGTTAAAAATGACTAAAACTAGCCAAAATCATGAGTTATAGCTCATTAAATCATGAATTTATGGCCTCCTCAAAATTATTTGCCAATGGGAGAAATGAGAAAAAGCCAAAAATCATGAATTTTGGCCACCATGAAATTATTTGACAAGGGGTTGAAATGACTAAAAATGGCAAAAAAAATCATTAGTTATAGCTCACGAAATCTTTACTTTTGGCCTATTAAAAATTATTTCACAACAAGCCAAAACAAATAACAATGGCCAAAATCATGGGTTATAACTCATGAAACAAATTGCAAACTTTTATCACCGTCAAATTATTTAACAAGGGTTCAAAACGACTAAAATTGGCTAAAATCATAAGTTATAGTTTATCAAATCATGAATTTTGGCCAACATATAAATTATTTGGCAGTGGATTAAATTGACTAAAAATGAAAAAACATCATGTGTTAAAAGTCATAAAACTATGAATTTTGGCCACTGCAAAAGTACTTCTGTAACACCCGTGATTTTCGATATGTATTTCTGTATATTCGATACGTATTTTATCTTAAAATACTTTGATACGTATAATTGCTCTGATACG
>JBAKGM010000200.1:42362654-42376211 GCA_037177215.1 Asparagus racemosus | reverse complement strand
ATCCTATCTCCAGAAGCTCACGAACTCGAAACAAGAGAGGAAGGTTTTGTATCCTATCTCTTGCTGGTGGAGAGGAAGGAGGGTATTGTCTCCTATCTCCAGATGAAGAAACTAAAAGTGAGATCTCCACTTTGGGAATCTTGAGAGGTAAAACTAAAAGTGGGATCTCCACTTCGAAAATCGAAAATATTCAGACGACCTTCAGTCAGCACAACCTGATCTGAAAATCCTAGCGCATACCTTCAGTCGGCGCTACCTGGAAAAGGGATGAAACTAGGAGTGGGATCTCCACTCTGAGATTTGAAAAGATTTAGGCAACCTTCAGTCAGAAAATTTAATCTAAAAATCTCAGTGCATACCTTTAGTCGACGCTACCTAGAAGAGGGATGGAACCAAGAGATGGGTCTCCACTTCGAAGACTGAAAAAGATTCAGGTGACCTTCAGTCAATACAACCTGTTCAGAAAATCTTGGCGCATACCTTCAGTTGGCACTATCTGAGAGAGAGATGGAACGAAGAGTGGGTTCTCAACTCTGAGAACTGAAAAGATTCATGCGACCTTCAGTCGGTACGACCTGATCTAAAAATCCCGGTGCATACCTTCAGTCAGCACTACTTTGGAGAGGGGTGGAACTAAGAGTAGGATCTGCACTCTAAGAACTGAAAAGATTTAGGCGACCTTCTATCGGTACGGCCTGATCTAAAAATCTCAGTGCGTACCTTCAGTCGGCGCTACCTAGACGAGGGATGGAACTAAGAGTGGGATCACCACTCTGAGAACTGAAAAGATTCAGGCGACCTTCAGTCAGTACGACCTGATCTGAAAATCTTGACGCATACCTTCAGTCAGCGCTACTTGGGAGAGGGGTGAAACCACGAGTGGTGTCTTCACTCTAAGAATCGGAATGATTCAAGCTACCTTCATTCAGAAAACCTGATCTAAAAATCTCGGTGCATACCTTCAGTCTGCGCTACCTGGGAGAGGGGCGAAACTAAGAGTAGGGTCTCCATTATGAGAATCGGAAAGATTCAGACAACCTTCAGTCAGAAGACCTGATCTGAAAAGGATAGAGCTCCTTCGTTTATCACGAAGGGGGTTTTACCTTTGGAGAGGAAGAATTTTTTATTCTATCTCCAGCGTGAAGGAAATTTTGAGTGGATCTCTTGTTCGTAGAAGGAATCATGAGGGGATTTTGGTAGCTTCGACTAGAAAGTTTTCATGGACCCACCGTCAATGAGTTGATTGGTGAGGGAATTTGTGGTGGAGGATAAATTCACGGTTATCCTCGAGGAAAATGGGTGCAATACCCCACGAGGAACTTCCCGTTGAAATGGGTTATCCTGAATATACTAAGGACAGTATTTTTTTAAGAACTTTCCATTTATCAGCATTAATTGCCTGTCACCATTATGAGTGATAAGGCGATATGCGCCGTTCGAATAGACTGTCTCTATTACGAACGGTCCTTCCCATTTAGGTTTAAATTCACTTTCTTTTTAGAGTCGAGAATTATCGATCGTCGAGCAGTGAGGACTAGATCTTCTTCCTTAAAACTCTTTGCCGTGCTTTCTTATTGAAAGCTCTCGACATTCTTGCTTGGTAGAACTCAATACGTTGTTGAGCTTCCAGGCGCTTTTCATCCAACAACTCGAGTTCTTCAAGACATTTCTGATGCTGTTCTTTGGTCATCATCTGTGTTGCGAGGGCGATGTGAGTGATGAGATTTAGACTTTCAGCAGAAGAACTGAACAGTTAGTCATTTGTGTTGCCAAGGCATTAGCAGCGTTGGCGGTATCATTAGCACAACCTCCTGAGACTGAACAGTTAGTCACGGTCAGAACTCATCAACTATTTTTGCTGATAAATGATGAGGCAGAGGAAGACAGGGGGTGGTTACCAATGAGGTATACACAAGCCAAGCCAAATTAGAATCCAGAGATTAGCGTTTCCCCGTAATCGACAACGTCCTACATGGCATTTTGCCGGAGGACGCGAAGGAGAGAGAATAGATCCGACGAAGAGCCCCAAGGTTCTTCTATGATGCATATCGCCTTATCACTCATAATGGTGACAGGCAATTAATGTCGATAAATGGGAAGTTCCTGAAAAAATAGTATCCTTAGTATATTCGGGGTGACTCGTTTCAACAGGAAGTTCCTCGTCGAGAAGTTCCTCGTGGGGTATTTCACCCATTTTCCTTGAGGATAACCCTAAATTTATCCTCCACCACAAATTCCCTCACCAATCAAACTCATTGACGGTGGGTCCACGAGAACTTTCTAGTCTAAGCTACTAAAATCCCCTCATGATTCCTTCCACGAACAAGAGATCCACTCAAAATTTCCTTCACACAAGAGATAGAATATAAAATTCTTACTCTCCAAACGTAAGACCCCCTTCATGATAAACGAAAGGGCTCTATCCTTTTCAGATCAGGTCTTCTAACTGAAGATTGCCTGAATCTTTCCAATTCTCATTGTGGAGACCCTACTCTTAGTTTCACCCCTCTCCCAGGTAGCGCCGACTGAAGTTATACGCCGAGATTTTCAGATTAGATTTTCAGACTGAAGGTAGCTTGAATCTTTCCGATTCTCAGAGTGGAGACCCCACTCGTGGTTTCACCCATCTCCCAGGTAGTGCCGATTGAAGGTATGCGTTGGGATATTCAGATCAGGTCGTACTGACTGAAAGTCTCCTGAATCTTTTTAGTTCTCGGAGTGGTGATCCCACTCTTAGTTCTATCCCTCTTCCAGGTAGCGCCGACTGAAGGTATGTACCGAGATTTTTCAGATCAGGCCATACTGACTGAAGGTCACCTGAATCTTTTTAGTTCTCAGAGTGGAGATTCCACTCTTAGTTCCACCCCTCTCTGAGGTAGTGTTGACTAAAGGTATGTGCCGGGATTTTCAGATCAGGTCGTATCGACTGAAGGTCGCCTGAATCTTTTCAGTTCTCAGAGTGGAGATCCCACTCTTAGTTCCATCCCTCTCTCACGTAGCGCCAACTGAAGGTATGTGCCAGGATTTTCAGATCAGGTTATACTGACTAAAGATCGCCTAAATCTTTTCAGTCCTCAAAGTGGAGACCCCACTCTTGGTTCCATCCCTCTCCTAGGTAGCGCCAACTTAAGTTATGCACGGGGCTTTGCAGATCAAGTTTTCTAACTGAAGGTTGCCTGAATCTTTCTGAATCTTAGAGTGGAGATCCCACTCCTAGTTTCATCCCTTTTCGAGGTAGCGCTGACCGAAGAACAACCTGAAGTCCTCGCCACCAGGAGCGGGCACGAGTATGGATACAAGGACCCCAAAGTTCAGAACATAAATGCGAAGACATTGACGGAGCTGGGAGTGCCAATAACTCCCCTTACGCGGGCCAAAAAGGCGCAGCAGCAGGCGGCTACCAAGCAAGACGCGGCTAAGTCAAAGGAGAAGCGAACCCAGGAGGTTCAGCTCCCGAAGCAGTCTTGATTCAATCACCCAATTGGAGGTGACAAACTGGGAAGCTCAGACTCTCTGTATCTCTTTAATGTGATGGGTCAACTGGCAAACATCCTAGCGAGGATCACCCTTTACAAGCTTCTGCGACTGTCCAAGGAGATCCGGAAAGCTTTATAAGAGGCCCTAGCAAACTCTGAGGCCTTCGTCACTCAGATCAAGCTAGCTCCTGAAGTGCTAGAATTGTCAGTGGCCAAACAGTGCAACCTTGCAGCCGAACGCCTTCCCTGCATTACCTTTACCAAGGAGGACATGCAGATGAAGAACTTGCAGCATGATAGGCTGCTATATTTCCCCGGGTACATTAGCTCCAGTGAAGTCAACCGGATCCAAGTTGATCTAGGTTCCGCTGTGAGCATCATGCCTTTGCGCCTCATGTATAGTCTTAGGATCCCTGCCAGTAAGCTGATATCAACAGGCACAGTGATCTACGAATTTAACACCAGCGGGTCTTGGCCGCTTGGTAAATCTGAGTGAAGTGCCAAATGGAAAATCTGAAGTCTGAAGTCATGTGTTATGTGATTGACGCAGAGACTTCCTATAACTTATTATTGGGTTGCCCTTAGATCCATAATAATTTAGATCCATAATAATGTTATTGTTCCCTCCACTCTTCATCAGTGTCTAAAATATGTAGAAACGAATAATGAAGTCAAAACGGTGGTCACGGACAAACAACAGTTTAAGGGGATGGAGAATTACTTCACTGATTCCCTCCTCTATGGTGATAACTCTAATACTGAATCGTTGACCTAAGGCACGAACAACGGTGGGGAAGCTCATACCAAAGTTGGGCTTGATTACAATGGTGATTTTACTTTAAATGACATTGTACCCGTTGTAATCAATCTTGACGATAAAGAATCGTTGGATGAAGGTTGTAATTAGCAACTTGCCGACGAATTAATAAAAGATGATTTAGATTATTCGCTGTCTTTTGCTAATGTGGTGATAGTATTATACAATAACCCTAAGTTGCACCTACCGACTCGATCGTTCTATGTAACACAAAAGCTATTACATTACTCTTTTAGGACAACACTTGTCATCCTGGGTAGAATAAGTAATGAAAAAGACTTGCTCTACAGAAAGGGAGATGCGATTCTGACACTAAATCACTTTTTAGGGAAGGATGTCGATGACAACGAGCCCAGACTTCACTTATTCGGATATAGTCCAAAAACGCTCAACCTCATGAAGAAGTGGGTTTATGACTTTGCACAAGGGGGAGGTCTTTGCTTCGAATGAGGTCCTCAACTTCCACCCAAAGCTGCGCAAACCCCGAGAGGGAAACTTGATAATTATTACGCATTCAGGAGAGGACTGGGATATGTAACCTCCTCGGAAGACAAGTGCTCTTGGTTGATAGACAACCGATCACCCGAGGTAGAAGATGGATATTTATCTGACTCATCTGCTTGGGATTCTGACATCAGCCTTGGCGAAACCTTCAAGGCTCTGATGCCAAAGATGGCTACAGCCAACCGTGCCACAATGGAGGACGACGAAGAGATGTCAACATGGGAAGACCCGTGGATTCATCACCTCAACATGCAATATGGGGACCGATTCGGCCAAAGAGAACCCCCCACTGAAGACATAGTCGTTCAGGTCAATATAGGCAAAGAAGCTAATCCGAAGCTAATTTTCATGAGCGGTAGCCTTCCCCCAGATGAAAATGAGGATTGATCGCTCTTGTTAGGGAATATATCAACGTGTTCGCTTGGAACTACGAAGATATGCTAGGGCTCGACCCAAATGTGGCAACCCACCACCTCAATATCAAGACGGATGCTAAACCTGTCAAGCAACAGCAAAGACAATTTCGTCCATAGATTGTGGAGGCAATTGTCATAGAACTAAAAAGACTCATTGAGTCAGGTTTCATCACAGAAATACAGCATTCTGATTGGGTGGCAAATATTGTCTCGGTTTTAACGAAGAATGGGGTAATCAGGATCTACGTCGACTACAGAGATCTGAACGCTGCATGCCCAAAGGACGACTTTCCTCTCCGGATCACCGATGTCATCATCGACAATATGTGTGGATTCGAGAGAATGTCCTTCATGGATGGCTTTTCGGGTTATAATCAAATCAAGATGCACTCGGATGATGCCAAACACACAGTGTTAAGAACTCCCCTCGGTATCTTTTGCTACAACGTCATGCCGTTCGGTCTGAAGAACGCAAGTGCCACATACCAGTGAGCGATAATGAAGATTTTCTAAGAACATCTCCGGAAAATGGTCGAGTGCTACATTGATGATTTGGTCGTGAAAAGCCGCGACAAAAACGATCACATCAAAGACTTGAGAATAGTGTTCGAGCTCTTGCGAGCTCATCAACTGAAGATGAACCCTGCTAAGTCTTTCCTCGGGATGTCCAGTGGTAAGTTCCTTAGATTCCTCATCACTAATAAGGGTATCCACGTTGACCGTGATAAAGTAAAGGCGATACAAGAAATGTAAGCTCCGAGAAATCTAAGGAACTCAGGGGGTTACAAGGGTGATTGGCTTATATCTGACGGTTCATCTCGAACCTATCTGGGAAATGACAGCCATTCTCCAAATTGAACAAGAAAGGCGTGTCAATTGTTTAGGACGATGCTTGTCAGAAGGCATTTGAGGATATCAAGGTGTATCTAGCGAAGCCTCCTGTCCTCGTCGCACCGTAGTCGGGTAAACTGTTCCTAATTTACACCAAGGCAACGGACCATTCGTTAAACACTTTGCTCGTGAAAGATGATGACAGCGGTCACGAGCAAGCAGTGTAATACCTAAGCCAAACTTTAGTCAGCACCGAGTCTCATTATCTGATGATCGAGAAGCAGTGCCTTGCACTAGTGTTCGTGATTCAGAAGATGCGACACTACTTGGTCAGACAAACTATTTATATTATATCTAACATAAATCTAGTCTAGATATTCATGAAGCAACCAGCCTCCATGAGTTGGCGTTTGGTGAAATGGGCCTTGCTCTTGTCGCAATATGACTTGCACTTCAAACAACAGAAGTCAGTCAAAGGACAAGTGATTTGTGATCCTTTGGCGACAAAACCGACAACGGACGCAGCCAAATTATATGATGACTTGCCAGATGAAGTCTATGAAATCAACACTACGTCGCATCAACAGATATGGCGGTTGTATTTTGACGAAGCTTCTTGAGCAACTAATGTGGCTAGTACCCCCAGATGTTCTAAGATTTCTGCCAGAGTCAGAGTTGTCTTAATTTTCCCAGGGAAACATGTGATGCCGCAGGCTTATTCATTAACTAAGCCGGGCTCCAATAATGTGGCTAAATACAACGTGTTGCTTATTGGACTCAGTTTCACCAAATAGCTAGGGGTCGAATATCTCGAAGCCTACGGCGATTCATAAGTAGATTCGTGAAGACTATGAAGTCAAGAATCCGAATCTAATACCATACTATCAAGTAGCTGTTGAGATGGCGGACTCATTTGAAGAATTTTTCATCGAGTTAATTCTACACCTCCAGAATGCATACACGGACGCGTTAGCAGCGTTGGCGGTATCATTAGCACAACATCCTGAGACTGAACAGTTAGTCAGTCTAAACTCATCAACTATTTGTGCTGATAAATGATGAGGCAGAGGAAGACTGGGGGTGGTTACCAAAGAGGTATACACAAGCTAAGCCAAATTGGAACCCAGAGATTAGCATTTTCCCATAATCGACTACGTCCTACATGGCATTTTGCCAGAGGACGTGAAGGAGAGAGAATCGATCCGGTGAAGAGCCCCAAGGTTCTTCTATGATGCACAGATCTGGACGTTATACCATTGCGGGTACGATGGCCTGTACTGTGACTAACTATTCAGTCTCAAAGATTGAAGGATTGGAAACTATTGATGTGGGAAGGGAGGAATTTTACATTCTATTTCGTGATGATGGAGAGGAAGGTTTTTTGTCCTATCTCTGAATGAAGATGGGCTCAAAACAAGGGAAGGAGGATCTTGTCTCCTATCACTTGCTCATGGAGAGGAAGGAGGATCTTATCTCCTATCTTTGAGTAGGGGACGAATTTAAAACAAGAGAGGAAAGTTTTGTATCCTATCTCTTGTTGGTTGAGAGGATGAATTTTCGTTCTATCTCCAGAAGCTCACGAACTCGAAATAAGAGAGGAAGGTTGTGTATCCTATATCTTGCTGGTGGAGAGGTAGGAGGATCTTGTCTCCTATCTCCAGATGAGGGACGAATTCGAAATAAGAGAGGAAAGTTTTGTATCCTATCTCTTGCTGGTGGAGAGGAAGGAGGATCTTGTCTCCTATCTCTGGATGACGAACGAATTCGAAACAAGAAAGGAAGGTTTTGTATTCTATCACTTGTCAGTGGAGAGGAACTTCTCGACGAGGAACTTCCTGTTGAAACGAGTCACCCCGAATATACTAAGGATACTATTTATTTAGGAACTTCCCATTTATCGACATTAATTGCCTGTCACCATTATGAGTGATAAGGTGATATGCGCCATTCAAATAGACTGTCTCTACTACGAACGGTCCTTCCCATTTAGGTTTAAATTCACTTTCTTTTTGGAGTCGAGGATTATTGGTTGTCGAGCAGCGAGGACCAGATCTCCTTCCTTAAAACTCTTTGTCGTACTTTCTTGTTGAAAGCTCTCGACATTCTGGCTTGGTAGAACTCAATACGTTGTTGAGCTCGCAGGCGCTTTTCATCCAACATCTTGAGTTCTTTGAGACATTTCTGATGTTCTTCTTTGGTCATCATCTGCATTGTGAGGGCGATGCGAAGCGACGGGATTTAGACTTTTAGCAGAAGAACTGAACAGTTAGTCATTTGTGTTGTGAAGGCATTAGCAGCATTGGCGGTATCATTAGCACAACCTTCCGAGACTGAACAGTTAGTCACGGTCAGAACTCATCAACTATTCTTGCTGATAAATGATGAGGCAGAGGAAGACAGGGGGTGGTTACCAAAGAGGTATACACAAGCCAAGCTAAATTGGAACCCAAAGATTAGCATTTCTCCATAATCGACTACGTCCTACATGGCGTTTTGCTAGAGGATGTGAAGGAGAGGGAATAGATCCGACGAAGAGCCCCAAGTTTCTTCTATGATGCATATCGCCTTATCACTCATAATGGTGACAAGCAATTAATATCAATAAATGGGAAGTTCCTAAAAAAATAGTATCCTTAGTATATTCGGGATGACTCGTTTCAATGGGAAGTTCCTCGTCGGGAAGTTTTCGTGGGGTATTTCACCCATTTTCCTCGAGGATAACCCTAAATTCATCCTCTATCACAAATTCCCTCACCAATCAAACTCATTGATAGTGGGTCCACGAAAACTTTCTAGTCCAAGCTACCAAAATCCCCTCATGATTCCTTCCACGAACAAGAGATCCACTCAAAATTTCCTTCACGCTGGAGATAGAATATAAAATTCTTCCTCTCTAAATATAAGACCCCCTTCATGATAAATGAAAGGGCTCTTTCCTTTTCAAATCAGGTCTTCGGACTGAAGGTTGCCTGAATCTTTCCGATTCTCATAGTGGAGACCCTACTCTTGGTTTCCCCCCTCTCCCAGGTAGCGCCGACTGAAGGTATGCGCCAGGATTTTCAGATAAGGTTTTCCGACTGAAGGTAGCTTGAATCTTTCCGATTCTCAGAGTGGAGACCCCACGCGTGGTTTCATCCCTCTCCTGGGTAGCGCTGACTGAAGGTATGCGTCAGGATATTTAGATCAGGTCGTACCGACTGAAGGTCTCCTGAATCTTTTCATTTCTCAGAGTGGTGATCCCACTCTTAGTTCCATCCCTCTTCTAGGTAGCGCCGACTGAAGGTATGCACCGAGATTTTCAGATCAAGCCATACCGACTGAAGGTCGCCTGAATCTTTTCAATTCTCAGAGTGGAGATTCTACTCTTAGTTCTACCCCTCTCTGAGGTAGCGCTTACTGAAGGTATGTGCTAGGATTTTCAGATCAAGTCGTATCGACTAAAGGTCGCCTGAATCTTTTCAGTTCTCAGAGTGGAGATCCCACACTTAGTTTCATCACTCTCCCAGGTAGTGCCAACTGAAGGTATGCACCAGGATTTTCAAATCAGGTTAGACTGACTGAAGGTCGACTGAATTTTTTCGGTCCTCGAAGTGGAGACCCCACTATTGGTTCCATCCCTCTCCCAGGTAGTGCTAATTGAAGGTAGCACCAACTGAAGGTATACACTGGGCTTTGCAGATCAGATTTTCTGACTGACGGTTGCCTGAATCTTTTTGAATCTCAGAGTGGAGATCCCACTCCTAGTTTCATCCCTTTTCCAGATAGCGCCGTCAGAATGTTATGCGCTAGGATTTTCAGATCAGTTGTGCCGACTGAAGGTCGCCTAAACCTTTTCGATTCTCAGAGTGGAGATCCTACTTTTAGTTTCACCTCTCAAGATTCTCGAAGTGGAGATCTCACTTTTAGTTTCTTTATCTCGAGATAGGAGACAAGACCCTCCTTCCTCTCCACCAGCAAGAGATAGGATACAAAAACTTCCTCTCTTGTTTCGAGTTCGTGAGCTTCTAGAGATAGGACAAAAAATCATTCCTCTCCACTGGCAAGAGATAGAATACAAAACCTTCCTATCTTGTTTTGAATTCGTCCGTCATCCGGAGATAGGAGACAAGATCCTCCTTCCTCTCCACCAGCAAGAGATAGGATATAAAACTTTTCTCTCTTATTCCGAATTCATCCCTCATCTGGAGATAGGAGACAAGATCCTCCTTCCTCTCCACCAGCAAGAGATAGGATACAAAACCTTCCTCTCTTATTTCGAGTTCGTGAGCTTCCAGAGATAGGACAAATATTGTGAGAGGAATTTTCTGACCATCTCATTTCCCCTTTGCTTTTTAGAGAGGAGTTTGGCTATGAAATTGTGAGAGGAACTTAGGTTCCAGATCAGCACAGGACTTGATTGATCTCTTAGGCAGATTCTAAAACTAGCTGAAGGCTATCCCCTGAAGGGTGCCAATAAAAAGTCGCACCTGAAGGGTGCCAATAAAAAGTCGCACCTTAATGGCGTCATCACCCACTACATTCCTAGTTTATTGGTGGAAATAATAGGTGTTCTGATGTGAAGAACCTTTGCCATAAAATGTATGCAACGTCGATGATTTAAACTTCATCGGGTAGGGAACCATGTCCCACTCGATGGGATAAGGTTAGGTAATCCTAACCTTCTTTAGCTCAGTTCACAGAGCGAGAGTGTTGAGCTATTTTAGGAGGTGTTAGAGGACCTTTCTCTTGACTTGGCTTAGGAGGTACCGATATTTCTGATTCTAAATGATCAGAATCTGCATTTTCTTGATGCATTTATTCTTCTTTGGAGAGAATTCGATAATTGGTCATTTCCCCTTTGAAGAACTTGGACGAGGCTCAGAGGTTGCCATGAGCTGATTGAGAATCATTTCCAATCATTCAAATCGCTCTTCTGAAGCTTTTCTTTGGGCTTCCAATTGTTAGAGAAGATCTTCTTGCTCCGTCATATCCACAGCCTATTGTTGTTCTTTACTCGAGCTAGGAGTAACATTTGATACGAAGGCAAAATTAGCATCACTAGCAGTGGGCTGGTTGAGTTGCGGTAGAGCCCGCAACATTCATGTTTGGAGGAGGGAATAGTCGAAGGGGATCACTGCTCTCTGCCTTAATCTAGTGTGGGGGCACACACTGTCAGTCTCTGGCAATAGCTTTCGATACCAAGCAAGTATCTTCGGTCGGACAGGCTATCCACATCTTCCTCCTCATCTCTAGAGATTACACTAGTTATATTGTTTGTAAATTCTTGGAGTATACTTTCGGGAACGTCGTAGTCTTTTGATCCTAGCCTCTAAAGGCTCAGGATTGTGATTGAGATAGTTGAAAATTGATTCGTTTTTAGGAATAGCTTTGCATTGGTAATTCTTTTGAACTATCGTAACAACTTGCCTGAGGGTCGCACAATGCTGACATTGGCAAGCTCTCTTCTAACATAGGATCTCTCTCAAATCGGTAGGACTTCCGAGTTGATTTAAGCCAACTTCGTCACTTTAGGCCTTACCTTGCGAACATCACCTATGATGATGTTGGCCTGACCTTCACTTGGCGAGGTAAGATGAATCACCAGGGATGATGTTATTCCCTTACGGGAATTACGATAAGGGGTTACCCCTATTCTCTGCTAGTGTCAAGGAAGCGTAGTGAGCATCGCGACATACTTTCGATCGAACCCTCAAGGGAGTTGTGGGCTGTTGTCCAAATTTCAGAAGACATGAGAACGTCTTGACCTTCACTTAAGGCAAGAGTCGATATTTCTTCACTCTAGGTGAAGTTCATTTGGTTTCCAACAAAGCTCAAACTGTCTTTGATAGGTTTAAGCCCGTATCTCCCCTTTCAAATAGATTTAGGCCTAGGAAAACTCTCCCTAAATAGAGAAAACCTTAGAAACTTTTAAGCAGGTCAAATTCAATATTTGTCTCTTAAATGCTATCTAACAAGTCCATTTTTATGCTAAATTCTTGAAGGGCTTTTGCACTAAGAAAAGAACCACCAATGTCCTCAAGAAAGTCTTTCTAACTACCAATATCAGTGACATGCTCTCTGTAAGTGTTGAAAATCGCTTATCAGTATCCGAACGAGACTTGTGATGGTGGGTTGACACCGACGACCCATCTAACAATGCGACCAAGAACCGCTGACGACGTAACTGCGGCACAAAACACATAAAGCGAGTCGACGAATGCATGAAGTGAGTCAGCAAGGTGTATGAGTCAACGAAGCGAGGTATCGTGGAATAAATCTAGCAGCGAGGCTTCAGGTCAGCGAGATTCAATAAGGCGAGTCGACCAGACTCGAACGTCAATGAGACGGAATCAACCGGACTCAAACGATGACAGAACTGCACCAATCAGATTCTAGAATCAACAGAACGATCAACCGAGCTCTAATTCGGCACAACCAGATGAAAACGAGCTCAGACAGAATGGTGGACAAATAGACGAATGCCAGCACCAATGAGAAACACCAAATGAATGCATCGGCACGGCCGAGGCACCAATGGTGCCTCGGCCACAAACTGAGGCACCATTGGTGCCTTGGCCGAGATTCCCCCCCTAATTCTTCTGCCTATAAATAGGCCAGGGGGGTTTAGTTCAAAGGGTTGGAAAAATTAGAGCTTCGGGCGAGATCCACGTGAGTGTTTGCACAGATCCGAGCGTCTGCAAAATCAAAAGGCCAGATCCAGATCTCAAGCAAGCGAAGAACACCTTCAACTTCAGATCTCGTCGAACGAGAGGAGCAGATCCACATCAGATATACGACGCGTCCCTCCAGATCTAAGCTTGGTCTTAGTCCTGAGAAGAGCTGTGACTTCGCTTGGTCAATTTCACTCGCTAGGGCTATTATTCCTGCGTGAAATAACCCCTTTTGTTCTAGATCTGATTTAGATCTGAATTTCCCTACGTAAAAAAGGAGGGATTTTTAAATCTAGATTCAGATCTCGTTCTTCAACGACCGACAATATGAGGATCTGATAGCGCAGTAGTCTATGGACGCAAAAAGTCCCTGGCACAAGCAAAGATACCCACGCAAGCGAGGATCCGACAAAAGGATCCCGCTTATGTTCATTAAGGGGTAAAGTTGTAATCTTTTTTATTTTTTCATTGTAAGCCTTATAAAAATGTGATCTTTTTATTGAATTCGTTTGTAATCCCAAAAAGGTGTAACGAGTTCAGCAATGAAAATGAATCAAACGACTTTCCCCGCGAACAAGCTGGCAACCACAGTGGGAGCTAACGGTCTCAAGTCTGAGATCGTCGTGTCGTAGCCGCGGATCCTGATACTAGTCGAGGAAGAGGTCAAGTTCAAATTTGACCAACAGAAGTATGAGGAGTACCTCTCCTCCTCCTCCTCCAGATCCGCTTCTCCCCATCGCTCCAAGAAGATCTCCGCTACAAGGAGAATCTATTGGGCCTCAGATACAGAGTCCCAGGATGACGAATCCAACCCCGCTGCCGCTGGTAGCGGTAAAACTTCCTCGGCGCCCGTAGCCCAAGTT
>JBAKGM010000200.1:42332023-42343015 GCA_037177215.1 Asparagus racemosus | reverse complement strand
CACGTTAAATCCTTGTGTGCTGTTTTCTTTGTGTTCACTGTGCATGTTCAGTGTTATTATTATCCACTCTGTATAGAAATCTTTTGTGTCTGTGAAGCCACTCCGCTGCAGCAAATCATTCCAAAACTCCAAATTAATTAGAGTGGCCAAGAGGGAGGCCTATATTTATCCATAATAACTCCAGACATCTCTCGCAAATAACACTCCAATAGATGATGCTTGGAGAGTACTATTCCAAGTTTAATGGGGTGAATGACATCTACAAAGTTGGAAGGACCACCCAAAAAAAAAAAAGGGAACTCGAGCGTTGCCATCCTTCGCCCAAATCCATTGGAGATAATTCCTGGAAATAAACTGATGATATAAATTAGTTTTTTAGGTGTGAATAAGCATTTTGGAAGCTTACGCGCATCCTTTTTCTTTACGCGCGTGATTTAACAACGGCATATGCAGCCAATACATGAAAGAGACCGAAATTCTCAACAGGCAATCAAAATCAACAAAGATGTAAACAAAAGAGAGAAGATTCATATTAGAACTTTGCTTTCATATTGTGGATAGAGAGTGACATTTGAGAGGAATAGTATGCTACGATCTTAGTGAATAGTGGTGGTCCAATTTGATCATGCAATAATAATTCTCACCTACAACGAATAATGAAAAACGCTAAAAAGACGGTCCAATTTTTGATGCTATTCTGATCACAAGAGCATGTTGATTTTTCTGAAGGTGATAGTCTTTAGTTCATTTCGCGATCATGGCAGTCAAAGTGATCACTGCTAAGCTGGAAAATCAATGACGTCCACAAACTTACTGAAAGTTTATCTACGACATAATGAATGTTATTGTAATGCTATGCTGTTTTCTATTTTGCTCCGGCTGATCAGAGCTTGAAATAAAATCATATTTACCAGTTCAAAAAGAAAAAAAAAAATTCCTGAAATCAATTATCATCCATTTGTTTGATAATGTTGTGACAGGAAGAAAGGAGGATACTCTGGATATTTTTGCAAGCCATCTTTTGTTTCCTTTACAAGATCTTATTCCCTTCGCAATTGAGACTTTTTGTTCTATTAATTATGTTATTGTACCTAACTTGGATGAAACTTCAAAGGTTTAATTGAATTGCTAATTTATTATTAATATATATAAAAAGGAATGTTCTTCCTAATGATATTCACATAATTAGACAACAACATTGATTGATTATTTGAGCTTTGAAGAAGACAGTCAAATATCAGGAGTAATACAAAAATGAATCTAATTCAAAGTTCCACACGTAACAAGAACAAAAGATTACCACATATAGCTTTAGCCATTGGAACCGAAACCTGTAATTCTTTAATTTTCATTTATTAAACCGATACTTCCCCAATTAGATACATATCAAATGAAGTGTACACTTGAGCTATTTAGTCTCATCCCCTCACAACATAATGCAACTGCTGGAGACTCTAAATCAAGAATCAGACTTTTCAAATATAAACGGAAAATGGCTTGCACCTCTTTCCAATAGCCTCCCTATTTGTAAATAATGACAGTCGAAAAAGAGTATAAATCGAGTTATTTCTGAATTTACTAGGAAAAACTACTAGCTAAAATGAGGACGCGGGCAATTGCTTATTCGCTAAGAAATGGCTAATAAGCTGCCTTGCTTGCTTAGGAGTAAATGTCGGTACTTGGTGTCCAGCTCCACGAATAGTCACAAATGTCAGCCCATCAAAAATTATCGTCCATCCTCCGACCTATTAATGAAAAAACATGAACATAATGAATTATAAAAATTGAAAATGAAATATAATTTTGAATGCAAGTTTGTGGAACTAAGATTATACCTGTTTGTGATTATACCATGGTTTCCATTCTTGAATGGTCTTGAGGCCTAGTTTGTTCAATGTTAGTCTTGTTGAGGTTACTGGAATTCTTCCATCAGTGTCTCCACTGTAAATACAGAAAATGAAGAGACACTTTGGTTAAAACATAAATTTTCATAGGCTCACTAAGTTTCCGATATGATCGAGTTATTATAAATTAATTTCATCAATATGAAATAGTGAATTTCCTTATATTTTGATCTAGTCCTTTTTTTTCAAGAAAAGCTAGTCCAAGGCTTCATAACATTTGAAAGTCATTCATTCAAAAGAATCAAAGAGATGAATTTAACTTCTAAAATGCTTTTACCTATAAACCCAAACTCGAAGCCCGCCCTTGATGAGCTTCCGAATAATTGGTAGCACAGAGGCTGGCGCATCATGCCATTTTTCAATTGCATTACTGTAACAAAAGAATAACAACATAATATAGCACTACAATAAAATAAAATAAAAACTTGCAGGGAGCATTTTCAGGTTTAAAAGCATAATATACACCCATTATTAAAGAATGTTTCAGAAGTTATACCTGCAATGTGTCCAGTTGTACTTGATTCCTGTTACATTGGCATGTAGGGCTTCTTGCACGTCTCGCCTATTCAAATAGACATTCGTGTAGTCCGATAAACAGGGATCGTAACCTGCTGGCTTATGATGCCAAGCTCTCTGTCATAAGAGATCAAAATTTCAATCATATTTCAAATTTCATGGAAGACAGTCTCTTTTTGTTTTTGGGTGTTTTTCTACATAATCTGATCAAACTTTAGCCAACTAGAACATTCTCATGTGAGTTGTTTGTATGAGATTTGGAGAATGCGCACCTTTAACTATGACTTAGAAACCTGAAAGCCTAAAAGGTTGAGAATGCCTTATGCTAAGAAAAATGAGTATCATGTTGAGATTGTATCTTAACGTCAGACCTATAAATAAATGGTAAATTTCACAAAACCCCCAATAAGTTGGGTGTTTCGTGTTTTACACTTAACCCGCAAAAAGTTTGGGATTTCACTAAACCCTTGAAAATGTTTAAACTTTTTTTCATCTAACCCCATGTCAGTGTCACATAAAATAGCATCAACTCAGAGTTTCGGAGGACGAAATCGTCAAATACAAATGATCGGTATTTGAATCTTCGACGGGGAGTGACTGCAAGCAGAGAGAAGAAAAAAGAAGAGGGAAATGTGATTTAGGGTGAAAAATTAAAGAAGACATGAAACAGTAGGTGTATTTTGATCTTTTGACAGCAAGTGATTGAACGTGATGCATCAGAAATAACAGTGTTACTTTCTGTGCAAATATTTGGGGTTAAGTAACAAAATACCCAAAAAATTACCGGTATCTGTGAAATTTACCCCAAATAAACTGTTAGTCTCAAATTTGCAATGTTTGCCTATTTAAACTGAAAATTTTGAGTGTGTGTAAACTTACATATTTAGAGAAGAGCTTAGGTGCAACACCCTCAATCATCGTAGACCTTCTAGAAGTCGACGAACCATTCTGCTCAACACAAACCGGAGAGTACAAGCTGTACATGTCAATAAGATCATACACGGCAAAATACTCATTCAAAGCACTGTCACAAGCTTTTGTGACAGGATCTTGGCTAAAATTGCAAGTGTTCTTGATATCATGATAAACTTTATCAGATATCACGGCGTGATCCCATGCATATTCGATCATCCCAGTTTGATCAGTATCGTCGTCCATTAGTGCATTTCCTATCATGAAACCCTTGAAATTTATGTATGTATCCTTTGTGGGCTCTTTGTTTGCATCGAATATTCTCTCAGCGAGTTGAGGAACATAATGCCCTGACAAATCAAAGTAAGCAAAAAATTATAATTTTGGCTAGTTTGATAATAACTGACTTGTATATGCAAAATTTTACCTGCATAACTTTCTCCTGCAATGTAGAAGTCATGGGATTTGAATTGTGGGTACCTCTTAAACCAATTGACAAGGAATTGGTAAGAATCATGCGCTGTTAAGATTAATTAGAGGTTAGTGAAGGATTTATATGATAAATATTGAATACAATATAGTAGAAATAACGTACCAGTAATGTTATCTCCAAGCTGTTGCAGATCAGAGCTTGTATTTGTATAAGAGAAACCGACACCAACTGGTGACTCCACAAATAACAAATTGGCCTCTGAAAATGAGGAGAAAATCATTATAAAAAAACATTATATATATTGTCAAGTTTCATTTAGCAATTTTTAATTTTTCTTTTAAAAATTTCATTCTTTTTTATGCAAGGACTGCCACATAATCAATTAATTCAGTTGAATTTATTCATCAAAGCAAGAACTGACATCAAAACAAGAATTGAGAGGTTGAAAGTTTGTTAATAAGCAAAACCCAAGTTCATGGCAAGCTTCTAGTATGAATATGTTTAAAGAAAATTTCTACCCTATAAGTCAATTAGTTCGCTTGTTCATTTGAAAAAAAGGTAGATATTTCCTTTAAAAAACTTGTGCTCGAGCTCTAGATCAGACCTTACTTTAATTCTTGGATGACATTATAAACCTAAGCTTTTTATTTCGGAACAAATTTCAACCACATGCTTGCTTTAAGATTGAAAGCAACATATATAGTTGAGTGTCTGATACCTGTACCCCTGATTTGACGCAAGATATCAAGGACCACTCATCCCTTTGTGTTGTCCGTGCAGCATTTCTGCGGTCCATAATATTTATGTTTTTGCTAATTCTATCATGAACGTGTAATGTTTGTTATGCTATAATTTTTGTAATGTTCTCAACTGTCTTAAATTGCAATTCAGGTTTATATATTTGCAAACTGAATGGCCTGAAAATTTTTCATTGGACAAGAAGGTTCATCCGTTATTCTAACAATATTGTAAAGGGTTTGCGGATGGATACATTATCGTTGTTTTGACTCTTTGACCCTCGAAGAAAGAGAATTTTTCTTTAAAACAAATTTACCCCTTGAGCGTAAAATAGTCAAAAACGTTTTACTTAGAGGATCTTATCTGCCAAAATAAAACTAGAGGAGTAGTAAGTTCAAGACAAATATACTGCATGGGGTCTATCGCAATTATTCCTATAATAAAATAATATCGAAAATATTTAATTCCTATAAACTTACCTTTGTTCCAAGAGTTCTTATTGAACTTGAGTTCAGGCACACCTTTCTGTGTCAGAAAGGGACCAAGCTCCTCGGCCTCTCCATACCCAATAGAAGAACATCCAGGGCCTATGCAACCAAAACAAACGCAACATTTAATAAGAAATTAAACTTTATAGGGAAAAAAAACAAAAACAAAGTCTGAAAAGATGGCAGAGGCTCAATCAATAAGCCATCCATTGAACTGGGCACTGACCATACGAGATCCTATGGAAATACAGACTGGCAGATGGTGACCCATATTCAACCCATTCATTTTTACAATATAACCTTGTAAATATGGTTTTAAAAAAAAAAAAGAAAAATGCTCTAAACTGCTAGAGGCCCAAAGTGTCCAAAAGTCACTTTTGCTAGAGTGCTACCCTAGGCAATCAACTGCGTAAAGTTACACGAAAATACAATAAAATATTTTTATTACATAAATTATCATAAAATATTTTTATTACGTTATTGTCAGATATTTTTCTACAAATCTGTAAGTTTATAGTTTTATTCAGAACGCTTAACTGTTCCTCGTAATTTTAGGAAATTACCATATTTTTTGTCATGCGGACGTATTCAACGAGTCTGTAACCTTATTATTAACTGAAACGATAAAGGAGAATTGATTTAACCGTTGCAACTTGTTCTTTCTTTCTTTCTTTCTTTCGTCCCTGTACAAGATTTAGAATGTGGTCACTTTTGCAATTTGGCTACGGGACATATTGATGGTTGAACTGATTGCCCCCTCATCAAACAACCATCCTTGTCTTTTTCCATCAATTAATAAATCCATATTTAGTCTTAGTGGTTGGTCAGAATTATTATTAGGCTAACCCCACATTATCATTATCAATCATAATCAATATTCACCAATTTATTTATTTCTAACTCAATAATGTTAGTAGTATATCAACTTGTTTGTTGAAAATAATTCAAAGATCTGATGACAAGCTGTACAAATTAAAGATATATTTGCATTCTAAATCATTTCTTTTATCAGAAGATACCAAGAGAACTTCAGAAGTCAGAGGTCAAAACAGAAAGCTTTGCGCGGATTTTAAACAAAATATTAATAATTATAAGAATTTGATGATCCCTAGAAGGATATTAGACTTGCAAGGGGACAAACATATAATAAATTACTGGCAGGAAATAAAGGATATGTTAATGTGTACACGTAACTACTAAAAATTAATAAAATATAAGTGGGGCTTTCTTATAAAAAAAAACTTAAATGGCAGGTAACCTTCTTATCTATACGTTGATACCCTCGATTCATTCATTAGAACTTGCACCTTTTTCAATTCCTGAGGGATATTATTTGCAATTTATCGAGAGATGCTAAGTGCTGATAAATTAGTTAATTGAGTTGCTTAGATATATGTATAAATATAAGGGGGTTTATTTGCAATTTACCATTTTAAGAATAAAAACGGAAAGAAAAAGAATTATTACTACATTAATGGAAGAAGATAGCATCTCATTTTCACAAAGATTTATTGAAGAAGAAAGCAAAAATTATCATACGAATATCCACCATGAATATTGACTAAAAGCTGTTTTATTTTTCTTTTCTTTTGAAATGACTAAAAGCTTCATTAAAGTTAGAGTTAATTATATACACCAATGAAAATGAAATTGCAGCCTAGACATTGATTATTTGGACAGTATTATTGTTGACCAGCTGACATATTGGATGCATGTGCAAAAAGAATGTCAGCATCATATATATTCCAAAATAAAGCCTAATTTAATAAAAATAGTAATCCAAAACATATGACCAAAATTTTGTATATTTGCATCAAAGTTAGAATCTTTGATTTGGTCGTTTATGATGTTACACATATTTACTATGGAAAGAAATAATAATAAAAATAAAACTTCTACACGAGAAAATATTAATTAACAAAAATTTAGTTTAATGTCTAAACTTTAAAGTTGTGATAAGAGTTGAGGATTAAAACTTGGTATTTAGATTGAAATCTGGACTGGGACATTAAATTTTTTTATCTGCTTTAAATATATGGACGAGGAGATCTGACCTAGGTTACTCTGGTGCCATATTAATAGTCACTCTGAAGTTACTTTTATATTCTGACAAATGTATTCTCTTAATGAAAAATTATTATCATGCTTTTCTAGTAATACTGTTCATTTTATCACTTATGTGATTGAATATTCTCTCTCTCCTCCCAACCAAAAATACAACAAAACAATTTTTAATAAAATTTCATAGAGAACCAAATGTATTCTCTTAGTGAAAAATTATTATCACGCTTTTCATGCTTTTCTAGTAATACTACTCATTTTATCCCTTATCAGATTGAATATTCTCTCTCTCTCTCCGGCAAACTAAAAACACAACAAAACAATTTTTAATAAAATTTCATGGAGAACCAAAAACACAACGAAATGAATATACCTCCATTTAGCCAAAGGAGAAGAGGCTTCTTCTCAACATGCTGAGTAGCCTCAAAGAACCAGTAGAACAGTGCTCTCCCATGGCTCTCATTAACCGTAATGTAACCAGAGTACTGCCGGAAGTTGACCGGAGGTTGACCGGGCAGTCCGACGACAAGGTCAGCCTCTTGCTGAGCTAAAGCATCCCTCTCTAGAACTCTAGACTCAGTGCCAAAGAGAGAAGAAAAGAGAAGCAGAAGAAAGAGAGGAGAGAAGAAAGAAGTGGGAGCCATTAATGAAATTTTTTTGAAGTACTATGAGAGGATGATGTATTAGTAGTAGAGAGATTATTTATAGAGAGAGATTGGAAGAGTAAGAAGAGGCTTGATCCGTTTCTTTTGGTTAGTCTTCCTTATATAAGGGGGTTTGAGGGAGGGAAAAGATAGATAAACAAGATGACTTTGGAGATAAGTTAGGAGAGTTTTGGGCCATAATTTGACTCCTTACAAAGTATATAAGAAGTTTGGGAGTATGAAGATGCAACTATTATAGATTCAAATTTTAAATTTAGGTTTTTTAAAATTGAAAATATATAGAGTTGGATGTGATGTAATATAGATGGACCACCTAGCAGAAAATGATTTTCTGTAATGAAAATTTTGAAGAGTTTGATTTTGATAGAAAAAGTACATGTTTAAGGGTGTATTTGGGTGTCAAATATAATTTCAAGTAATGTTGTTGCAACAATCTTCAATTTCAATGCAGAACGACGCTTTTATGGTTTAGCTTATTAATTTCAACAATCTTTTTGGGTTCTTGAAGTAATTGTAACAACATAATTCTTCAACTACATCTATCCAAATATAGTCTAAAACAGGTCAACATTATCTGAGATTTTATCTCTAGATAGGTGGTTTATCGTAAATGATCATATCCAACAATGAAAAATTTTTAAGTTAGAAATCAAAATTTATCTTAGTACTACCAATAATAACCTGGCTCAACTCAAATTTCAAGTAGAGGGTTCCTAAAATTTTTCATATGTTTTTACAATTTATGTGAGTGAAAAGATCTACACAAAAGCTGGTGAGTATCAAAAAATTAAATCCGTAACTGAAAGTTAAAATTTTGATTTATTTATTTCTTTACCATTTCGTTCTACAAATGCTAAATTATAAAATGTGAGATTAAACTATTTACATGATGAGAGAATTTGACTAATAAGGTTCTATATGTACTGTTCCTATCAGAACCGCCCACATGCGAGCGGACGGTTCTGACGGTCCATGTGCTAAACAGGGCCAAATTATCAATTTGTAAAGCCCCCCCTGCAAGTGGTTCTGAGAGGATGGATGATCAGAGTCTACACAATGATGTCATAAGTCATAGGTTCAATGTAAATATTTGACATCTATCAAAATTTCTTTCATCTAGAGGAGACGGGGCAACTATCCATAATATTGGTAAAAAATAATCAAAAATAAAATACATTAATTTTGAAGAAAAATAAAGGAAATTGTCCTATACCCCTAGCATGTAATCCTAGACTAAACTCCTCAATCATAAAAACAAAATCTTCTAATACCCAAAACCCCAGAAGCTTGGTAAAAGACCTCCAACTTACCTTATTGGCTATTGGAATTCTTTCTTTTTAATAATCTTTGGAATCTTTCTCATCTAGTACATTTTAATAGAGGAAACATTCATATTCGATCGATGAATAAAACAAATATTCCATCCCTCGCTACGAATTTATGGGCTCCCACTAACATATGAATAATAATAGTGATCTATGCAAAGTCTTGAACTTCTCATTGGATATATGCGCATGGAAGTTCAAGACGTGCATCTTGCATGGTTTTTTTTAATAAAAGTTGGAAAATGACTTCATTTCCATCCACATTATTCATTTGTTCGCATTCTCTCTAACTTTCATGTGGCGAATATAATCATCTCAATGACGATGTAAGCTTTACACTTTTCAACTGAAATAAATATAACATTTACAGAAATAATGCTTAATTTGAATAGAGCCCCCAGAACTTTGATTGTTTTGCAGATAACTTCCCTTGACTATTTTAATTCCAAAAACCCCCTGAATTTTGAGGGGTTTGCACATAACTCTCAAACTTCTTTATTCCTATAAACCCCTTGAAGTTTTTTTTTTTTTACTTTAGCCACCAAAATAACATGATCAAGTCTAACACATCAAGTGCCAAGTATGTGACCCCCAAAAAAAAAAAGAGTGAAAATACCCCTCATCCGTATAAAAAAATTAATGGAAATTAATAAAAAAGATAAAATTGCTACTTTTTTAATGAGATTCGTTACATTCGTACTCTCCAAAGATCCTTTTGCATAGTTAACCTCCAGAAAAAAAAAAACTTCTCTTTCACCAATTATGAACGCAGCTAATCCTTGACTTAATTTGATAGCTAGAATTTAATACCATTCAAATTTATAGGTTTACAACCCTCTCTCATGAGTAAAAACTCGGATACAGATGTTTTGTTTGTATGATGGAATTTCGAATGAAGCCAAATTGAAGAGTTAAGCGCTGCAGTTGGTAACTTGAAGCTTCATTCTTCATTTAGATACATCGAATGGGAATCCTTTTCTCTTTTCAAGAAGGAGAAAGATCCTAAAACAGAGGAATAAATGTATTCAATTTGTTTTTGGAAATTATGAACTGATGGCATATCTTCTATTTATAAAACTATAACCTCATGACACCATTTGCGCAAACCTTGAAAAAGAAAAGTAATCTTTCGAAAAGGGATTCCCACCAACCAAAAACTAAATTGGATCTATGAGGAGCAAGACAGAAAATGTTTGGAGCTCTTCATGTTTCGTGGAGTTATGGCTTGATCATCTATCGATGCACAGAAACAAAAAAATCAATGCAAATCTCTAATTTATTCTCTCTTCATGTTTTGTACTCTCATCTTGTAAAATAAGTTATTCTTTACTTTTAATAAGGGGGTGTTTGGTAATTTCAAAGTATAAAAGTTACTTGTTTATTTATTTAATACAAATGACTTTCACATTTACGTCATCATGTAAGTGAAATACAATGTTCCTTTGAGAACACAAAATATTACTGAAAGTACAAATGTTAAAATGACATGGCAAAATAAGATTTGTTAATAAATATAGTTAAAATCATTTAATTAAAAGTAGTGCAAAGTTTTCACCTTCATGTGACTTCACTACTTTTTTAGGGGACGCAAAAATTGCATTAATAAAATCCTATGTAGCAACTACAATGCATTTAACTTTCACAATCAATTGCATTCAAACAAACAAACAAACACCTATAAAGAGTTAAACGTAACTCACTTTCTCACTTTTATTTTTCACTTGCATACAAACAAACACCCCCTAAAGCTGAGTCCCACGCCTTTTCTCAAAATAAATAAATTGAGTCTTTGAAAATTCAAAGTAAAAGAAACTAAAGTATGATCCTTGAGCCTTCCAATTAAGAGTATTAACGTAAAGATCCCTTTCTTTGACCATATATAGAGTCTAAGAGCTGCAGGTTGAATATAGAGCTGCGCTCGTGCCAATAATATTCCTGACCTGAATATCC
>JBAKGM010000200.1:42240702-42265519 GCA_037177215.1 Asparagus racemosus | reverse complement strand
ATATAGTCAAGTAGTGTCCAAGGAGTGTCAAAGTCGGACACGTGCCAGACACAGCTACAATAGCCCAGACGAGGTGACAAGCTAACTTATATGAAACCTAATGAGAAGAAACCCTGCAAACCTCTTCTAGAGTAAAGAACGGGCTAGATAGAAAATGTCAGAATCTAGTATGGGAATTCTTGAGAGCCTAGTTGTTAATTTATGTTGAAAATCATATTATTTTCAAATCAGCAATGTGTATAGCACGTCCTCTCAAGTAAGTAGCATGATTTCAATTTCTGATGTATACACCGAAGTGTCTTGGACCTTGTTATTCTAATAATAGGCTTAAATTAGTAGTATTCATATTATTTGCTAATTGAACCTGTAATATGTACTGTAGAAAAAACCGTCTGAAACTGACATATACAAAATATATTTTAGGTTTGAGGTCATTAGTACATCAGTATGCAAATTCATGTTTGCTGGAGGTGGTGTTTCATACTACAATAGTGTCCATGTTTGGATTGTACATACTGCATGATTTACTTGAGATGATATGACAGTATTTAAGATTAATCGTGGGTTTATGTTTATTTATACACCTAAAAGACGATATGCCATACAATATACTGATTTTGACAACTCAATCATGTAAGATGTCAATATTAACATGTCAAATGAATGGGGGGAAAGGACAAATAGATTTACATGCATGTGAAGACCCCCAACATATTTGAGTTTTGCATCTTTGTACCTGTCTTTTTTGGGGGTATGAGTACCTACCCTATCGGTCATAAAGATTAGAGGTTTCGGCTTTCATTTCATGCCACTTAAACAAATGGTCCTAAAATTTTGTGAAATTAATAGTTGCAGATTCATAGGAGTTAGCTGTATAGGTTTCAAATTACGTTTTCAAGAAAATGAGGTATATCTTAATGGCTAGAGCAATTCAAACAGTTAACATCAACTTTTCTGGAGGGGAATCCATTTGCTTTCATCATGCAGTCTTTCAGAGAATAACAATGAGAACAGAAAATGCAGTAGGCAAATAAAATAGAAACTCCGATGAGTTATATCCACAAATGCTTCAAAAGTAATGTAAGGTATAAAAGTTTTATGGAATGTGTACATATGATATAAGGACCATAGACCTATAAACTTTGATTTTTGAAAAAGAAGATTGTGCGGATTATGGCTTTGCTTCAATAATAGAAGTGGTTGCCTTGGATGTTGAAGTGAAATGTTGTACCTACAAATTTGAAAGTATCTATTAATTGAGATAGCTAAAAGAGGGCTGTAGAAAAATGCAACAAACTAGAAGTCAAAGAGAATCACCCACTTTTTGCGGTAGTAGTCTACGAATGAATTGAATTGTGACTCTCTTCCCTCGTATATCTCATCAAATGGGCTCTCTGAAGTCATATCAATTATCACATCAAGAACGGAATAGAATCGTCCAGTATGAATGGCTAGAACCACCGATTCTTTAAGATATAGAGTGTAAAGAGATTTATTTGCCAGGTGAATTATGTCCAGTTTCTTGTTTTCTTTACCATTTGAACTTGGAATGTGTGCTCCTTGACTCCTAGGACGATATTCACCATCTGTAAAATATATGTTTCTCAAAAAATTTACTGCAGAAAAACATGCATCTACCCCCTTCCACTGGATGCAAGGAGTATCATGACATGGAGGTGATGATGGCTCAAGTGGTAAAAGGAGATACATATTCCTGGAGCTCCACGATAGTCTTTTTCCTTCTTTGAATAAGAATTCTCTTTGGATACCTGATGATTTGGATCCAGTAATCAACTTCCCAAATATCCCATTGAAAAAGAATTCCTGGAAAAGTTTTGATTTCTCCACCTAAGAGGAACATAAACAGTGAGCGGAATAAAAAATTTACATTATGTAAGTAGGTATTTAAGTTTCCCAATGATAATTTTTGCTAACCTGATCTGCACTCAGTTGCACCTTTCCACATGGAAATACAGAAGACTTGACCAATTTATTAGGAATTAAGAAGAGTTCAATTTCTGCTCCCGCTATATCACTATCAAGTGAAGCCTCAAGTAAAAGGACAAACCCAGAATAATTCTCACCTTCTTGATCACAAACAAATTTTATCCCATAAGCATTCAGTGTAACGTTATCAGGTTTATGAGCCCATGTTCCTGACAGAGCAAGTGCACATGTGATCCCATGAAGCTCCTTTCTCTTAGTTGTCCCTTTAAAATTTGCAAAAGATACATTACTCTATAATCACTTTCAAAATATAAGTTCAATAAGGGAACATTGAATTGTACCTCATAACAAAGTAATAAGTTTAACTCCAAGTACTGAAACAACAAAATTCACATTTGTTAACAAAATTCAGATCCGAATGACAAAGAAATGAAGAACCAGAAATATAAGGTATAGCATGATCAAAGGAAGATAAGGTTTTGAAGATTCCTTGACTATTTACTTTGGATCCATCATTTCTTGAGACTAGCAGTCTAGTTGTGCAGTATCTTCTGTGTGCTTCTTCTTACTACTATCTTTTCTGTACTTTTCCTTCTCTTTTCTGCATTTTGGAATGCGTGATTTGTCTGATTTGTTCAAGTTTCATACAATAAGCTTTAGTTGGAACTTTCTAATTTTTAGGAGAGCAAAATATCACCCACTGTCTATTCTTGGGAACTGACTGTGACTCCTAGATATGTTTTATTCTTTCTTACATAAACCGTGGCTTTACACTTTCAATTTCATTTTGTCGCCTTTTTTTCCCCTTCTGGCTTCTGGCTTGGTGGGTGGAGGAGAAAAATAAGGATGAGGTTTTAAATGTAGTAATTTAATTTTACCCTTCAAATTTCTTTAAACTAAAAGAACTAATTCAAATTATACCTACCAGCTTACTTTCATATGATTTATGTCGGAATATGATAAGGATGACAAAGAGTTTATATCAGGAAAAGTCAGAAATTTATGTTTTTCCCGCCATGCTGTGGGAAGTGGGTAGGGGTGGTGGAGGAGGAGAGGGTAATCGGATTTCAAATTTAATTAGTATCCTTCACACCTTACTTCAATGAAAATTATAAAAGAAAATTCTAGTCAAATAGTATATATAAGCTTATGTTCAAATGATGTATTATATTAGAATATGCCAAAGATGACAAGAAAATGTTTATATCAGTACTAAACATGTTTGTTTTTCCCGTATTCTCATGTTTAACATTGTAACAGCAACAAAATCTTAACTCAAATCTTTTTCCTTGGCAAGATGAATCCTTTTCTCCATGTAGTTCAGTTAAGGATAACTTTCTTACATAAGAACAAACATATGTATTCCACTTATTAAGTCCATCTATGGTAAGGTAATCGCCTAGCCCTTGTTGCTTAATTAACTATGCTTCTATCCCTCTAACTTCTCCTAACTGGCACACTAATTGGCCTCCACAACCTGCTCTATAGAACAAAGACAGAGAATTCTACATAGTTATAGTTCCATCACCATATGCCACCTCTCTTTACTATCCAAAATCATGTCTTTCTTTCATTTTTTCACTACATATACATGCCCTCCATGTACCTGCTGAAATCCATTGTTCCCTTAGCAACATGACAATTTGAGTTTCATCCTACAAACATTTTTTTCTCCATGAGGAATTCGCTCAATTAATTGATCAATCTCAAATTTACCTAAAAGGTTTTCATATATCCACTTATGGCGCATAAGCACTAATAGCATTATCTCTTCTCCTAATACAAAGATTAATGAATGTCCATCTCCTACTCATTTTACATGTATCACATTCTACTTCCATGTTTTCTGCAAGTATTCTCATCACATTTCCTTTTGCCTCGTTTCTCATACACCAAAGTATACATCTCGCGTACATGTAGACAGCATCATCAGCAAAACTTATTAAATGGATCTCTTCAATTGATTACAGTATCAGTATTGCCAAAAGTAAGGTGCTTTTACGAAAGGAATTAATGATATCTCATTACGTTAATATTCTGTTGGTAATGTTTACCACAAGATGACAAAGATATTCTATGAGGAGCCCAGTTTCAAGATAGTAAAAGCCCTACATGAAGATATTTCAACTTCCAAATTTCATGATATACTTAATCCAACAACCAGTTGCTTCACTCAAATGCAAAAGCACCAACGAACTGACACACTAGTTGGCACGTTATTTGTGTTTGATGAATACAGTTGATTCATTTCCACCTTAATTTAAGTTGTTCTCCTCGGAGATCTCATCAGACATTTATTTGAAATCAGAATAGATAGACTCACTCCTCGAATTTGGGAAAGAGAAATTTTAAAAAGTATAGAATAGTAAGAAAGAGCAGTACAAATACCACTAAGAACTAGGGAGGCAGAATTTACCTGCTTTTGTGGCATATTCCTTATTGATCCCAGCAATACTAGTCCCTAGTGGCTCCTCAACGAACGGCAGAAGATGATCATCAAGTGCTTTCATTTTGTGCAATTTTTTACATGCCTCCAAAGAAGCAAACTGCTTTGCTATGTGAGCATTGATGCTTGGAGGACCTACTATCCTTTGAAGAACAGCATTTGGAGGTAAAGTCAAGACACACTCATATAAGCCATCTTTTAGATGTACTTGAAATGTTGGTTGTGGTATAAAGAACCTGAGAAAGGTGTATTAAAAAATGAACTAGATAATGAGATCAAAAGTTATCTGCATTCTGAGTGCAAGAAGCAGGAGAACTAGCGCTAGAAGAAAATAGTGTGACCTTACCTATCTCCTGGAAGTTTTTCACAGTACTTGTAGATAAGGCTAATGCTCGAGTCAGTTGTAACAGTTGCTCCAGTTGATTTAACAACATATGCATTTAACTCTTCACAGAACACTTTAGGTGTGAAACAGATAGTGTCTCTAGACGAACGAGAACAATTCAGAAAAAACTCACTTCGAATGATACCAAATAATTGATCTATTTGGTCAGCATTTCCCCTTCAGTTCATGCACAAATGACACATGTAACCAGAATTAATATCCAATTTCACAAAGGAGGAGGAATAAAATAAAATATTTATGCCTAAATATCATTTTATTGTAAAAAATGCAAACTTAAGGTACATATAGCAGAGAAAGCCAAATAAATCAAGTTCTGGACACCAGAAAAGCATACCTTTCAATCATAAGGATATACCGGGAATCATACTGCCTTGCTCTGCCACGGGATTGGACATAACTACGAACCGTTTTTGGTAAATCAAAACGTATCACAAAAGAACAATTGGGTACATGAATACCTTCTTCAGCAACATCTGTAGTGAACATCAAGTTCACCTGAAATGCAGACGGCAAGGTATATTAAGAAAAGTGCAAAATATTCTATGGACAGTGGTTAAATTTAATAAATCTCTTGTAATACCTTTCCAGAACGGAACATATTCAGTGTGGTTCTCCGCACTTTTGTAGTGAGTGCATCTTTTGATGAATTTCCTCCGGTCAAGTATGAGATCGAAAATTCAGACAAGTTACTTAGTCTTTTCATGAAATGTTCAATCACTTTAGCAGTTATAATTCTTTCAACAAAAATTAGACAGAGTACATTCCTTCGTGATCTGCAACATCAATGAAATATCAGCATGTACCATGAAAAACGGAGGATAAGCAGGTGAAAAAGGCCAGCAGGAACACAATAAGACCTGAATGATAGAAAAATTTGAACCAGTTCATTCAACTTTGGAGATATAAATCCCATTTTAGTGCCTTCCGTGGAACCATAATTTGTATCCATGTGTTCTTTAAAATCTGTGGGGATGCAATAAAATTTGATAGTCAGTAAATCATTATAGTACGAAATTCAGAAACCAGATTTTAACTATATGTACAACCAATTATGCACCCCTGCCAGTTAATTCTTTCGCCGACTACTTACCAAATTGCAATGTTTATGAGAGATGATTAAAAATATTTAAGTTGGGGAAATCATCTATAATTCTATTATGCAATTGCAGATGATTTTGTCACCAATTTTCTGTTTGAAACCAAAATAGATGGCTTGCCTTTTCCATCCAAATCATTTACGCATACATCCCCAAACACAGCATTTATACATATTGATGTCCCATAAATTCCATAAAAAGTTAGGGTCCCTTGACATTTTGAAGGTATGGGTGAAGACTACAACTTGTAATACATAGGCCATACATAGTGGATGTTAAACGACCCTTCCACTAAGTTATGATGAGGGCTGACGGTTATAATTTTCTAACATGCCCTACCAGGTTGAGCATCCTTTTTATGGTTTGAGACCTAGACTCTCCCAGTGGTATCTTTTTGTTTAAATCCTCTTTAAATCCGTGGCCGTTGAGATTTGAACATTGGTTGCTCTAGTACCATGTTAAGGGATCCTCCCACTATACAAAAACTCTGAAGTTATGACAAGGGTTGAGGGTTATAATTTTATATTCGAACAATGGAATACAGCGTAAAGATCAGTCTTGATGGAACTCCAAATGCTAGATTACATGCGCGATAGTGTTTCTGTAGGCTTCAGGATCTATATAATGTATGTAAGCATTTCATGGGAGGTAACATAAAATATCACAAACATTGTCATCGCATGAAGAGGAAGTTAAATACAATCTCAATACGTTATGTAGAATAAATAATAATATATTTATAGCTTATAGCAAACAAGAAACAACCATGAGTCTGAAGTACTTAGGTTAAGTATGGATATTCTGTTTGACTTCTGAGTGAAGCATTTCATGGAAGAATTATGAGATACCACAAGATAATGTCATACCACGCGGAAAAGTTTCTTCTATTGTGTGTAATGCTTCCTTCAGATAACAGATATAAAAATCACACTCTTCTCTAACATGTAGGCCTTTAACATTCTCCATGCATTGTTTTGCTGCCTGCAGTGAAGCAATGCATAAATTGGCATGATGTTGTTGGTAGAAAAAACTAAAGAAAAAAAGAGATGAAACTAGGTCAGAGACTGTACTCCAACAAATAAAAAAAAACATTTTCGTGAGCAAATGATAATGGCAAATAAGGTACAACTGAAAATAAAAAAGAAAAATGTAGGACAATACTGAACGTGATTAAGTTGAGCGGGAATATAGCTTCTGGTCACAAGTTTCACAAGATGCTACACACCAACAAAAAAAAAAAGCTTCAAAGTTACTAAATTCATTGCTTATTCCAAAAAGAATGGTTTAATTAGCCTCCAAAGAAAAGAAAACATGGATACAATAATTTAGGCTCAACACACAGTTCTACATAGCAGAATGTAATTAAAGACGGATCATAATCAGCATATTTATTTTGAGAATATCATGGTCTTGACCTAGAAGATATGGAGGCCATTAGCATACATGGAGAAATACATAAAGGAGACCAGCTCTTTATCATTGACAACAAAGCTGATGAGGGAGATCATGGAAGGGAATTCTTGATTTGTTTGACGGGAGATTTGCAATGATGAAGTGAAAACAGGGCAGCATGTCAATGTATGGCATAGCTACAAATAGGCAGGAATCTAACTCTTAACAATGACAGCTTTGGTAGTGTACATCTCACTTTCCTTGGTGATGGAAAGAAAAATGCACCTTTTTTTGGGCAAAATCAACATGAAATATAGAATGGTCATATTTGATGTTGGACCTTGAGGCTTGAACTTCATGTCCTATATGTTAAGTTCTGGAGAGACCTTAAATTTAGACAGACACTGATGGAGATGTTATTTTCGGTAGGGTCGAAGTACTCGAATTTTGGAGATGGGCTATGGACGGGGTTTGGATCTATGGTGTGGTCAACGAAGTCGAGATGGATACGATGCTCAGAGGTTCATGCGTATGCATTTATTACAATGTTTGGATCTGTGGTTTGCCTGACATTTGGTACAATATTTCAAGTTTGGACTTGGATATTTTAATTGCCAGTAATTGGGTGCACAAATCTGGAGCAAAGAGGGATTTCTATATCCTCAATTAGCATGTGCTGCTGCTATTCTTCCTAAGTCTTTGAATTTGGAAGCTGGCTCATGCGAGATTGTTGAGATCAGGAATCCCATTCCTACATATCTGTCCTGGTTTTGTTTGCCAACCCACCCATCACTCTCCCCTCGCCTAAATCCTCCTGGTCTCTGTACCATGCTCAGGATTCCATGCTTATCTCATCTTAGTTAATACAATGGCATATATCTCAAAATAAGAGGTGAATGCACAATTACTTCAGAATTTTGGCTTACCTCGCGTGCACAAACAAGGCCGAGGTTGTCTAGGCAATACAATATCTTCCCATGATAACCCAACAAGTTCTTCCTTGCTGTCTTCAGTAAATCACAAGTGTCTTTGAATTGATAAGACGTTGACTCTTGCAGGGTGACCAGCGACGCATCTATCTGTTCAAGGAGAGAGTCAAACATGCAAAATTATATTGCATATCGAGAAAATTGAAAATCTTAAAAAGGCCAATAGGGACCTTCGCCAGAGTAGATTCCAACTTAGTTTTTAAATCTATATAATGGAGCATGTTGGGGTCATAGTAGTTATGAATTTCTTTAGCTGAAGGTGAGACTATCTCAATATCTGCTCTATCCTTCAATATATATGTCTGAAACAGAAGATATCATCAAATATTAGTGTACAGTTTATCCCATTCTGCAACTAAGAAGACTAAAAGAAATGGTCATAGTAAAATAATAAAATCATCGCTCAGAGGTAATAATGCAAATGTCAGTTTCTATAACATACCTTTGAACTTAAGATGCATTCCAGTTCGGATATTTGTTTTTCACAATCTCTGACCGAGGAAACCCCTGATGAAAGAAAAAAATAAAGTATAAAAGTGAAAGTAGCACTACATATTAGTGAAGCACAAAGTAAGAGAGAGACAATGTTAAAAAGTAAGACATAGGTTTGTTCATAATACAAGCCATTCATAATAAGAGAGAAGGATACAGTATGAATTATATAATCAGCATAAAAAGTGAGAAAGCACGTGGAAACATTAGTTGTTATCATGCACTTGAAACTAAGAACAAACTATGACCTAAAGAAGTTGTGATATACAAGAGAGTTCCCTTTCCTTAGAAACTTTAATTTAAACTTATACCTTGATCTGAGCTTTAACTCTATAGAGAAATTGAATTCTGCATCCAAAAGCTTTTGCAAGGTCCTTTCCCTTTTATAGTAACAAAAACATGGGGCATAATATTCTTTCAACAATATTGAGAGTAAAAGAAAAGTTGCTAGCGGAAGTAGAAGGGAAGGGGGAGTGGAAGTGAAGAACAGGGCCTTATACATTTTGGAGAAAATGATAACGATAGGCGGTTTAAGAGAAAAATGGGGGAAAAACATCCACTATAGATATGTCTAAGCTTTTAAGAGAAAAGGATTGAAAGAATACAATATCGCCACAATTTAGTATACCCTCTAGACAGTTGTAGCGGTTGTGGATTTTATCATATTAAAGATATTTCCAAATGTTATAACCCTTGGTGATTGTAAAATTAGCTCCCTCCTTTTTCTCATCGCCGTCAACCACCCCTTGCCCTGAAGTAATAAGAGCAGCAAAAGAAAGAAGGCCATGTGTAAACATTATTTGACAATTGGAGTCCTCTAAAACATCCATACATAACATCCCAACTACTGCAGAATAATTTATCAATTCTGATACTTCTAAATTATCAGCATGACCTCTGATCTTGGCTGGTCTTTCTATTAGAAAGTGATCTGTGAATATAACCTCCTATCTGGGAAATTTCTATCTGTAACAATGTAAGGATATTTGAGAACATATTAACAGAAAAAATCAAAAGCTTCAATAGGTAAGCATAGACAGCGGCTGCCATGATATTAAGTTTGTAACTGTCATAAGTAGTAGAAGAAACAACCAATAGTTCAAACATCCAATGTAAAAACAAAAAGCCTCACCATTAAAGTACTCTTGATATGCTAGATAACAAGAGACAACAACCTAACCGTGACTAATAAGATGTAATTTCAAGTGGTTAAATGCAACTGAGTGATGATTTTTCTGTAACATCAGTAACAGAATTATCTAGGCCATGCAACAAACTAGCTAGCTTCATCCAAATTAGCATTTTCCCCCTCAAACAGAGAAGTTAAATTTAGAGAAAATTGTTCTGCAAAAACATAACATGAAGTGCTAGGCTAAAACTGAAAGCCAAAGAAGATAATTGGCAGATAGATAAGGTCTTACCTCTTCTGATTACGGGCGACGCGGTCATTCCAAAAATGGCTGGCCTGTGCTGCAACTTGTGGAAGTGCCCCTATATCAAAATAGCATGAAAATTTTTAAACAATCAAAATGAGATATCAGATATAAGGAATTATAGTCTAATTATCACATGTGCAGAAGAGTCAGTAGGATTTATTATGAATGTTCTGTTGTTTTACCAACCTTCATTATACTCGTATAGGGATGGTTCCCATTGGCACGATGGCACTCATCAAATATTAGTAATTGTATCATATGCAAAGCCATGAAACCATGCCTCAAAGCATCCAGTAATATCTGAGGAGTCATAACCATTATCTGCATGACAAGGTTAACAAGAAGTTTCTCTATAAAAAAGACTGACTTCATTATCTTCCCACAAGCAAAGGGAGAACTCAAAATCTCAGTAGATGAGTTTTTTTCTAAAAAGCCTGAATAATTAATGACACTCTTAAATATTTGATTACCCTAGTGTGTAGCACTACAACTAAACACAAGCGTACCTTAATAAGTACTTAAATGCAACAAAAGTGTAGGGCTAACTATTATAGTAAGTAGTTAATACAAGGTTTAGAAGTATCTTGAATAGTGGTCGGTAATCATAAATTAATAATAGGTAATTAGTGCAAAATAAACAATATGCAACTAGTTTGTACAATTCAAAGAATAGTCCCTGTAACACTTCAGACGATGCATTCTCATGGATGGTTTAATATCTCAACACGCTGGATCATATTTCTTAAACCCTCAAAGTGGGTAAATATCTCCACAATCAAAAATACATCAACAGTAAAAATTGAACCAAGCATTTTGTTTTCGTTTTTTGTTTTTTGTTAACATAAGAGAAGCGCTATATATCACAAATCATTACCTCATTGGTGCTCATCTCCTTCTTCCACCAACTATCAGTCCACTCATAGATTCCATTATCGCCATAGTACTCGACCACATTGAACTCTGTATAATCTCGAAGCACCTCAAATTGCTGCAAAACAAACCATAGCATCAATTTCTCAACAAACCCGTCTCCCAAATATATATATATATAAATTTCACCTGATGCACGAGATCAACGGTGGGCGCAAGAAACACAATGAGGACCTTTCCACCATTTTCCTTCACTCTCCTCCCAGTTTCTCTAATCAACATAACAGCAATCATCGTCTTCCCCGTCCCCGTATCGAGCACAGCAATGGTGTTCCTCTCCTTGGCAACCTCGAACACCTCGGTCTGATAACTGCAAGCCCAAAAATAGAAAGGCCCATTAAGCATTAGCAAAGAGAGAGACAGTAGAGAGTGTCAAATTACCTTCTCGGCTCAAAACTCTTGAGGGGTCGCCCCATCGCTTAGTTTGAGAGACTTTCAGTGCGCTCTTGGTGTGGGCTTCGTGCTTGATAAAATGCCGCAGAGAGAAATGGGAAATGTGTGAAGGAGAAGGCATCGATTCCTTTCGCTGCGATCCAAGAAGCGTGAGTGCAGAAGAGAGAGGAGAAGGATTCTTTCTGGGCTCGAATTTGGCGCTATTGTAAGTCCTTTCAAAATGTTCTTTTGCAACGCTTTTTACTCCGAGGACTAATTTGAAGACTTACAAAGAGGCTTTTATATGCTTTCGGTTATTCCATGACATTAGCATGTCTATTTTAGAGAAGAAGATCAATTCTTTAATTAATTCTTTAATAAATATAAAAGCAGAAAAGGCGTGAGATATTAATAATTGGAATGAGAGTGGAAAAGTGAATTTCTGTAGTTTGGGTAAGTCTTTTGCAAAATTGGATGACTTAAATGACTATTCTACCGGCTAAACTGACTGACACATATATATCTAAACTGAACTAAACTGTAAAAATCTAGTCGTTTCAACTTGTGTAATCTGTTTGAACCGATTAATGCTTAACCAGAGAGAGAGAGAGAGAGAGAGAGAGAGGGTGTTTATCTTCAATTTTAATTTTAACCTTCTAAAAATGGTAATCTACCCTAAATACAATTGCTAGATATCCCAGAAAGGAAACGAATTTTTTTTTTAAAACACTATCTTCTTTAGGGACCCGAACCCGAACCCGAACCGAAGCTGAGACTCACAGTCGCCCTCCCAATTCCCATCTCCCGACGTCCCCCCTCCCTCTACCCTCGCACTCCCAAACCCTAACCCTGACTCCGGCCATGTTGCGCCTCTCGTCGTCGGTCCTCTCCCGCGCTCGCTCCGCAGCCTCCGCCGTCTCGCGCTCCTACGGCCTGATCCCGATGGTGATCGAGCACACCTCCCGAGGCGAGCGGGCCTACGACATCTTCTCCCGGCTCCTCAAGGAGCGCGTGGTCTGCATCAACGGCCCGATCTCCGACGACACGGCCGCCGTGGTGGTGGCCCAGCTCCTCTTCCTCGAGTCGGAGAACCCATCCAAGCCCCTCTCCCTCTACATCAACTCCCCCGGCGGCGCCGTCACCGCCGGCCTCGCCATCTACGACACCATGCAGTACATCCGCTCCCCCGTCTCCACCCTCTGCGTCGGCCAGGCCGCCTCCATGGGCTCCCTCCTCCTCGCCGCCGGCTTCCCGGGCGAGCGCCGCTCCCTCCCCAACGCCAGGGTCATGATCCACCAGCCGTCCGGGGGCGCCACCGGGCAGGCGAGCGACATCGCCATCCACGCCAAGGAGATACTGAAGGTGAGGGAGAGGCTGAACGCCATCTATGTCAAGCACACCGGGCAGAGCCTGGAGACGATCGAGAGGTGCATGGAGAGGGACCTGTTTATGTCGCCTGACGAGGCCAAGGAGTTTGGGATTGTGGACGAGGTCATTGAGCACCGGCCGATTGCGCTGGTTTCGGATGCCGTCGAGGGTGGGGAGAAGGAGAGTAAAGGGAAGGATGAGAGATCGAGCTCGTAGTCTGAAGGTAATAAAAGATGATTCTTTTTTTTTTAATTGCTTTTTGGTAGGAAACAATGATGTGGATGCTAATCTATCTATATGCTGCAAGAAACGGTTAGCTCAATAATCATTTGTTGTTTGATGTTTATCCTAGCACTGGTATTTAGTGGGAATTATGTTCGTCTGTTTCTATTTAATTTATAATGCAATATTGATGCCTTGAGGAATTGTGTTCTGTGTGGTTTGGAGTTTATTATAATGTTCTTATTAACTGTGGTTAATAGCTTTATCATGATAATTGGAAAGCAAGCTCACTGCATTAAGATCGGAGCTTTAAAATAAGGCATAGTACCGATATAAGAATGATGCTATTTATAACTTACCTGACCAATGTAAAGAACCATTGAGTTATGACCAACACAAGAAGTTAGGTTTCTGCAGAATATCGATATACAAATCTTGGATTACTATGGAAATGATGTTTATCGAGGCTTCGCCGGAGAAGACTTAAAATTATCTTACAAGGTAGTCTTCTTTAGTCTGGGCCTAAAGTTATTGATGTAAAACTTCAGCCTCACATCATTTAATATCTGAATAGTTAGTCAAAGTGAAAATAGCTTCTTAGGCTGAGAAACCATAGATAAGTTGTTTTCAATGATGCCTTCTTCTCAAGCTAGTAGGTGCATTGAGGTGATGTTCTTTTAGCATCCGTCTATCTTCTTGACTTGCAATACCTCTACACAATGACATATCAATTTTGAATTAGCTAATTTGCACAATCTCGTGCATGGAAGTCATTCCATCTTCCAGACACCAACTCGTTGAGCTTCCTGAGATATTTCTCATTAGAGTTAATTGGGGGACACATGTATAGATCTTAACTTCCAAATTGGCTGGAAATTTACTTAGAAATTCATCTCATTTCATGTTAACTATGTTTAACTCTTGGGATGTGCATTTTGCCTTCTCATCGCATGCCACAATTTTACTTCTTTTGACTGTTAGCTTTCTAGTCAAGGCTAACATTCCATCATTCTGTTAGGTGGTGTAAAGAACCTCGGTAGTCATCCTTGATCCTTGTGTATAAACAAGGCAACTTATTTGTGAGGATTATTGAGACAGTTCAATTTGCCCTTCCATTTATACAGAGCACACGGCTCTAAAAAATTTGTGTTTGTGGCTTCTGATTATTTGATTGTTAAGGCACTTTTGTGCTGCCACTTATGGAGCAGTTCGGTATTTCCAGACAGCCACATAAGTCTTTTCTGCTCTCCTTGTCAAAATGTTTCATGCTTATTGCTTTTGAGCTTGAGTAGAACGTGGCTACCTTAATAGTATGAAAGTTTACTTCTTGGTGCTTTACTGGAAAATCCTCACATTGCTTCTAGTGCTTTGGAGAATCAACAAAGACTCTTTCTACAATCTGATAAAGTGTATATCTTCATTCCAATTTCAAACTTCTCACAAGATGAATGTGGAGGTTTTCGTGTTTTCATGGAAATAAAAGTATGTTCTGTTGTCTCTGACCTTTGACTTGTGATTTGTTCTTCAGTGTAGCACTTGATCATTATGTTTTTCAAGAAATTTATTAATAAACTTGCCATATTTACCTTTTGTTTAAGGTGTATGGTCCATCCCTGGATGGATTATAATGGTGAACTGCCATCTTATGATATGTGACATTAAATGCCATGGAATTATGTTAAAACTTATTAGTTCTCTTCTTTCTCTACTCTTCTCGAACCATTCATCTTCCCCCGAGGTAGGAACATTTTGTGATGTATACACATCTTATAACCCACATGTATAGTATGATGGATGATCATTGAACACAATTAGGAGGCTTGGTATCTCAGGGCCTTGATAAAGAAATTGCATTAGAATTTGAGAAATCTAGACTCCACAAACTGGAAAGTCTTGTTACTAGGTTGAACTGTTGATTCTTTAGTCTATAAAATTAGAATATTTAGTGTACTAGAAAATTTCCAATTTTCCTTTGACTACAATCCATGATTTTGGCCTTTTTCGACCACATCATGAGTTGCCGTCTCATGTAGAATATTTTTTTGCATACTCCAAAATTTTCAAATTTATATGCATTCTAACCGATGATTTTGGTCGTTTTTGACCAAATCATAAATTGCCATCACGCGTGGAATATATTATACGTACTTCAAAGATCTTCAATTTTTGTGGATTATAACCTATGATTGAGCCTTTTTTCTGACTAAACCACAAATTGCTGTTCAACCTAAAGTATTTTATGCATACTAAAAAAATTTGAATCTGTATGGACTATAATGATTTTGGTTTTTTTTAACCACATCACAAGTTGTCATCCCACAGAATATTTTATGTGTAGTTCAATATTCCCGAATTTCTATGGATTATATACGCCGGTTTTCACCGTTTTCGACCAAACCACAAGTTATGTCCTGCATAGACTATTATATGTATACTTAAAAAATTCTGAATTTCAGTGGACTAGTCCATGATTTTGGCCGTTTTCGACAGAATCACAAATTGTCGTTCTTCATAGATATTTTTTGCATACTCCAAAGTTTCATGAATCTCCGTGAAATATAATCTATGGCTGTGTTCGTTTTCAATCAAAACACAAACAGTCTTCCTGCGTAGAATGTTTTATGAGTACTCTGCAGTATATTAATAGACTAACTCATGATTTTGGTCGTTTTCAACCAAATCACAAATTATCTTTCCACATAGAATATACTACACATACTCAAAAGTTTTTGAAGTTTAGTGGACAACAACGCATGATTTTGTCCATATTTCAACCAAATGACAAATTGTTGTCACACAAAAAGTATTTTATATGTACTTCAAAATAACTGAATTTCAATGGATTGCAATCCATGATTTTGGCCATTTTAAACCAAATCGCAAGTTGGCCCGCACAGAATAGGTCATGTGTACTCAAATATTCCCAAATTTCTCTTGGTTTATAAGCCATTATTGTAGAGTTTTCGACCATATCACAAATTCTCGTTCTGCATAGAATATCTTGTGCTTAATGCGAAATATTGAAATTTCTCTTGACTGTGCCCCATGATTTTAGTTGCTTTTGACTAAATCACAAAATCTCTTCTCGCATAGTATTTTATGTGTATTATGAAATTATCGTATTTTTATGGACAACTATGATTTTGGCTGTTTTCGACAAAATCTCACGTTCTTGTCCTCATGAAATTTTTTTACGTACTCTGAATTCTCGGCACTGTGGACTAACCCATGATTTTGGTCATTTTCGACCAAATATCTGTTGACAACCTATGATTTTCGTCATTTTCAAACAAATCACAACTTGTCGCCCTCATAAATATTTTATGCATACTTTAAAGTAAATCCATGATATTGGCCTTTTTAGCCACTTCACAAGCTGTTTGATGCAAAAAATGTTTCATGCACACGCCAAAATTCTTGAATTTTATGTGCACTATAATGAATGATTTCGCCATTTCAAATCACAAGGTACTGTTCCACATAGAATTTTTGTGTACTCCAAAATTTCTTGTGGATTATAACCCATTATTTTGGCTAATTTTGGCTAAATCACAAATTGTCGTCACACGTAGAAGCCGTGATGCGTACTTAGATATTCTCAAATTTTTGTGGACTATAACTCGTGATTTTGGTTAATTCTGACCAAATCACAAATTATTGTTCCACAAAGATTATTTTATGCAAACTAAAAATTTCTTAATTTTTGTGGACTTTAACCCATGATTTTAGTCAGTTTTGACCAAATCACAAATTTTCATCTCGCATAGAATATTTTATGTGTATTCAAAAAATTTTGAATACTGTGGACTATATAACCTATGATGTTGGCAATTTTCAACCAAATCACATGTTATTCAGCATAGAATGTTTCATGGGGGTGCTTCAAAATTTTCGAATTCATGTGGACTATGACCCATGATTTTGGCCGTTCCGACCAAATGACAAATTGTCGTCCCAAATAGTATATTTATGCCTACTCCAAAATTTTTGTATTTCTATGAACTATAACCCATGATTTTGACTGTTTTTGACCAAATCACAAATTCCCTTTCCGCATAGAATATTTTATACCTACTCCAAAATTCACGAATTTCTGCGGACTATAATCTATGATTGTGGTTGTTTTCGACCAAATCATAAGGTCACACCTCTATTAAAATATTCTATTCGTACTCCAAAATTAACCCATGGTTTTGGCTATTTTCAACTTAATCACATGTCCTACATAGAATATTTTATGCATACTCCAAATTTTTCGACTTTTTGTGGACTATAACTCATGATTTTTAGTTGTTTTCATCCAAATCACAAGTTGTCATCACAAATTGCCTTTGTACATAGAGTATTTTATGTGTAATCTAAAATTCCCTAATTTATGTTGATTATAACCCATGATTTTTCCATTTTGACCAATCACAAATTGTCATCCCACATAAAATATATTTTACATACTCTAAAATTTCCTTAATTTTTGGACTATCACCCATGTTTGTGGATATTTTCCACAAAATCACAAGCTGTCGCCCCTTGGAAAATATTTTATGCATACTTCAAAGTAAATCCATTGTATTGGCCTTTTCAACCGATTCACAAGATGCTTCTTGCAGAAAATTGTTTTATACATACTCTAAAATTTTGAATTTTATGTGCACTATAACAAATGATTTTCATCTTTTTTGACCAAATCACAAATTATCGTTCCACATAGAATTTTTATGCGTAGTTGAAATTTCTAAATTTTTGTAGGCTATATATAATCCATGGTTCTGGCCAATTTTGGCTAAATAACAAATTGTCATCACATATAGAATACATAATGAATATACTTAGAAATTCCAAATTTGTTTGGACTATAACTCATGATTTTGGTCATTTTTTTGACCAAATCACAAATTGTTGTTATGCAAAGAATATTTTATGCATGCTCCAAAATATCATAATATATGTGGACTATAACATATATTATTTTATGCTTACTCTGAAATTTCCAAATTTTCGTGGATTATAATTTATTACTCTTGATTATAGTTGTTTCAGACCAAATCACGAATAGTTAGTCTGCATAGAATATATTATGCATACTCCAAAGTTTCATGAATCTCTGTGAAATATAATCTATGATTGTGACCGTTTTCATTCAAATCACAAATTATCTTCACACAGTGAATACTTTATGTGTACACCGAAATTATCGAACTTTAGTGGGCTATAACTCGTTGATTTTGGTTGCTTTCTACCAAATCACTAATTATCTTTCCACGTAGAATATATTATTCATATTGCCAACATCTTGAAGCTTAGTGGTGTACAACAAATTATTTTGTCTGTTTCACACGCATATAATATTTTGTATGCTCCAAAATCTTGTGTTAACTAAAACCATTGATTGGCTTAGTGGTGTACAACAAATTATTTTGCATGTTTTCACATGCATAAAATATTTTATGTACGCTCCAAAATCTTGTGTTAACTAAAACCATTGATTGCGGCCATTATTAATTAGACACTAATTGACTTCCCATAAAGAATACTTTACGTGTAATCCAAAATGTCCAAATTTTTTGTGGATTATAATCCATGATATTGGTTTTTGATCAAATCACAAGTTGTCGTCCCGCATAAAGTATTTTGTGTAGTCCAAAATTCCCGAATTTCTTTGCACTATAGCCAATTATTTTGGTCGTTTTAAAAAAATCACAATTTGTCATCCCGTATAGAGTATTTTATGTGTACTCCAACATTCTCGAATTTTGATAAATTATAATCCATGATTTTGGCTGTTTTCAACCAAAATCACAAGTTGTCCTGCATAAAATCTTTCATGTTTACTCAATAATTTCCAAATTTCTCTGGATTCTAACTCATTATTGTAGAATTTTCTACCAAATCTCAAATTTTCATTTTGCATAGATATGTCTTGTGCGTACTACAAAGATTTTGAAATTTCTCTTGAGTGTAACACATGTTTTTTGTCGTTTTTCATCGAATCACAAGTTGTTGCCTCACATGTATTTTATGCTACTTTGAAATTATCGTATACCGTATTGTTGTGGACTATAACCTATGAATTTGGCTATTTCCGACCAAATCACAACTCATTGTCCGCACGAAATATTTTATGGCACTCTAAGATCCTCCAATTTTTTGGACTATAACCCATGATTTTGGTCATTTTTGACCAAATCTCAAATATCCCTTCCCCATGGAATGTAGTGTACTCCGCAATTCCCAAATTTATATGGACTATAACTAATGATTGTGGCCGTTTTCGATTAAATCACAAATTGTCGTCCTGCATAGAATATTTAATTTATACTATGAAGTTTCCAAATTTTTGTTGACAACCTATAATTTTAGCCGTTTTTGAACAAATCACAAGTTCTTGCCCCTCATGAATATTTATGCATATTTCAAAATAAATCCATGAAATTGGCCTTTTTAACTGATTCACAAATTGCTTCTTGCAGAAAAAGTTTTATGCATACACCAAAATTCTTGAATTTTATTTGCACTATAATGAATTATTTTCGTCTTTTTCGACCAAATCACAAATTTTCATCCTACATAGAATTTTATGTGTATTCGAAATTCCCAAATTTTTGTAGGCTATATCCCATGATTCTAAACGATTTTGGGTAAATCACAAATTGTCGTCACACATAAAATACAAGACGCATATTATGAAATTTTCAAATTTGTGTGGACTATAACTCATGATTTTGGTCCTTTCTTTACCGAATCACAAATTGTTGTTCCACAAATATTATTTTATGCATTTTCCAATTTTTCTTAATTTCTATGGACTACAACCCATGATTTCAGTCCATTTCTACCAAATCACAAATTCCAGAATTTCTGCTTGACCCACTATAAAAGAATCTCTGCTCCTGTCCTGGTTATTTGGATGTCATCGCTTGCTATTCTCATTATCAAAAGAAGTAGGTTGCTGCTGCGCTATACCATCCCCATCTATACTGTCCAAATTGCGGGCGTGTATGGTGCTTTGGACTTCTAATCATGCATTGTTATGTTGATACAGTTTCTTGTACTTGACAGCAAAGGCTTCTTGCTAGATTCACCTAAATTTTGTTGACACACTGATGTGGATTATCCAACTTCAACCATATATTTGGACCTTTTTCTAAGGGTCTTAGATGCTAGGACTGAGATTGTCTTCTAAAAGAATTTTGCGACCTTCAACCTGTTATGACTTCTCACTCTACCTTCTCTACATTGTGTTGTCGATCTAGTTGTAACAATAGAATATTTCAGTACTAAAATTCTAGATCTGTCGTAGTACTAGAGATATTGCTTAAACAAGGTTTGCTGTGCAGACTCCAGAAACTTGAATCTCTCATATCTTCATTTATTTAATTAAGGTCTGAGTTGTGATATAATTAGACACAGAAAGATTACTTCATTGATCTGCTATTTGAACTGGCACATGGATGGATTTGGAGATGTAAGTCACTAGCTAATCCGAGCTTCAGAAGTACAGTATAAAATTGTTTTATATTGGTTGGTTAAATGTCTACCTCTGATGCAATAATGTAAGCCAAAGTGTGCACTAGATTTTTGTTGAAATGAAATAGGAAGGCATCAGAAATATATATTTAAAGTAGGGTCTCTGCCTGATGTAGGTTATATCAGATAGTAAGAAGGTATGAAAGGGGGGAAATTTTTGTTTCCCTGCTTTCTTATATTTTGAAATCTGGTACATGTCGGGGGTTTTTCATTTTCTTCTGTTGGTGGTGTCTATGGGTGGTGTCGATGGGTGGATTTCTCAGGAAGAAGTGGGATGAGTTGGTTGAGTGGACTAGCAGAGATGTTTAGCAGTGACTTCATCCTGAAGAAAAAAGAAATTCCCTGTAGGCTGTAGATATCCGCATGCATCTGCTGGTTATTGACCTCAAATGCAAACAAGAAAAATGCGGTTTTATTGTAGCAACATGTCATCGGAAGGACAAGGGTCTCCTAAACATCATAAGTTATTTACTTTTTTATATGTTTAGACAATAGAATTTATTAAGTATGTTTAGATTTTATTTATGATATTATGTTACACATGTATTTCTTAATTCTAGCAATTTTATATCATATCATTTTTTTTAATGAGATATTTGTAATAGACATCAATTTTGTCGGACATGCTTCATTTGTGAATTAGCTACTTCTCCTATGAACTAGATTGTTTATTGCTAAAACTAGTTTCATATCAGGTTCAAATATTGATTTAGTTTCAATTTAAAGATCATCAATATTCTGTTGAATGATCTTAGACGTGCGATGCGTCCTAGTCACATTTTCCCCCCCTTCCCATTAACGAGTCGATAAAAGAAGACACATGAGTGTGTCTTCGATTATAAACTAAAATAGCCATCATAAACCAAATACATCTTTAAAACCCTACGTTCATCGTATCGACGTTCCTGTTTGTTTGCAGGCTTATCACTTTCAACCGCTACCCAAGAGTTCTCTTCTTACCTGCGACATCTGTAGCGTAGAAACCCTTGATATATCCCCATGTTAGCTTGTGCCAAGGTTCTAAAGGCATGTACAGCTCAATCCTTCTAATGAAATAATTGGAAGAAAAAATAAATTGAAAATGTGTTTATTAGGTCAAGCTCTTTTCTTTTTTGTATAAAACCGTGCCAGTCACAGGTCTTAAATTGTTAGAACTTATTAACTATTTCAGCCACTTTCTTAACAGTAAAAACTCATCTGACGGTCGCCGACTTCTCTTTTACTAAGGTTTGAAAGTGATAAAAAGTAGTTTACTTTGTTCCTGATCAAGACAAGTGACGGACAACGTTCTGTGAGGTGCTCTTTTCTTTAATATGTATAAATATTCCCCAAAAAAAAAACAAAGATTGAAGAAAATTCTATAAATTCTATAAATACATATTTGATGATTTATAAAGATCCTCAGCAAGAATTGGATTTGTACCAATCGCCAAATAATAACATAGTACTGTACAGAATGGGATAGAGGAGATCAAGAAGAAGGTGGCGGTGCTTCGAAGAAAGGAGGTGGAGGTGGAGGTGGAGTTGGGGGAGACGGAGGAGCTTCCTGAGGAATAGAGAGGACCGGAAAGCTTTGAAGAAGAACATAGAGGTGGAGCTTCGACACGAGAATGATGAGATGCGGTGGAGCTTTCACGACAAGAGGCGGTGGAGCTTCAATGATCTTTGACGACAAGTGGCAGACAGCAGTAGTGCGGGCATAGGCCGCTATACCGTTGCTATTTGCTGCTATTTACAACACTGTTTTTAACTGATGAGGCTTTCCATGGTAAACAGTATATCGTGGTAAATAATATTTTAGGTCAGCTACGTTTCTTGTTGATCCCATACTTATGAAGAGGATAAACAAGTCGGAGATACCTCATCATCACATTCCTCCTCCCTCTCTCTCAATTTGGAAACCCAAAAAAGGAAAGGAAACTAAATTAGAAAAACGATGTTTAAACCGGCGCCACTTCGGAACAACAGCTGATACGAAGTCATTATCCTCTTGATAAGTATGGGGACAAGATTTTCCCAATAAATTTTTTAAAAAAAAATATCAAACTAGACAAAGCTTACGGATCAATGCTAATACAATAATTAAGGATAATATATAATATATAACTAATCAATGACAACGAGAAAAAGACACTTTGTTACTGATACAAATAACAAACGAGAAAAAAAAAAGGGGGAAAAAAATTTAATCATTGCATTACATAAAAGTTTTAAAAAAATTTTTAAGGATAATATATAATATATAACTAATCAATATATTACATTAAGTCTCACTTCCTCATTAAGACCGTGGTACTTAACTATCAACAGAGGAAATGGGCACATAAATTACTATATTTAGCATTCACGCATTCTTGAAAGTTCAGATGTTTGGAGTCACGTTCCACGTATACGAAGTGCTCCCTCTTTTTGACACAACACAACGTGGAAATCTACCTAATAATAAAATTTCGTCCCTAATACTTTGTGCATGCCCGCTGCCCGCGGTCCACTACCTCTTGCAACGCGTGTTACAGTAGCCAAACTCGCCAAACTTTTGCAAGGGAATATTACAAAAAGCACCTTCATCTGAAAATTTGAAAAGAGAAATTAGTGGTTCTCCTAAAGTCGTAAAAATTTACACGTGTCATCTAAATGCATGACATGTGTTATTAATTAAAAAAAAGGGTCATGTGTCCTTCTATTCTATTAGAAGAACACGTGGACAGCTAATCTTATATTTACCTAATTAAGAATCATCATTAAATTAAAATTATTTATAATCAGAAAATTTTAATAATTAAATCATTCGTTTATATATAATATAATGAGAAATTGGTGATACTCCTAAAGATACAAAAAATGGTCATGTGTCATATAATATGATGGCGTGTGTCCTTCTATTCTATTATAAGATGACATGTGCCACCTAATTATATGTCTCTTTATAAATTTTTATATCTTTGTAATAAAATGTAAATTCTTGTATCAAATTAAAACTATCCGTAATTATAAAGTTCTAATACCCAAATATTTGATAATCATAATTAAATTATAACTATCCATACTTAAAAATTTTAATAAAAGAATTTGTGGTTAGTGTTCAAAGATTCATAAACTACCACATGTCCTTAGTTAATGTGTTTTCCTTGCCGGTTGTCTACTCCCTAGGGACAGTGCGGCCGAATTTAGTTTGAGAAAGACTTAAAGGCTTGTTTGGTATGAGGTTAAAGCAATTGGGGTTAAACTTTAACATGATAATCATTATCCTAGAATAATTATTGAGGGAAACATTCTTGCGTTTAGTATGACATATCATAAGGGTTAAAATTTAACACAAAAGCATATCTACCACTCTCAACTCAAAATGCATAAATTACAAAAAAAACCCTTCAAAATATTGAACTTACAAACAACCTCCTCAAAAATCTAAAAATTATAAAAAAAACTCATGCACAATTCAAAATTTACAGAAAACAATCTAGAAATTTCAAAAATTTTCTATAAAACTCATGCATTTGATTTATAAATTGAAATATGCAAAAAATGCCGTGAAAGTTTAAAAATTATAAAAAAGGCCTCAAAGTTTAGAAAGTTTTATAAAACAACCTCAAAAAATTAAAATTTATAGAAAATTTCTAGGTTGTTTCTTGCAATTTTTTGAAACACCCTTCTTTCTTTTACTTTTTGATCCATGAATTTGTTTCCCCATTTTTTAATCAAGGAGGGTTTGGGATGATGTGGAGAGGTGATGACCTGAGAATTCAAAATAGGGTTTTTGACTGAAAATTTTAGAAGGAGAAGAGAGGTTTGTAGATAACTATAGATTTATGCTTGTGGTTGGAATTTTTTTAATTATGTTTGTTTTGGATGTGCACTGTAGATATAAACAATGCCTATTTACAATTGATTGAAAATATCAGGGGTGAAGAGATAGAGAACCACATGCTTATTCTTCTAGTTGGAAAATTTTCTTTTTTAATTATGTTTGGTTTGAAGATGCACATTGCGGTTACTGTGTAAAATACAGGATCGAAAAGACAGAGGTGAGGAAGGAGCAGTGCGGAGGTGAGAGATTGAGTTGAAAGTAAAGATGGCTCTCCATTTTTTCTGGTTTCCTTCTTTCCACAAAATATCTGAAAGAGGAGAGAGAGAGAGAGAGAGAGAGAGAGAGAGAGAGAGAGAGAGAGAGAGAGAGAGAGAGAGAGAGAGAGAGA